>JAZKJV010003589.1:1200000-1800000 GCA_037367405.1 Ottelia alismoides
AGGGTCTTCTATGAATTGAGCCTTGAAAATTCACATGCACAGTCAGGGATTTAACCAACTAAGTCATTCATTGATGCTTGGGGACGAGCATGGTTTAAGTATAGTAGTATGATGAATTTCATGTTCATCATGCTAAAATTGGTCAATTAGGCTCTATTCCTTGAAGTTCATATGCATTTAATAAATAAGCATCATTAGCATTCATACATGTGTAAATAATGTTCGCGTTACCTTTATCTATTCACCCGATTCGAGCCACAAGCTTCATGCCGTACCTGCGCCATTGAACTCTTCCAAACCTCATCATGCATAATTATGCATTGCATAATGTGTAAATTGGCCTAAAAAGCTGCTAACTTCCCATATTTTTAATTAATTCATCCTAACTCCATCTGACCTAAAACCACTCTATTGTGTAGATATTACTAGCAAGAATAAGTAAAAAATTACAAAAAATTTACTAAATCAAATATGTGACAAATAAACTGAAAACTAAATTTCACATCTGACTGATTAAAACACACTTATCTCCCTCATACAGTGTCTAATTTTGATCTACTCACTTTTAAAGTACTCCATTTTCAGATACCTACAAAACAAGACCAATTTCTTAAAATTCGGAGCTCATATGTGAAAGTTGGGTTTTGGGCCTCTTTTGAGCTTTTTATCTTTTTATGATTTTGACCTGAGTTTGTACATACATAAATAACCCTTTTATTTTTATTTCCTCTCCATTTGTGTTCTTTAAAGAAGTTTTATTAACCAACATAAAATCCAATTCCATTTCAAGACTGAAATCAAAGAAAATAACTGTGTCCGAGTGTTCGTTGTTAGTCTATACAAAATTCTCGTATATCATACTATTTTATTTCCCAATTTCCTTATTTACTAAAAATCTAAAAAAAAATTAATGTGTAATCATTTTTCTTCTATTTTATCGTATTTTTTCTATAATTTTGTTCTCCTTTAAAATCATAAAAAAAAAACAAAACCCTAAAAAGCGTGTTCTCTATATACATGGAGAACACCAAAATTACCACTTTGTACAGACCTGGTTCCTTCATGAAAGTTGTAGATCTCATTGAGATGAACAACTTTCATGAAAGAATTTTTTCGATTCGAGGTCTCCTATTTTTCTATTTTTCATTCTCTTTGAATTTTAAAAATTTTTTGGGGTGACACGTGGCAACCCTTGGGCGTGCCACGTGGCACCCCCACACTCTCTTATCTCTCCTCCCGGGTCACGTGCCCAGCACGTGACCCCTTCTTCTCCCCTTCCACCCGTTGACTGCACTTCCCTTCCCTGCATTCGTCGGCGCTGCCTTGCATGTAATGACCATCGCGCCCACGTCCCTCCTCTGGTCGTTACAAGGCCGACCTCTCCTCCTTCGCATAACATCTCTGCCTTCCTATAAAGCTGCACTTCCAGGACCTTCTAAAGGCCATCCGCCATTACTGGATATCCTCGCGCTTCCCATTCCTCCTTGGTGACAGCGAGCATCGAATAGGGAGAGCGATGACATATACCTCCTCCTACGAGATCCAAGAGACTTCGGTCCCTTGATGCAGCTGCTCTAAGCTGCTGCTCAACTTTGGGTCACCACCATGTAGAGAAAATACCATGTATTCATCCCCCTTTCTCCTCTCCGATTCTCTTCTTCCAGGAAGAGAAACCCAACATCTTCAACTCTATGTAGTATCTCTGCCCATGCCCCATCGTCTATCTCCCTCTCTTTCTCATCTACCTGTTAGGTTCCCCCTCCCCTCTGACCTCGCAAAGGTCGGAGCATCGAACCTCCTTCCATCACCGCACATGGAGTTTAGCCCCATCACATTTTTCTCTGTTTTTGTGTGCTAACCTTGCAGACCCAGGGCAACACGAGGCGAGCTTCATCGTGTGATAACGTTGTCGCCTTGGTTCTGACCCTCGCCCGAACATCGACCACCCCCGTGTGTTAGCCATCTGCACCTCCCACCGACGCATATATTATTGCATCGACCACCTCTTGACCTCCCGCTGCATCGACCACCTTGGCCCTGCATCTGCTTGATCGAACCACAACCGCCTCCACCCGCTGCATTGATTTCCCTCCCCTCCAGTCGTGACTCCACCACCATCTGCCCTCCAGCACCTACGCACCAGCCTGCCTCCGCTTCTTCCACGGTCACCCACTCCTCCACCTCCGCAAGTCCCCGTTGCCATTGTCCATCATTGGATCGGGGGATCCAACGGCTGCAACGCAGCCACGTGCCCTGCCCCCCATCCTCGAGGCTCGGGCCCTCTCTCGCTGCCACGTCAAGGCTCGGACATCCAAGCCTTCGCCTTTATCCGCTCCTCCATCTCGGACAAACCAAACTTCTGCCGAGCCTCTTGCCACCTCTACACAGGCTCGAAACACCGAGCCTCTAGCTTGGACCTCTCGAGCCTCGCCCTAGCCTGTGTCAACACCCGAACCTCCAACGCACATGCTTTGCATATGTGTGGGAAGAAATTTTGTAGTGGCACCCCTCCGACTTTAAGAAATTGCATATGAGAACCCAAAGAACCATTTGAAGGAGAAATAATTAGTTTCATTACATTTTAGTCCCTTCTACTTCAATTCATCGTATTTTTTGCATACAAGCTCCGTTTAGTGCATAATGTGTCATTTTGAAGCTTATTTCATGCTCTATTATTTCATATAATTTGTGAATAGATCAATGGTGCTTTAGTGATGACTATTATTCGTGGTGTCTAATAATATATGTAGGCTTTATTTGACATTACATTTTGCTCAATTTTTGAGAAAAATTTAATCTAATTGTAGGGGATTCATAGAGAAGGATTTATTAATCACCTCCATGATATTTGATGATTATTTTTGGAGTAATTTTGGATAGAATCTGGAGATCTATTTCTTTAAAGAAATATTTGGATTTTGATTGTAATCGCAGGGGTTGATTTTTGATCTCTTAGCATGTATCTTGGGAATATTTTGATCATCTCTCTTGAAATTATACCTTATTTATCTGTGATTAACTTTTGGAACCAATTGATTATTTTTATAGAGGATTGAATTCTATAATCACATATCCTGACCTTTATTTTCTCTATTTATTTTGCATCGCATTTTCATTGCATATTTCATTTCTTTTCTGACACATAAATTAGGCGAGCATTTAATTAATTATTTAAACTAATTTAAAGCCACGCAACTAAAAATCAATGTTCCCTGTGTTCGACCTTGGTATCTTGCCAAGTTAAAAATACTCCACAACATTCAAAGATTGTGATTTTTGCTAAATCAAAGATCATCTCCTATACTACAATAATTGACTATTAAATAGGTGATTTTCGAGTTCATCAGAAAACAACTCACAAACTACATCATGTTCACTATCCTCTCCATATGAGAGGGTCTCACTCAGTCATGTTGGGTTCTGATTCCAAACCTCAACTGTGCTAACAACTCTATAATCTGCTTCAGATGATGAACAGAAATATGTGCTTGACTCTGAGTCAGGTCGATGCCATTTCTTTGATTCATCTTAAGTTGCACTTCCATTTCGTGAAAACGAAACTTCGTCATCATCGTATGATAATCAAAGGAAGCTCCAAAGGTCCTAAGGAAAGGTCACCCAAGCATGATCTATGATTCTCTCTAATGATTTGGGATATACACATCAATGATAGTGAAGTCCACTCTACAATCGTGTCCCTCAATAGATATGATAACGTCCTTAACCTCACTCTTTGACTTCTTCATAGATTTATAATTAAACTGGAGTAATGATACGGATTTACGAAGGGGGACCAACTCTAGTTTCTCATACAAAGCAAAGGGAAGTAAGTTTATCTAAGAACCATTATCAAGGAGAGTGCGTGCAGACGCTATGTCATCAATATTACTCACCACATACTGTGCATCTAGGTCTCTCTTTTTCTTTGTTAGTTGGTGGTACCTAATATAGTATGTAGTGGCAACCGATAAAACATATGTCTTGGTGCAAATGTTTGGCTTCTTCTTGCTAACCCAGTTAGGTCTACAACGTACTTTCAAATATTTTTGGAAAGAAGGATGACTTGCCACATACTCATAAAATGGTATTTTCACCATAATGTTCTCTTTACAAAAACATGTCATTTCAAGATCATCTTTTTGAATATTTTCGATGGCTTTCTTATCGTTAGAGCATGGGGGAAAGGGATTGAACAAGCATAAGAATCCAAAGAATCTGAATCATAAATAGAAATGTGCTTTTTATTGCTAGAAACAGAGTTATTCACAATTAGGTCTTTAATAAATAGGCTGGAATTTGAAATATAAGTATCTACTACAAGTTGGGGGATGTCTGTTGAAGGCACATTCTCCTCAACTGAAGGCGTAACGTCCTCTGTAGACTCTGAATTTTTTCTATGATGTAGTGAAGCTATCGTACTTCTCCTCTTCCTTCTTGTAGATGTCTCCGCCTTTTACTAAAGATTCTGTTGGTGATGCCTGGCCTCATCTTCTTTTGAAGTTTCCTCAAGGTGAGCTTCAGAAACTATCCTCTCAGTATCCCTTGCCCGATCAGGCACGACCACGGTCTTTCGGCTTCTGAGGGACATGTGATTAATACAATCAAAAGGAAGGATCTCATGCTCAGATTTATATGAATCTGAGTAATATACCTTATCACATGTCTATTGCTGTTGAGTCCTATTCAGGTTGTTGCAGTTATTCTAAACCTAGGCAGGAATGGATGTAGAAGGGGTAGACTGCTCATCATGTAAACGGGATAAGCAGTTGATACCAACCCATAAATATTGTATGATACCAACCCATAAATATTGTATCTCGTTATAGTAGGAACGTAACTCCCTGAGTATCTGATATTGGAAATAGGTGGGACTTGTCGATGATGGTTGTTGCTATGAAGAAGGACCAACAGAACGTTAAGATTGGCCATGGTATTGTTGTTGATGGGATAGATGTTGCACATGTGGGCATTGTTGACAATGCTGGTACGTCTGATGGTAGACGTATGGCTGCTGCTGAGTCTGTTCCTGTGAGTGAAAGGCTCCAAAGCTCTGCTATGTTGGAAGAGGTATAGGGGTAAATGATGTGTTATAAAAAGTCAGGGGAAGCTAGTAACAGAAACAATCTCTTGAACTCCCCTTCTTGGCAGGTTCATGTGTATACCACACACCATTTACCTCCCACACCCGGGAAGTCTCATCGGTAATTGTCTCTGTGGATGTTGGTTGTTGTTGAAAGGTATGGGTAAGAGTCTGGTCCTCTACCCATGGTTGAGGTGGCTCTGACAAGGTATCTTGACCATAGATACCTTCTCTAATAGCTCTGTCATCTTCTTCAGCAATTTAGATAAGTTGTTGTCCAACTCATCCATCATGTTGTCTATCCTCTCCATGGCTATGAATTTATCTGTTATGATACCCATGTTAGATGGATCAACCATAGCACTCGCTCTCCCTTTAGTACGAGTGTAAGAGGGTATCTGTCTGATCTCTGCTCACGGTTTGTGCTCGGATCATCTCGACCATCCTCTCGAACATCTTCCAAACGGTGTCCCCACCACGTGAAGTATAGATGCCTCCACAAGAAGCACTAAACAAATCCTTC
This sequence comes from Ottelia alismoides, assembly GCA_037367405.1. Taxonomy (NCBI): domain Eukaryota; kingdom Viridiplantae; phylum Streptophyta; class Magnoliopsida; order Alismatales; family Hydrocharitaceae; genus Ottelia; species Ottelia alismoides. Next base: position 1,205,604 of record JAZKJV010003589.1, read on the forward strand.
ACCTCAGGGTTGAGACCGTTGTAAACTGATTGAAGTAGGAAAGTAGGCTCTAGTGTGCTACAAGGACACTTATGCAAGATATCTTTAAACCTCTCCCATGTATCACAAAATGCTTCCTTAGAAAGTTGTGAGAAACTAGTGATACTTGAGCGCATCAAATTTGTTCTACTAAAAGTGTAGAACTTCTTCGAGAAGAAATCCTTGAACTACATATCGGTAGTTACAAATAACCTCGAGTTCTTCATCCAATAATCAACCTTATCTTTCAAGGAAAAAGGAAGGGCTTTGAGTATGATGTAGTCTTGGCTAACCCTAGGATGTTAAAGTTAGTACAGACCAACTTGAAGTCCCTTAGGAATGCATACAATTGCTCATGTGCATTCCCCTGAAAATGAGGCAACAAGCTAAGGAACTACGGCTTAAACTCATATTAAACTTCGGCCTCTACTGGACTAAACCAATTCATCATCTGGTATTGTCCAGTATTGTATGTTGAGTCCATAGACACATTTAATCCCAAGTGTAGATGGACAATCTGAGCTCTCAATAATTATGCATTCTGCTATGAGGCTGCTAGCCTAGCTAGTACCATCTGCATTGGATCCTCGCGCTCTTCCTCCTGTTTGTTTTAACTCTTTGGAGGCATTGCGAAAGAATCTTCTAAACCTTTGAAGTCATTGAAATCAAGTCAATCTCACCAAGGCAATGATCTTCCTCGATGAGAAGAGAAGAAAGAAAGGAATTGGTTGGGATGTAACTGCTCCCAAAGAATGAGTCGCGATACATCAGATAAAAAAAGGGCTATTTCATATCCAAGAAGGTCTAGGAGAAGAAAGTGGTTGGACCATGGAAGATGTAATATTTAGACGGTTCAAGGAAAGGTTCCTGAAGTCCTGGCAAATTTTGCCATCTATCCATCTTTGGTTTCAAGAAAAATATGAGATATGAATACGCTGATTCAAAAAGAAACTAGTACTACGATGCATGTAAATGTATAGAATAAACTCATACAATGCAATTCAATCAAACCCCATTGAATAAATTCACCAACTCAACAGGTGAAGGTTGTAAGAGTTCCTATTTTATATTGTAAATTTTAATTAGCGATTCAAGCAATCTTTTATAAGCAAATAAGGAGTCTCCTACCCAGTTGAAGTCTTATAAGTCCTCAATCAATGGAGTGATCTTCCTGGGCTACCAGGTTCGGTAGTACACCTTAAAAGGAACTTATAAGTGCAGACAACCAAAATATATTCCTGAGGTCTAAGGCAACAACTTGTAGCTCCCAAAATCCGTAAGAGTTGAATTTGGAGACTTAGGGTGGAAGTCTAAGTTTTTAGGCTCTAACCTTAGGGATATGTCCTTACCCACTTGGTATGGGAGTAAGTAACTGAAGGATATGGGAAAATCCTTAAGAGCATCAAGGAAGCGTGAGGATCTCATCGTATGCGATCGGGAGCGACTAGTCGCCATAGTTTCTCCAGGAAGCAGAATTTTAAAAAAAATAAAATAATGAAAGTTTCGTCTAAACCACAATTAGGTATTAAGGTTTCCTATTGAAGCATGGTTTCTATCAAGCCTCTAAATGAAGAGACCTCCATTCTTAAGACTGATTCGACGGAGGAGATGCTTGCGAGCCCGTTGATAAAATGCATGCTCCTCGCAATCCATGTTGATGATCCAAGTAGCTAAACTCCTGATCTCATCTCATGAGATCTGACGTCTTCCTTACAAGCGAGGCGCACCGAAGGAGATGAAGATCCACGAGCAAATGATCCGGCATCATAACGGCGATGCAACGGTGGTGGCAACTCTCTCTAGGGCCCGTGGTTGATGGCCACAATGAGAGAGATAGAGAGACATGGCATGCAGAGAGAGGGAGAGAGCATATTTTCATTGTGTAAAGAAGAGCTAAGGTTGCCTCTTCTTATATTGTATTTTGGGAGTCCATTGATCACAATCCATGGGAAATACTAAATCAATGTTTAGATTGATTTGTGTTTTTAATAAATGGCCATGATCTTTGTTTCTTAATAAAGCAACGACAATTAATTTACATTAAATTAATATATATTGAATTATCATCAACATAATTTAATTTTAATAAATCAATAGATATAATAGGATAAAGAGAGGAGTCCACCTTTTAAAAATACGGTGGACGGCCACTCTTGAACAAGTCAAGGGTGGTCGTCCACCAACCATGGAAGGTGGCTCCTCCTCTTTATTTTATGTGAAATTTTATATCTCACATTATCTTCTAAATATTTGCAACAGCTTTTCTTGCAAATATAGTAAGACAAATAATTCATAATTACTTTGTGAACATTGCAGTCATGCCACTGGAAATTTGTCAATCACATTCACAACCCAAAATAAAATGTAAATTATATTTTCAATTATCCAATGTGAATCCAATTCCCATCAATAACTAATCATCAAATATAAATTACAATAGGCTCTCTCTTATATATTATAAATCACATTTACAATATATATATGAATAATGTGGATAGTGTTATCCACATTATTCATATCCATGATAATTAAATCACATTTAATCATCTTGGATCTCCTATTCTCATGTGCCCGAATAAGTTGAATCACTTCACATTATTCTCATCTTTGATAATTATATCACATTTAATTATCTTAGATAACTCTCCTTATAATATGAATCAAATCATATTATTCGTGATAAATAAGTCACATTCAATTATCCATTTCTCATTGCTTAGATACATACATCAACAGTGAAATTATTCTTGAACTATTTCAAGAACAATGCGCTTTCTCCGTGAAAACTTGGAGATAAGGACAGGGCGATTGTACATTCCATGTATAGTGACTTGGATATTGAGATCAAATCTCAAATCTAGATCTTGTAGACCTCCCGTAGATGTTTAATTAAATTAAAACTGTAAATTTAATCTTTTCATTACATCTTAATCACTTTCATATCACTCTCTAATATTTGGACCAAGATTAGATTACTTCTCTATTGAGAGGAGTTACTAAAATCCAAACACATGTCATCACTCCCAAGAAATGGAAACATCATGGTTATACAATCGTTTATGATCACATCACCCTCAAGTATTCCTAATACATGTACATCTTGCATAATGGAAGACTGATGAATATGCATTTCATCATCTTTATTCATTTATTTTAGCTTAAAATCCCATATAAATACATGTATACAATACTAACTCTATATTCTTACTAACATGCGTCTGTATGTAAATATTGTACATTTATTATTATTTTAACCTAAACTAAATAAAAAAATAAAGGGAAAAAATATTATATATATGTGATAGATACAGGCTGTCCTGAACCTGGAGAGAAGGTCAAGACTTGACCTGATCAACCAGGAATAAAGTAGGGGAAGATATGATCCTTAATCATAAAATCCAAAAAATGTGTTTTTATGTATATTTGTATACTTACACTATTTTATTTGTAAATAAATTGACCTCAAATTTAATAATTTTCAAAATAAAAGCAGTAAAAAAAATGATTCCTAAATAATAAAAAATATTTGCAAAATAAAATCATGTACAAAATAAAAGTAACTACATCCAGAAAAAAACCATAAAGCAATAATTGAAAGATCAATTTCGGCTCCATATGAAGTCAAATTGAACCAAACTATCTTCCATTGTATTCTAAATTAAATTATCTTTAAAATGGTTGTGGTTTCATAATTCTTGGAGTCAAAATTTAAAAAAATTATTTTTCAAGGTGGTTTTTGCAATTTTACCATTTATTTATTTTTACATATTGTATTTATAAATATTTAAATAATTATTTAAAAAATAAAAATAAAATAAATAAATAAAATTAAAACAAAAAAACTAATTTCCTTATTTAACTATGTATATAATGTACCATATGTATATAGTATATTTATATAGTTAAATTCCTTAAATAATCCTCACAAAAAATAAAAATTTAATGTTTATTATTAAATTAAAAAAAGTGACGAAAATAAATAAATAAAATATTATATAAATAATGTTAACACTATTGCCTTTCTTATCTTTATCTCATTTCAAAATTTTCTTATCTCTTATCTTCATTTAAATTTTTGAAATTCAAACTCCATTCTTTTATCTATTAATATGGCTCCTCCTCCCTCATTTCAATTTGATCCATTTTTGGTGAGAGGAGCATATTCTCCAAGAGTCTTCTTGTTGCAGAGAGGTGCCTAGCCTCTGAGCTGTCTAGTGGCAACGAGTCGGCCTTCGTCGAGGTGATTACGATATTTTCCACTCCCAAGGTGAGATCCACGTCCCTTTGCTTCTCAATCTCTTTTCTAGATAATTTTAGGTTTATTTTTCATCTTTGTTTCATCATTCATTCTTAATTTTAAATCTTAGATTTTAATTCCTAATATTCCATCATGATTCGATCTGCCATCAATCTTGATTTTTCATCTCATATTCTCGATCTCTCTTCCACATTCACGTTCTACCTCACACGACCTTTCAATTCCATACACACACGGTGGCTAGAGACCTGATGAATCCACGATTCATCATCTCAATATCTTGATCTTAGCAAAATCCACAAGTATATTCCCTAATAAATGTATATAAAATCTATAAATTAACGAAATAACTCTTGTAAATAAAATGCATTAATTATTGTTTATTATATTGTACAAAATAAATTAACAATAAAAAGCCGCAAAATGAAAGGAGTTTTACACCTGTAAATAGCCCAAAACTTCATGTATTTTTCAATAAATTTATTTCATCTCTTTTTGGCTAACTCTTCCTCTAACTTGTTTATAAAAATGTATATAAAAATACAAAAATACAAAATAAATTTCACCTCAAATAAATGCTCCTAGATCTCAAAGAGAAAAAGCCGTAAAGTCCAACTTCCATGCTAAATTCCCGCTCCGTATGAACTCCAAATTCACCAAACTTACTTTTAAAGTTCAAGTTAGAAAATTATCTATCCAATAGAAGTGGTTTCATTAAAATCGGAGCTAAATTACAAATGTTGGGTTTTGGGACCTAGATGTACATTGTATATTATGTATATGTTCATTCTTTCTTTATTTTTTTTAATATTTATTAATTATTAAAAATACAAAAAAAATCATGGTGGGGTTGTATTTTGATTGTAGTATTTTATTGTATTTTCTTGTTGTACAAAGGTACTATTAAAAAGACAAAAAAAATATAAAAAGAAAAGCGAACAAAAAAAATGTACGTATTGTATATCTTCTTTTGTAAATTCCCCTCTTTTTCTTCACTTTAGTTTATTTTCTCTTTTTAGTAGCCTACTTTTAATTTCTTTTATCTAATCATATTCTCTACACTAACTTCCCTCTTCTTTTCTACCAACAACTCCCATTCCACCCCACATTCTTCATCTAACCTCCATTCAACACCACCATTAATCTAACCTCCCATTCAACACCACCTCCATTCTAACCTCCCTTTCTCTTCTCTTTATATTCCTCTTTACATCCACAATTTTTCCCTATCCACCATTCTAATAGAAAAAGGAGAGAGCTTGGAGTGTTTTGTTGGTGACAGCGGCAGGGCATGTTCCTCAAGCGACGACCTCCTTCACGCGAGATCCGCGGAGCTCCGCATCACGAGTTCCCCATCAAGCTCGCATAGCCTATCCGATTTTATTTCGCCAATCGGATCGAGGCGACGATAGGAGTCCAGCGTAGCTGCTCCGCAAAATCGACGAGCATCAGGTAAATTGTCTCTCTACTTTTTCCTTGTTATTTATTTTATCTCACATTTTGTTTACTTAGTTCACAACAATCGTATTTTTCTATTCACTCCATCATACCATCACTATCCCCTTTATTTTCTCCTTTTTTGTACATATCCACTTTTATTCTCTGTTTAAGAAATCAAAAAAAGTAAAAAATTAAAAATTCACACAAAAAATTCAAAAAAATCAAAAAAAAAGAAAGGAGGAGCAACAGCCAACGGCCCGCCACCCCCCTTCCTCCACGAGGCAGCGGCGCTGACCGCCGCCCCTCCCTCCTTAGCCACGCGTGCGGCCCCGCCGCCCATAGCCGTCAGCGGCCGCGCGTGCTCAGACCTCGCCGCCCCTTCCGCTACACCTTGCAGCTCTTTGGTGGCCACCCTCAACCCAACCGCGCGTGGCCGCCGCCCTCTCGACCATTGCGCACGGCCGCCTCCAGCGGCTGCCCCCCACCGCTTGCGGCTCGCGCCGCCGCTACTCCAACACGCCCGCACGGCCCTCCTCGCCGTCGCCGCATGTAGGCGGAGCCGCGCCGCCTCCCCTCGTTGGGTTCATCCCAAATCCGCTTGGAGAAGAAGGTCATTACAATTTTTTTATTTTTTTATTGTAAATATTGCAATTGCACCTACATAGTTTATATAATTGCATAATAGTCCTGAACATATTCTGCATTGTAATTTCAGTTTTTATTTTGCACAGAGACCCCTGTTTTTGCATTTTGACTTGGACTTCAATACTGATTTTTTTTTATTCAATGAAAAATGGCATTGTGTTGAGTAACTTAGTTTCTATCATATGAATATTTATCTATATTTTTCTGATATCTGGGTAATTAATGAAAATTATGTATCTGAAATTCTTGATATTTTATCCAAATTGGACTCTTAAATTGATATCTAATGCACGGTTGCTCTAAAAACTCCTCAAAAATTAGATATGATGCCTTGATGAGTGCTTAACTTACTGTCCAAATTTCATCCAAAGTGGAGTTCTCTTGTGCCTAAAATAAATTGTAGAGTGATTTTAGTATTTAGTTTTTAATTAAATCCACATACATCCTTTTCACAAAATTTCAAGTCTTCTGAATTCCATTCGAAAATATCTTTTTGGGATAATTCGCACTCTGATTAATTTATCATTATAGATTTATTAGAAAGTATTTACTTACTGTCACTCTGATTTCACTATAAAATCCATAAAACATTCATAATTTGTAAAAAAATTACAAAAATATTACCATAGCTTCCTCGTGTTATGTTTTCATTCCAGTAAAATTTTCATAATTTTTGCTTACTGGTTGTTCGAAAAATTGCAAAAAGACCCATAAAAAGTGTGTATTTTTCATTATTGCATGTTAACTCCGAAAAATAAAAAAAATATATTTTGTGTTCATATCTGGATTAGGATTTTAGGAAAAATATAATTTGACTGAATTGAATTGATTTGACATTAAAATTAATTTGGCCTAGTTGTGTTGTTTTCTTATTGTCTTAATTTAGCTGCATTTATATTTCTTGTTGCATAAAAAATATAAAAAAACCGCACTGAAAACCTAGATCTCAAATTTAGAATTAAACTCAAAGTTGTTCCTTTGCCTCCCTTTGTTCGACCCCGGACTTCCCCTGGATATAAATTAAGCCGAGACACTCTTCACGGGGATTTTCTCTCGGTTCTGACCGAATTACTAAGTACACGTATTACAACGAATACAAATTAAATATCGTATTTAGCGACTCATCAGATGGCGTCGTTGCTGGGGAGGCAAACGGCTTAGAGACTAATTTTAAAATTTGGATTTAGATTTCACTTACTCGGGTATTCTGACCCCCGAGCCACTTGTATTTATTCCAGTTTTTTGCAATTATTTCTCTTCTCATTTTTTCTATATGTTTTTTTATCTCTCTAATATAAATTTCATTTTCTATGCGAGGGCCCGGTGGACTTGGAGTGCATCGGAGGCCGACGGACGTATTGCGCGCTGACTGCTGAAGAGCGAGGATATTCAATTTATTTCGAGAGCATTTTTTTCATTTTTGTAATTATTGTGTTGTAATAATTTAGGTAATTATCTCTTTCCAGCGGCTCTTGTTTGAGAGCTCACGCTTGTACCCGGACTAGACATTGGCCCCACTCGTGGTCGTATGGTTGATTAACGTATCATGGGACTTGCACTCGCGGCTCTTAGAGCATTTTTATTAGATTAACTTGATTACTTGTACTCGTAATATTTAGGACCACACATCACATTTAACGAGACACACTTAGACCGCAGAGCTATTAGTCAAATTTAACTTGTTCATCACTCGCTAATAGAACTGCCTGTTTAGGAACGGTTTTCTCGTTTGCATTCATATATTATAAAATTTCAATTCTGCCTTACATTCCGCATGTATAGCGCGAGGATCACTGTAAGTCTTCTAAACTGGGCATGCATCATTGATTTCACTATTTGCATCAGTTTTTCTCGACTCCTTCCCTCTTGGTTTTTAAAACTTAGGTTAAAAGGAAATTGATACTGATCTTTAGGCATGCTTTATTTGGTGGACTAATCAAATGATAACCAAACTTAAAATCGAGACTGCTAATCAGAGTTGACCAAAAAAAACTTATTAAAACTAACACTTGTTTTGGGAGAGCAAAACCCTCATTGTATGCTTGGCTAATTGTGATTGTTGAGAGGTGAGGACGCATCCCTAGGATAGTGCCCAAAACCTACTTTTTAGCCTTGCGTAATTGGATTTATATCTTGATTTATCACCTAATTAAAACTGAAAAGATAAACGGTCGGACTTTTGCGACCATCACTGTGTTGAGTAGGTGAACTCAGGGTTTGCTCTTGTGTTTGTTTGTTTGTGTGTTATTCGGTGCATTTGCACGCTTTCTTCCTCGATCCGCTTCATTCTCCCATACCCCTTCCAAGATGTCAGAATTTTGGTCATCATGTCCATATCACTCTTCCTCGACCTTATTCCGATCATCTCCACCCTCTTATTACTCTTCGTACCCACACCTCGATCGCGAAGTCAGAACTATGACTGATTTCCCCACTTTTTCGTCCTTCTCAACTACTCCACATTCTTGAACCCCTAACCCACAACCACACTGGATTGACTCCCCATATTCTCGTCCGCTTGTTGGAATCAAGGAACCAATCGAAGAGCAAGCGATTGCTGAGACGAATGATTGGCATAATCAGCTGACCCTACATACCTCACATTCACCTCGAGTTGGGACAAAACAACAATTGCTATATACACATCCCGACATAACCTTAGTGTACAACATGGTCGATCAGATAAACCGAATGGAGAGGCATGCACCGTACGATCTTCCTGACTTGATTGACCTGAGTGATAGAGACCACATTGACCAACCTTCATATCACCCATTCGGAGAGCCGACATATACAGGGGATTAGATTCATGCGACCGATTTACAGACCCCCTGTCTACTGACTCCACCTTATAAGGCTCCGACCAACATCTACCATACAGATGGGTCATACTCAACCCAGCATTACACGCCTGAGTCCAAATGTGTTGAGTATAAGATCCAAAGTTCTCAGCGGTATCCTCCAACTGAGCAGACTTCTCTCATGATGTGTCATGAGAACTTATTGGAGGATGACATTGGTAGACTGATTAAGAGTCCAGGTAGGAATATGGATCATAGATTTTGCAGATTGAATTTTATAAACCTGGAAGATACCGGATTGACCACACGTCATGTACAGCTGGAGTCCCTTCTACCTCTCTCTTCTACTAACCACTTTTCCTCCAAATTAGAGTTTGTACATTCTCCTAGTCCTCTTTCACCTATCAAAAAGACCAAAAAAATTGAAAACTCAGAAAACCCATAAAAATTGAAAATGGAAAAGATCAACAAAAATTAGATCCTACACTTAGGGAAGAATTGGATAGAAAGTTTATTTTTGAGCTTCCCTTAATAATGGCCATTGAACACTTCCCTGACCTTAAAAGATTTGTGAGAAGTAAATTGATGCCTAAAAGGTCGGGCAATAAGAGAACAAGGACTGAGATACATATAGTGTCTATGGACACATCTTTGATGATAGGGAGAAAAACCAAGAGCCACAAAGTAAAGCGGTTGCCTAGGTTTGATTGTGAAATCAAAGATAACACATTCACCCATGCAAGAATCGATGATGACTTACCGATTAATATCCTCCCGACCTCCGTGTTTGCCAAGCTCAAACTCGGATCTGCCAAGAAGTCCAGAGAGATCATTCAGTTGGCGGATCGGTCTGTTAAACGGTCGAGAGGAACAATTTCAGTCATCGTTACTTTCCAAGGTGCTCTACTGGAGATAGACTTCATAATCATTGACATTTTGAGCACCGAGGAAAGTTCACCCAGTCTTCGATCATTCTTGGGAAGTTGTTCTTAGCCTTGGCTAAGGCAACTATAGATTGTGAGACGCGAGAGATCGATTTCTCTACATTGGGAGCACTCTGACCTCACCCGATCTTTGAGGACACATGATATTCCAAGGTAACCCGTAAAGTTGCCGACTGTCCAGACGACCATTGGTTTAGAGACTTCCTACAACCACATACTGCCTACTGCTTGCACCACCACCGCGACAACTTCTAGAGAGGACTCACAACCAGAAGCTATCATTGAGTCGGACATGACCTTTGTGGATTGCCTTGATCATTTCGATGATTCGACACAAGAACCCAACAATGTCAAGTCAACTGAGAACACTGTGCCTTATCAGAGACGTGTGCTGACCCTGCAGGAGTATTACAATGCATATGGTGACTCATCTGATGATGAACCTCTAGTCAGAACCTCACACACACCACATCCAGGACATACACCAAAGGAGATAACTGGGACCAAATTGACCAATCTTGATAAATCGGTTGCTCCATCCTTTAGTCGGTCATCTGGTAAGAAGAAGACGGGTGTTCATTCCTTGAGGTGTTCCCTCAAACTCCTTAAGACGTATCAATCTCCTCTTCCTCTTGATGCTTCAGGTTCTAGAAAACCGACTAAGAAGGTTACCTTCGATGTTCCAAAGAAGGAACTTTCTGAGGAGTCCTCATCAGGTCCGGATGAGCTGATCTACATGAGTGAGCTTAGTTCCGCTGTTCTGAAGCCATATTTGAGCAAGCAGCCATGTGTTGACCCTCGTTGGATGTTCCCCACACCTTACTATTATTCCTCTGTGGACGATTCTGACAGCGACACACATGTATACTACCCTCCCCATCGCTCCCGCAAGAAGGTCTGTTACAAACCTTCTTGATCCTTATATATTCTCACTCCTCCTTATACATATTTTCCTCCCTTTATTTCCCTCCCTCCCCTGTGATTCGCATCACTCGCCCCAGCTCCGTATCATTTTCATTTTGTGGCTGTACTTAGGATGACTAGATCCTAAGTATAGGGGGGCGAGCGACCCGAGTTGCTCCATCTCTTCTTCTTATTTTCTTTTTTGTAGATTCTTTCCCATTCTCATCAGACCCTATTCTTGTGTTCTTTCCAATACTTAGGCTGACCAGAGCCTAAGTATAAGGGGGTCGATGCCCGTTGTATATTATCCACACTCTTATTATTTTTTTTCACTTCTATTCTTTTTACCCACTTATACTTAGTACGAGCTATGGCTTTTTGTCACCTAGTGCCATGAGGACATAGCAATGCTAAGTATAGGGGGCATGTATATATTACATATATACTTTACCCATAGCTCGTACTTTCATGTATTTTTTGTATATATTATACAATAATTACGGGATGGGTAAAAATGGTAAAAAAAACTTTTACAAAATAGGTAAAAAAAACTTTTTCAAAAAAAAACTCTCTTATTGCTTAAAAAAACTTTTTCCAAAGAAAACAAAAAAATCTCTTTTCTTTCTTTGTTATGTGTGTTTTTTCAAAAAAAAATTTTTTGAAGAAAAAAATCTTTCTTTCTTACTTTCCTTTTCAAAAAAAACAAAAATAAATAAACAAAAATAAATAAAATAAAAAACTAACTTATAGGTTGGTTTGATCCCTGATACTTTCACATTCACACAAGACTGGTGATGTTCAAGAACACTTGGTTTATGAGGTCTTGATATTTTGAGTTTACCTGCCTTAGTCACTAGGGTCTTGGACTTAGTTATTCACATTTCTCTAGTTTGAAAGATTTGTGTGCTATATTGCATGCTTAGTCTCTACCTTATGAATATGATCAGCACCTCACATACACGACTACAGTTATGATGAGATGAGTTGAAATTTCACTTGAGGAACTGTGATGAGGGATTTGAGTTTGGACTTGATTTGATGATGCTCGAGGATGGGATAAAATTAGCGAAGGCTTCATGAAACTTGAGTGTCAACATCTTTAGCCAATATGAGAACATGGTTCTAGTACTATCTCTTGACATTTACCAATGTACCAGGGTGTGATAAAATAAAAAAATGTTGATCAATGTGCGCCAACTCTTGGTAAAAGCATGGAGCTAGCCAAAAATACTACAAAGCAATGAAATGTTAAAGAAAATCTCTCATTCCACAAAGTCAATTATCAAAAGAGCTTTCACCAAAGGCGAGTGCTCCCAACCATTTCAAAAGTGTCCACTTGGACCACCGCTATTAGGACCAGGAGTCAAGCTTGCACCAAAAAAGGGCTATGCATCGTAAATGCTACAAGACTGGGTGTAGAAGGTACGATAGGTACTCAAAAAAGGCACACCTCGGTGTATTCCCAAGAAAACAAGTGCAGACGGCTCCAACTTCTCTTGACGGACGCACTGATCAACACTAAAAATATGCGTTGCGTAATACGACACTTGAGAGGATCCTTGTTCCAATGAGAGGGAGAGAAGAAATGACACAATCCTATGCCCTCCATCAACTGGCCTTCCATCTACACTTTTAAGTCTGACAACTAAAGAGACGGTGGATTGGATGCAAGAAATGATTTATTCCCTAGTGTTGAGGATTGCGTTCTTAGGAGAGTCTCTTGGAATGGAACTTTGGGTGACGTTGTGACTCTACTCTTGTAACTGCAGTTCACACTTAAAGTCATATCCCTTATATGTATATATATATATACAAAGAGAGTCTGATGATTAGGGAAATTGGATACCTTTTGACTAGTGCTTAGTTCATCTCAGAAGTTTAGGATCTCTAAAATCGAGAGTTCTTGAACGGATCAAGTCTTGTATTCACATGCACAATCAGGGGTTATTATACTTATTCATTCTTTATTTGCTCGAGGACTAGCGAAGTTTAAGTACAGGGGGTCATGAATCCATGGTTCATCATCTCAATATCTTGATCTTAGCAAAATCCACGAGTAAATTCTCTAATAAAGGTATATAAAATCTATAAATTAACGAAATAACTCTTGTAAATAAAATGCATTAATTATTGTATATTATATTGTACAAAATAAATTAACAATAAAAAGTCGCAAAATTAAAGGAGTTTTTCACCTGTAAATATCCCAAAACTTCATGTATTTTTTAAAAAATTTATTTCAATTCCTTTTTGGCTAAATCTTTCTCTAACTAATTTATAAAAATGTATATAAAAATACAAAAATACAAAAAAAAAATTCACCTCTAATAAATGCTCCTAGATCCCAAAGAAAAAAAGTCGTAAAGTCCATCTTACAAGCTAAATTCCCGCTCCGTCTGAACTCCAAATTCACCAAACTCACTTTAAAGTTCAAGTTAGAAAATTATCTATCCAACGGAAGTGGTTTCATTAAAATCGGAGCTCATTTGCAAATGTTGGGTTTTGGGACCTAGATGTACATTGTATATTATGTATATGTTCATTATTTCTTTTTTTTTATTTTTTAATATTTCATAATTATTAAAAATACAAAAAAAAATCATGGTGGTATTGTATTTTGATTGTAGTATTTCATTGTATTTTCTTGTTGTACATAACTACTATTAAAAAGATAAAAAATTATAAAAAGAATAACAAACAAAAAATATGTACATGTTGTATATCTTCTTTTGTAAATTCCCCAATCTTTTTCTTCTCTTTATTTTATTTTCTCTTTTTAGTAGCCTACAATTATTTTCTTTTATCTAATCATATTCTCTACACTAACTTCCCTCTTCTTTTCTACCAACAACTCCCATTCCACCCACATTCTTCATCTAACCTCCATTCAACTCCACCATTAATCTAACCTCCCATTCAACACCACCTCCATTCTAACCTCCTCTCTTTATATTCCTCTTTACATCCACAATTTTTCCCTATCCAGCATTCTAATAGAAAAAGGAGAGAGCTTGGAGTGTTTTGTTTGTGACAGCGGCAAGTCATCTTCCTCAAGCGACGACCTCCTTCAGGCGAGATCCGCGGAGCTCCGCTCTGCGTCACGAGTTCCCCATCGAGCTCGCATAGCCTCTCTGATTTTATTTCGCCAATCGGATCGAGGCGACGATAGGAGTCCAGCGTAGCTGCTCCGCAAAATCCAGCGAACATCAGGTAAGTTGTCTCTCTACTTTTTCCTTGTTATTTATTTTATCTCACATTTTGTTTACTTAGTTCACAACAATCGTATTTTTCAATTCACTCCATCATACCATCACTATCCCATTTATTTTTCCCTTTTTTTGTACATATCCACTTTTATTCTCTGTTTAAGAAATCAAAAAAAATTAAAAATGAAAAGTTTTAAAAATTCACACAAAAAAATTCAAAAAAATAAAAAAAAAGAAAGGAGGAGCAGCAGCAAGCGGCCCGCCGCCCCCCTTTATCCAGGGCAGCGGTGCCGGCCGCCGCCCCTCCCTCCTAAGCTACACGTGCGACCCCACCGCCAGCAACCGTCAGTGGCCGAGCGCGCTCAGACCTCGCTGCCCCCTCTGCCTCACCTTGCAGGTCGCGGGTGGCCACCCTCAACCCAACCGCGCGTGGCCACCGCCTGCTCGACCGTTGCGCACGGCCGCCTCCAGCGGCTGCCCCCCACCGCTTGCGGCTCGCGCCGCTGCTACTCCAACACGCCCGCGCGGCCCTCATCGTCGTCGCCGCGCGCGGGCGGAGCCGCCACCGCCTCCCCTCGTTGGGTTCATTCCAAATCCGCTTGGAGAAGAAGAAGGTCATTATAATGTTTTATTTTTTTTTGTAAATATTGCAGTTGCACCTGCATAGTTTATATAATTGCATAATGGTCCTGAACATATTCTGCATTATAATTTCAGTTTCTATTTTGCACAGAGACCCCTGTGTTTGCATTTTGATTTGGACTTCAATACTGAATTTTTTTATTTGCATCATCTGTATATTTATCTATATTTTTCTGATATTTGGGTAATTAATGAAAAGTATGTAACTGAAATTCTTGATATTTTACCCAAATTGGACTCTTATATTGATATCTAACGCATGGTTGCTCTAAAAATTCCTCAAAAATTAGATATGATGCCTTGATGAGTTCTTAACTTACTATCTAAATTTCATCCAAAGTGGAGTTCTCTTTTGCCTAAAATAAATTGTAGAGTGATTTTAGTATTTAATTTTTAATTAAATCCGCATATATCCTTTTCAAAAAATTTCAAGTCTCCTGGATTCCATTTGAAAATACCTTTTTGGGATAATTTGCACTCTGATTAATTTCTCATTATGGATTTATTAGAAATTATTTACTTACTGTCATTCTGATTTCAATAAAAAAATCCATAAAAAAGTCATAATTTGTCAAAAATTTACAAAAATATTACTGTACCTTCCTCGTGTCATGTTTTCATTCCAGTAAATTTTTCATAATTTTTGCTTACTATTAGTTCAAAAAATTGCGAAAAGACCCATAAAAAGTGTGTATTTTTCATAGTTGCATGTTAACTCCGAAAAATACAAAAAAATATGTTTTGCGTTCATATCTGGATTAGGATTTCAGAGAAAATATAATTTGGCTGAATTGAATTGATTTGACATTAAAATTAATTTGGCCTACTCGTGTCTTTTCTTATTGTCTTAATTCAGCTGCATTTGTATTTCTTGTTGTATAAAAAATATAAAAAAACCGCACTGAAAACCTAGATCTCATTTTATAATTAAACCCAAAGTTGTTCCTTTGCCTCCTTGTGTTCGACCCCGGACTTGCCCGGGATATAAATTAAGCCGAGACACTCTTCACAGAGATCTTCTCTCGATTCTGACCGAATTGCTAAGTACACGTATTACAACGAATACAAATTAAATATTTTATTTAGCGACTCATCAAGACCCGGATCTATCTTCCATTCCGCCAGATCCGTCATCAACTCACATTTATGTATTGGATTTTAGACGAGCGTCGTGCTTGAGTCGTTTTTCTATCTATATTTTATTTGCAGGATTAAAGAAAAAAATAAAAAAAATAAAAAAATAAAAATATATATATAAAAAAGGGGTTATACAGTTTCTATTTTTGAATTTTTTTCTTCAAGATTCTATTTCTACATTTAAAAAAATAAAAATTAAAGATAATAAAAAAATTTGGGGGCGGTAGCCAGCAGCCCGCGCCTCTCCCAACTTCCATCGCCCCCTCCTCAGCGGGTGGTCCGCCTTCGCCACAGTCATCAGCACGACGTCGCCTAGCTACCAACCTCCATCATTGGTCACCATCCTCCGCTTGAAGCCAGACATCACTGTTGTCTTCCGCCATGGCAACGCGCTCCCTTCACCTCCATCTGGAGTTGTGCAACCGCTGCCATCTTCCCGACGCCCGCTAATCGTTGACGCGCGAAGTTTCCCCCCGTCACGTCTTCCCTCAATCGCAGGTGGAGCCTACGAGTCTCTGACTCTCCATAGTCGCCAACAACGCCCACCGCCTTCGCCGCAGCCACCTGTGGCTCCTCAGCAGTTCGCTGATCGCCAACTGTCAAGTCCCCTCTCCGCCTTGACGATCATGACCCGTCGTCGTCATCCAAGAACCGCCTTCCAGATCCTCGCACAACTTGGCACCTCCCATCCTGTACTCGACATAGCAGCACCACCATCCAAACATCGAGTTTCTCCATGCCTTTCGCCTCGAAGCCCGCCACCCTCCATCTATTTCTGTCGACCGAAGCCCCTTGGGCCCCGTTGCTTGCGCGAGAAGGGAGCAAGGGCAGCGACACTCTCCCCTTTTGGCCTTTTAACAGAATGAAGGAAGACTCTGGAAGAACTAAATTTTTTATTTGGGTAAATTGCATATTCATCCTCCGGAGTCCAACGATTTGCAAAGAAATTGTTAGCAATGTGAGCCCGAGGCGAACCATTCCTACAATAAATGTTATTGTAATAAATGATTTATCAATAAAAGTTATTGATGTTTTGTTTCACTCCCTTTCTGATATTGAATGAATGAATGCACTATAAGGTCCCTCTGTACAATAAGGGTTATGTACCATGGCCAACTTGATAATCATACAGCTGTTGATTCAATGATTGAATCATAGAGGCTGATGCTTGGATGAATATCTAAGGAGTTAGATAGAGGACTCATCAAGCATCATCAATGATTAACAAGTAGTGATCTCCAGTCTGAGTGGGAGATGGCAATCCCATTTCATTAGACTGATATCTGGTCGACCTCTTGATGCAGGTCCTCTGCATAGGAATATTGATTCGGAGGTATCAGATTAGTTAAGTCAATGAGTTGACTTAACGAGATCGAGATAACCAAAGACCTATGATGAATACTGTCACATCACAGGCAAACATCCTCTGACCAGAGACAGATATATTACTATATGTCTGAGCATGTACATTTGGCAGACCAATAGGTTGATGACCTAATCAAGGTCTATACATCGGCGAGCTGGTGTGCATGTAAGGGCATATGAGTAATATGATCTCTCAAAGGGATCATACAGGTTCACTTGTGGACCGGGAGACATGAGCTCACTCATGAGGTATTGGGATTGACCAAATTCCATGCATGGTCATCATGCTTTAGAAGCATGATATGAATTTGAAGGTAAAAATATATGCCAAGGACCAAGATTGAGAAACTTAATGATCAGACTATGAAGATGACAGTGTAAAAGTGATCTTTATCTTCATGATGATCATGAGTCTTCCAGTATGCAGGATGTGCAGGTATTAGGAATACCTGAAGCGTGATTTGATCATAAACGATTGTATAACCATGACGCTTCCATTCCGAGGGAGTGATGAAACAGGTCTGGATTTTAGTGACTCCTCTCATGAGAGAAGTGACCTAATCTTAGTCCATGTATTGGACATTGATCTGAATGAGATTCAGATGCAATGAGAAGATTAGGTTTACGGTCTTGGTTTAATCAAGCATCTATGAGAGGTCCATGGGATCTGGATATGAGATGTGATCTCAATATCCAAGTCACTATACGTGGAACAATACAATCGCCCTGTCCTTATCTCCAAGTATCTGAGGAGAAATAGCATTGTTCTTAAATGGTTTAAGAACAATTCCATGAGATCTAAGCAAAGAGAAATTGATAATTAAATGTGATTTAATTATCATGATGTATGAGATATTATCCAATATAATTAAATGTGATTTAATTATTATGGATAAGAATAATGTGGATAGTAATATCCAATTATTCGTAATGTATATTATAAATGTGATTTATAATATATTGGAGAGAGTTATATATAATTTATATTAGTATATTAATTATTAATGTGTATTGGATACACATTGTCTAATTAATTGAAAATATAAATTACATTTTGTTTTGGGTTGTGAATGTGATTCACAATATTTCAATGTCAAGATTGCAATATTCCCAAAATTAATTGAGAATTATTTTTGGTGAAAAATTGTTGGGAAAATAAGTAGAGAGAAATATTAGGAGATATGCAATCCTATGTAATCCATGGGATTGCCCTCCCTATATGGAAGAGGGGGCGGCGGCACCAATTCCATTTAGGAATTGGTGGCCGTCCACCTCTCCTAATGGGGAAGGAGGCTCCCAATTGATTTCTCACTCCTTATTTGATTGGTTTAATTTGGTATTAATATATATTTGATTTATCAAATATATTTAATCAAAATTAAATCACAAGTTGTTGGCTTTTACCAACAATAATCTTGACCATTGGATTATCATAAATCAATCTCAACCATTGATTTTATGAGACACATGGATTGAGATCCATGGATCCCAAAACCCTATAAATAGAGAGGCATACTTGGCTCTCTCTTTACACATGCTATTGTAGCAAATCTCTCTCTCTCTTTCTCTCATACTCGACAGCCCTCTCTCCCTCTTCCTCTTGGTGGCCGTCCACCCTAGTGGAGGGAATCGTCGTCGCCTTCGCCTTCGTGCTACTGCTTCGACGCTCTGCGATTCTCCGTCTACTTCAAGTGCTTCGCCCGCGAAGGAGACGTTCGATCTCGTGCGACGAGATCAGGAGCAACCGCGCTTGGATCAACTTCTTGGATTGCGAGGACACCGCGGTTCATCCCCGTGCTCGCAAGCGATCTCTCCGACGATCGGACTTGAGACAGGAGGTCTCTTCTCTTAGAGACTCGATCAACCACGCTTCAAGAGGTATTGAATTATACTTGCTGTGGTTATAGATGAAACGATCCGAGAATGGTTCTTGGATCATGTGGTTTCATCGAATAAAATTTTTTAAATTCCGCTGCACCGAACAACTAGTGCGACTAGTCGTTCTTCGTCGTATCCGATACGACGCTCACGCTTCCGTGATGCGCTTGAGGATCTCTCCACTATCCTTCAAGTGGTATCAGAGCCTTAGGTCGACGGTTTCGAATAGTGATTCGCTAACCGAGGACGACTTGGGTTCGTTTAGGTCGCGAAAGTTTTCATCGCATTTGATTTCGCAGATCTGTTTAGTAAATAAATTCGGCACTGTTTAAATTGTTTAAACACGAATTTTATAATTGGATTACGTTCCCCATTAAATAAGGAAACCATAGGATCTGAGTTTGCGTAAATCGGATTTCGTATGCTCGAGATATGGTCGTTTTAATGGACATGTATGCACTGTTGCGGGAACTGTGAATCTGAACGTGATTAAAATGTTAATTATTTTTTAGACTTGCCTCGAAATACGTGAAACATCACATAGGTTCTGTCCTCAATCAAATTAGCAAACTTTAGAAATTGACTTTGCTTAATTTGGATTTAATATGATTGAGATATGTCAATTTTAGTAAGTAGGGGTCACTGCTGAAATTGCCTTCCTAATCTAGAACCAAGTGATTGTCAATTAGAGAAATTAATTGTTAATTTCGTGAAATAATCTTGAAAAATATTTGTGAAATATTGAAACATGATTATTTGCCTAATTGACTTGGCCCCAACCAATTAGATGATTAGATTTGATCTAAACCTTGATTGGAACTACAATCATCAAACTTCTTTCTTGAATAGGACTTGGGAATTTGCCTAGCAAATTTCCTTAAAATCAAAATTGTTTTGATTACTATATGGTATAATTTCGGTTGAAAAACCGATGATCATCTCAAGTACAAAATAATCAATTTGGCATTATCCTTTCCCGAGGTGGATATGGTGTCTAGTCGGGGATCGCTGGGTCAGCGGGTTGCAACGTATGTGGTCCGCCCCACTCCCGTCGGTACTGGCCATGACAGCGGGTAGGGCCGGGATAATGTCCGAGGGATTATGATGTATTTTTCTAATTATTAAAATTCGAATTAATACGTACTTTGAGAACAATATCATATATGTATATTCAAGCATAAAATTAAGTTTAATTGATTAATTGGATTGATAATTAATTTAATATGATTAAGTTAATTATATCCAATTGAAAATACTCTAATATGATTAGAGTTAATAATTCCCTTGGAAGAATTAATTATATGAATGAGATTCATAGTAATTAATTAAATTTGAATAAGAGATGGAGGATCACATAAGTGACATCCATGGTCTCCCGTCAAGGCGAAGGGTTTCGTCGCCAAATATTATATGTGAGAGACGCCTGTCCGAAGTGACAGCTCCCACATATGATACGTTTGGATCGGGCTCATCGCTTCTCGAAAGAGTAAGGACGTATGCGTAGTGACCCCAATATCGGGTCCTCATATTATTGGGGCGATATTGGATTGCGCATAGCGAGTTGTATTCCTGTTGACGGTTGATTCAATTAATGACGAGTCAACATCACCTTAGGGGTGGTGGGCTCGGGTATTAAAGACCGAATTGGGAAATGCAAGTTGGACTTGCAAGGCGGAATGTGTTCCCGCTTCTCTTTATCGGATTCATAGGTTCTCATATTATTGGGATATGACAATGATAAAGAGGAGATCCCAGTTCTTGCTTGAGATATATTGGTAAGTATATCTCCTACTTTGAAAGTGAATAAGGGGATAAACTTTCATAGTTGACATAGCAAGACTAATTTGATTTAAAATGCCTTAATCAAATAAAATAAATTGAATATATGATTATATGTTCTAATATAGTGCATTCTCAATTTCAGAAAATGAAGGCCATGAACCCACTGAATAGGCTTCTGGAGGTCAACCAATTGACCGGACCAAATTACTCGGATTGGACCCGTAATTTGGAGCTTGTGCTTTCAGCGGAGCGCATCAGTTATGTGCTCCATGATAACAAACTTGAAAACCCTAAATCTAAGGAAGACAAAGCATATAATGACAAGTATGATGAAGATCATGTCTTGGCTAGATGCTATATCTTGGGTTCTCTCTCCAATGTACTTCAGAAGCAACATGTGGAGATGAGCACTTGCCAGGATATCATGTAGAATCTAAAGGATATGTTTGGTGACATTAACCGCACCCAGCGGTACAATGTTATGAAAGATCTTCTTCGCTGTACGATGCAGGAAGGGACCTCGGTCCGCGATCATGTACTCAAAATGTTTGGGTACTTGTCAGAGCTTGAGACTCTGGGGGCAACGATGGATGCAGACATGCAATCTGATTTCATTCTGCTGTCATTGCCCAAATCTTTCAATAACTTTGTAGTGTCATTCCTCATGAATAAGCTGGAACTGACAAATGCTGGGCTTCTTGCTGCATTAAAGTCTGTAGAAGACGTAATGAAGAAAGATGGTCCCTCTGGCACTACAATGGTTGCACAGGTCAAAGGGAAGCGCGGTCGGAAGCAAGGTTCTCGGAAGGGCCCGGCCCAGAAGAGAAAGAAGAAGGGACAAGGTGTTGCCTCATCTTCCAATGCATCCACTTTAATGGCGTCGAAGAAAACCGACGTTTGTCACCACTGCAAGAAGCCGGGGCACTGGAAGCGTAATTGCCCAGATTACCTGAAGTCGGTCGACAAAGGTAAAGCCCCAGCAGGTATGAAATCTACTCTTATCATTGAAACCAGCTTTCTCGTTGGACGAGAAGGAAGTTGGGTAGTTGATTCTGGTGCTTCTGTTCATGTATGCAATTTGTTGCATTTGTTTCAGGAAACTAGACAGCTTGAGGAAGGGGAGATAGTCATCCAGATGGGATCTGATGCAAGTGTTGCAGCAGTCGCCGTCGGGACCTGCAGACTATCATTATCTAGTGGAAGAGTCCTAGTACTTAAAGAGTGTCTTTATGTACCTGAAGTCAGAAGGAATTTGATATCTGTATCTAATCTAGTTAGAAGTGGATATTCATTCCTATTTTGTAATAAATTAGTCATAAATCATTATGATAAATATATTGCAGAGGGTATTTTGACTTCTGGAGGACTCTATGAATTGTGCATTAATGAGCATGTCATGAATGTTACAACCACTAATAAAAACCCTAAAAGATCCAGGAGTAATATAAATCATTCAAACATGATTTGGCATCAAAGGCTTGGTCATTTATCTGTTGATAGGATCAATAGATTGATAAAGGATGGACCTTTGGATTTTCTACAGGTTCAGCCTTTACCTACCTGTGAACATTGTATTCGAGGTAAAATGACCAGGATGCCTTTTCGTAACAAGGTTACAAGATGTGAAGGTATTATTGACCTAATACATACTGATGTATGCGGTCCCTTCAGTACCGCGACTCGAAATGGATATCGATATTATTTGACGTTTATTGATGACCATTCGCGATACGGGTTTATCTTCCTATTACGTCATAAGTCTGAAACCTTTGAAAAGTTCAAAGAATTCAAGGCTTTGGTTGAGAACCAAACCAATAGGAAGATTAAACGAATTCGATCTGATCGAGGTGGCGAGTACCTATCAGATGAATTTAAGGAATACCTTAAAGAGAATGGAATTATTTCCAATCTCACTCCTCCTGGAACTCCCCAACTTAATGGTGTTGCTGAAAGACGCAACAGAACCATCATGGATATGGTTCGTTCAATGATGAGTAAAGCACATTTACCACTTAGTTTCTGGGGATATGCAGTAGAGACTGCAATATATATCCTAAATAAGATTCCTAGCAAATCTGTACCTAAGACTCCTCATGAGCTCTGGTATGGAACCAAACCTAGTGTTAATCACTTGAGGGTTTGGGGTTGCTTGGTCCATGCAAAGAATGTGGATGCAAGTAAGCTAGAATCTCGCTCTCGTGAGTGCTACTTCATTGGGTATGTTAAAGATGGTATTGGATATCAATTTTATGACCCTGAGACCCAAAAGGTTTTTGTCTCTAGAGATGTGAAATTTCTGGAGGATGATTTCCTTAAAGGTCAAGACAAAAGTGAAGTAGAGGAACTCATTGAGTCCCCTGAGGACTCTGAGCTTCCTGAACCAGAAACTGAAGAGATAAATAAAGATGAAACACCCATACCTCTTCGAAGGAGTTCGAGGGTGGTTGCACCACCTGAAAGGTATGGATTCCTTGTGTCAGGTGAAACTAACTGTGATCCTACTTCATTTGATGAAGCACTCGCGGATCATGACATGGATAGATGGATGCTAGCAATGAATTCAGAAATTGACTCCATGCATAAGAATGGTGTATGGACCCTAGAGGATCCACCTAAAGGGGTAAAACCCATTGGGTGCAAATGGATCTTCAAGAGAAAGAGGGGACCTGATGGGAAAGTAGAGACTTTCAAGGCACGGCTCGTAGCCAAGGGCTACACACAGAGAGAAGGCATCGACTACGATGAGACATTCTCTCCTGTGGCTATGCTTAAATCCATCAGGGCATTGCTGGCTATAGCTGCATATCTTGACTACGACATCTGGCAGATGGACGTCAAGACGGCTTTCCTCAATGGATACCTCAAGGAGGATATCTACATGGAGCAGCCCCAGGGCTTCATAACTGAGGATGGCAAAGTATGCAAGCTGAAGAAATCCATCTATGGGCTCAAGCAAGCTTCTCGTAGCTGGAACATCAGATTTGACGAAACCATAAAGAGTTATGATTTTGTGCAGAATCCTGATGAACCTTGTGTGTACAAGAAGCTTAGTGGGAGCGCCATTGTGTTCATCGTGCTTTATGTAGATGACATCCTTATCATTGGGAATGATACAGGGATGATGACCAGTGTGAAGATTTGGCTGTCCAATACCTTTGAGATGAAAGATCTTGGAGAAGCCTCTTACATCTTGGGTCTGAAGCTGTTCAGAAACCGAGAGAAGAGGATATTGGGATTGTCACAACAAGGATACATTAAGAAGATTCTTGAACGATTCCGTATGGATAGTTCCAAGAAAGGATTCCTACCCTTAAGACATGGTATCCACCTGTCTAAAGGAATGGCTCCTCAAACTGTTGAGGAAAAGAAGGCCATGGCTGGATGTCCTTATGCATCGGCCGTAGGAAGCTTAATGTATGCCATGATGTGTACTAGGCCAGATATCTGCCATGCAGTGGGAGTGGTAAGCCGTTACCAATCCTGCTATGGAGAACAACACTGGAATGCAGTAGAGAACATATTCAAATATCTTAGACGGACGCAAGATTACATCTTGGTCTATGGAGATGGTGATCTCCAAGTCTTGGGATATACAGATTCTGACTTCCAATCGGATATTGATGATCGAAAGTCGACATCAGGGTTTGTGTTCCTGTTGAACGGTGGTGCTGTGAGCTGGAGAAGCAAGAAGCAGGACACTACGGCAGATTCAACAACAGAAGCCGAATACATTGCCGCATCGGATGCTGCAAAGGAGGCGGTGTGGTTGCGCAAGTTCGTCCAGGAGCTTGGCGTAGTTTCCTCTGATACTCCCATCCCGCTACTCTGTGATAACACGGGAGCCATTGCCCAAGCGAAGGAACCCAGATGGCATCAGAAGAGCAAGCACGTAGAAAGGAAATACCACATCATTCGGGAGATTCAAAAGCGTGGTGACATCATCATCACCAAGGTGGCCTCCGCCGACAACGTTGCTGATCCTCTTACCAAACCTCTGACACAGAAGGTTTTTGACCAGCATGTAATGAGTATGGGTTTAAGGCTTGTTCTTGAATGGTTCTGAGGGCTAGTGGGAGATTGTTAGCAATGTGAGCCCGAGGCGAACCATTCCTACAATAAATGTTATTGTAATAAATGATTTATCAATAAAAGTTATTGATGTTTTGTTTTACTCCCTTTCTGATATTGAATGAATGAATGCACTATAAGGTCCCTCTGTACAATAAGGGTTATGTACCATGGCCAACTTGATAATCATACAACTGTTGATTCAATGATTGAATCATAGAGGCTGATGCTTGGATGAATATCTAAGGAGTTAGATAGAGGACTCATCAAGCATCATCAATGATTAACAAGTAGTGATCTCCAGTCTGAGTGGGAGATGGCAATCCCATTTCATTAGACTGATATCTGGTCAACCTCTTGATGCAGGTCCTCTGCATAGGAATATTGATTTGGAGGTATCATATTAGTTAAGTCAATGAGTTGACTTAACGAGATCGAGATAACCAAAGACCTATGATGAATACTGTCACATCACAGGCAAACATCCTCTGACCAGAGACAGATATATTACTATATGTCTGAGCATGTACATTTGGCAGACCAATAGGTTGATGACCTAATCAAGGTCTATACACCGGCGAGCTGGTGTGCATGTAAGGGCATATGAGTAATATGATCTCTCAAAGGGATCATACAGGTTCACTTGTGGACCGGGAGACATGAGCTCACTCATGAGGTATTGGGATTGACCAAATTCCATGCATGGTCATCATGCTTTAGAAGCATGATATGAATTTGAAGGTAAAGATATATGCTTTGTGAAAGCATATGATCTGTACCATATCCCAAGGACCAAGATTGAGAAACTTAATGATCAGACTATGAAGATGACAGTGTAAAAGTGATCTTTATCTTCATAATGATCATGAGTCTTCCAGTATGTAGGATGTGCAGGTATTAGGAATACCTGAAGGGTGATTTGATCATAAACGATTGTATAACCATGACGCTTCCATTCCGAGGGAGTGATGAAACAGGTCTGGATTTTAGTGACTCCTCTCATGAGAGAAGTGACCTAATCTTAGTCCATGTATTGGACATTGATCTGAATGAGATTCAGATGCAATGAGAAGATTAGGTTTACGGTCTTGGTTTAATCAAGCATATATGAGAGGTCCATGGGATCTGGATATGAGATGTGATCTCAATATCCAAGTCACTATACGTGGAACAATACAATCGCCCTGTCCTTATATCCAAGTATCTGAGGAGAAATAGCATTGTTCTTAAATGGTTTAAGAACAATTCCATGAGATCTAAGCAAAGAGAAATTGATAATTAAATGTGATTTAATTATCATGATGTATGAGATATTATCCAATATAATTAAATGTGATTTAATTATTATGGATAAGAATAATGTGGATAGTAATATCCAATTATTCATAATATATATTATAAATGTGATTTATAATATATTAGAGAGAGTTATATATAATTTATATTAGTAGATTAATTATTAATGTGTATTGGATACACATTGTCTAATTAATTGAAAATATAAATTACATTTTGTTTTGGGTTGTGAATGTGATTCACAATATTTCAATGTCAAGATTGCAATATTCCCAAAATTAATTGAGAATTATTTTTGGTGAAAAATTGTTGGGAAAATAAGTAGAGAGAAATATTAGGAGATATGCAATCCCATGTAATCCATGGGATTGCCCTCCCTCTATGGAAGAGGGGGGGGGGGGGGCGGCACCAATTCCATTTAGGAATTGGTGGCCGTCCACCTCTCCTAATGGGGAAGGAGGCTCCCAATTGATTTCTCACTCCTTATTTGATTGGTTTAATTTGGTATTAATATATATTTGATTTATCAAATATATTTAATCAAAATTAAATCACAAGTTGTTGGCTTTTACCAACAACAATCTTGACCATTGGATTATCATAAATCAATCTCAACCATTGATTTTATGAGACACATGGATTGAGATCCATGGATCCCAAAACCCTATAAATAGAGAGGCATACTTGGCTCTCTCTTTACACATGCTATTGTAGCAAATCTCTCTCTCTCTTTCTCTCATACTCGACAGCCCTCTCTCCCTCTTCCTCTTGGTGGCCGTCCACCCTAGTGGAGGGAATCGTCGTCGCCTTCACCTTCGTGCTACCGCTTCGACGCTCTGCGGTTCTCCGTCTACTTCAAGTGCTTCGCCCGTGAAGGAGACGTTCGATCTCGTGCGACGAGATCAGGAGCAACCGCGCTTGGATCAACTTCTTGGATTGCGAGGACACCGCGGTTCATCCCCGCGCTCGCAAGCGATCTCTCCGACGATCGGACTTGAGACAGGAGGTCTCTTCTCTTAGAGACTCGATCAACCACGCTTCAAGAGGTATTGCATTATACTTGCTGTGGTTATAGATGAAACGATCCGAGAATGGTTCTTGGATCATGTGGTTTCATCGAATAAAATTTTTTAAATTCCGCTGCACCGAACAACTAGTGCGACTAGTCGTTCTTCGTCGTATCCGATATGACGCTCACGCTTCCGTGATGCGCTTGAGGATCTCTCCACTATCCTTCAAGTTCCCCTCCAAAGCAAAGCACGTATCTCGCACGTGTAACTTGGGTAATTTGCAATTTCCACATGTATATTTATTTCCTGCTTTTCGTATGCAAAATAATTGTAGAAATTACGATTCAGTACCTATGTTACGAACTATATTTTGCATGCCTTTTATCATTGAAATAAATACTTTTGTAGGTTAATAAATTTTGAAAAAAATTATGTTATGCTTCTGATGTGTGACTCTTTATTATATATTTTTTATTTTCATTTTGTCAACATTTGTTATTATTAAAAAAATAAAAACATTGCTATTTTAACTATTTGAACTTCAAAAAATTATAAAAAATTTAATATTATGTCAAAAATTCCAAAAAATAGATTACTTTTCTTCTAGTGTGTTTAAATTTTTGTGTAAATTTCATGCATTAGCTATTTATAAAACCCAAAAAAATGCAAAATAGTAAAAGTTGAAAAAATAATATAAACTTGTAGAAAAATAATAATATGTGATTTAAGTTCCTATTTGTAGATAATTTCCTCAAGTTCTAAAGAAAAAAAATTTATTGTAATTTTTTATTTCATTTCATATTTTCAAATGCAAAATAATCTTATGTGCTCACTGTTTCCATTTTCTTCTATTTTATTCATTTTAAAAATTACAAAAATAGCAGAAAATTTATCAAAACACAAAAATATTTTATTTGGACATTTTTGAGAATTTTCATCATATTTAAAAAATCTAAAAAATGCATTTCTTTTGTGTATAAAGTTGTTTCAAAATTTATATTTATGAAAATTAAAAAATTACCAAATTAAAAACAAAAATGGAAATCAGAAAATAAAAAATTTATAATTAAAAAAATAAAAAGATAAAAAGTTCATAAAAACCAAGGTAGTTAACATTTGATATTCCCTTTCTTTTAATTGATTTTTTTATTACTTGAATAACCCTCAGGAGTTGTAGCCTCCCGAGTTCGATCATGTTGCTATACAGGTTAAATAAATAGCAAAATCTCCTGCCATATTTTCTTGTATTTATTAGCTTAAAAATATAATTTTTTATTGCAAGATTCTTTGGGTTACAATGACCACTGCACATTTAATTTCATATCCATAAATAATTAAAACCACAGAAAATCTCTCTCAACAAATAGGCATCGTTGTCCTGGAGGCACGACAAGGATAGTTAGGTTTCTCTTTTGACCTGCTATTCTTGGTTGTACATATTTAATTATATTTTTCCACATTTGTTCCGTTGTTCATATTCACTGCATTTATTTCATTTTTCCTACTCATATTTTTATAATTGTGTTTCTTACACATTCTGTATTTTTTCTTACGAGGGCTTGCGGAGCGAAGGAGGTGATCCTAGGACAGTCGAAGAACCGAAGCGAAGTGGAGGCAGCTTGATTCTTCACCGAGACATAGGATAGCGTGAGAGGAGGAGAAGAAGAATTGAAGGAGACCAAACATTTGAAAAAAATAGACTTTCTTTTATTTATTTCTAGCATTTGAACTCTTGTAAACGGACATTCATTTATTACGGGGTTTGTTTCGCCAAGTGCCGGTGCACTTGGGGGACCTCACCAGTTTTGTTTTCATCGCCTTATTTTTCTTTGTTTCATGTGGATTTCGTGAGCTACCTATTGATTTCTTTAGTTAATTTGCTTGAGCCAGGTGATTAATTAGTTCTAGAGACCCTAAACAAGAATTTCTGTACCTATAGAATAGAGCGTAATTGTACTTAGTCAAATTTAATTGGTTCTTGCCAATTAATAGATGCTATTGTTAGGACAGTTCACTTGCATTTGCATATAGGTTAGTTTTTTCTGTATTTAAATTCTATGTGGATCACCATGCATGTAGACTGTTGGCGACAAGGTACGGATCTCTAACCCATGCATGCGTCATTGTGTTTAATCGTGCATTAGCATTTCTGATCTCCTTCCTTGTTTCACTCATATAAGTTAAAAAGGAAATTGGACACTCAGTAGGCAATTCATTGAAAATATTCAAACCAAGTGACAACTGCCTAAAATTCGAGATTGCTAAAGAAAACTCGATCCTAAAATAAACGTAAGGAAAAATCACTGTTTTGGGGAGAGTCACCCCTTTCTTGTTTGATTTATCTGCAGCGAGAGAACGACCCGCATACTAGGATAGAACCACCCCAAACTCTCTTCAGACTATTGGTCTGTGATTAGTTGTTCTCTAGTGAGGACTTCACCGGGTAGCTACTAATCAGTCCGAAACTTCCTTAGAAGAGTGGGCAGATCGGGTAGTCGGTAAACGGTCTGCACCCATACTGGTTGGGAAAAACTAGTTGTGAGATTAGGATAGTCTCTTGGGAGCATTGGGTTCCTAACAGCTCGCTTAACCACTCTAATAGATTGATTTCTCATCGAACTCTAAAAATTGACAAGATAATTGACCGAACCTTCACGGTCTTCACATTGCGTTGAGTTTGTGAACTGTGGGTATGTATTGTGTTTGATTGCTAGTGATAGAGATCCTTCTGTGCAATTTGCCCCTTCACTCATTTTCACTCTTGCATTGACCTTCATGCTCTTGCATACTGCCTATTGATTTCGAAGATGTCATACCGGAGTATTTCTCGTTCGGACCTTGCGAACTTATTCTACACTCTGAACCGTTCACTTTCTATTCAGGGAGACTCATTTCCCGGATATTCCTCTTTCTCTACTTCACCCTTCACAACATCCATCAACAAACTATTTGAGATTGGCTTTATTCTTGAATTAGTATATGAGGTTCCATCATTTCTAAGCACTAATCTAGTGTCATGCACATTTTCAAAGTCAAACACCAGACACTTGATGCCACCAAAGGGAAAGGGAACAATGCCGGAGCAGAGCGAGATCAACAGCACCATGTTATCCTCCATTAAGTCAATTTAAGCCCAGTTAACATAGCAGGCTCATTTTTAGACCACATTGAGAGACATGATTCTCAAGCTGAGACAATATAGGAGAGAGGAGGATAGGAACAATGGTGGAGGTGGGAATGGGGGAGAAGACCCTAACACAGAACCTGTGGCTAAGCTTACATTAAATGATGATTATAATCCAAGGGCAGGTCAAACAAATTCTTGGATACAGATCCATGCAATTCATGGGCATTTCGAGCTTAAGCCGCTTATTTTACCTCTTCTCCCAATATTCTGTGGAAATATTAATGAAGAACATTATGTACACCTCCAACAGTTCGATCGCATTTATGGAATAGTACACTATCCAAATGTCCCGTTAGTGGTAGGGAAGATGACCACCTTCCCATCCAGTATGATGGACAAAGCTTTATATTGGTTAAATTACTTGGGGAAGGTTGTCACTACTTGGTAAGAGTTGAGGTCCACATTTTTTAATAAATATTACCTGCTCGTACGACTCAATAAAATACGATCCTTTATTGCTAATTTCTCCCAGATGCCCCATGATCCTATTAATGAGGTGTTGGAAAGATTCAAAGATCTGACGGAGAAGTGCCCCCATCATGATATTCCAAAGACAAGCCTTGTCAAAATTTCATTGGGGGTTTAAGTGTAGAGAATCAGAAGTTGGTAGATGCTTCTTGTGGGGGAGCCACTTCAATAAGGGCGAATGTCCTTTATCAATTTTTTTTGGAGATGGCGGATAGTTCAATAGCTCTTTCTTCTTCACGTGCTTTTCAGAAGCACCCTGTCACCTCCACTGCATTACCCCACAAGGTTGTCAATAGCATTACATGAAGTGGATAGGGTGGACAGCTCTGACCTGACTATCATTGGAAACCACCTATCCAAAGTGGACATTATTGAGAAACGATCCAAGGAGCTTGAGAAGCTTCAAGTGATCAAGCAGAGGATGAAGAACCTGGATAAGCTGGATCAGATAACAAAGCTTATGGAGCTTCTTGTGAGTAAGATCCGTGCAGTTCACAATGTGAGTGCAACAGTCGATACGTCTACTAGGGAGTAGACTTCTTCCACCCAGCAGAGTAGCGGAGGACCGTCCACAGTTCAGCAAGTCTACTGCATGCAGACACTTGATCAGGTTCAACAGCATTCACATCAGATAGTTCCGTACCAACAGGAAGTAGCCTACATTCCAGAGCAGTGATATCCACCTCCACCTGTCATTTAGGAGGTGAATGGTATCTGGTTCGATCGTTAGTAAAACCAGCCTTGTCCATCAGGGCATGGCCATTTGGGTTCACAGCAGGGTCAGAGACCCACCCGCTAGTTTCAGGGGAGCAGACAACAGTAGTACTAGCACCAGTTGTTCTACCCTCACTATCATTCTCCGCCACAATTCCAAAATTGGAGACAAGGCTAGCCACAGTAGTAGTCTATGTATTTTCCACATCCTACCCAACAACAGACTGCATATTATGGACAATATCCTCCTCCTCCTCCTTATCAAAATTCATATGGTTACCAACAGTCTCCATAATATCAGTATCAGCGACAACTAGTCAATGATCACTCTGAGGCCCCTTCGGTCAACCCAGCACTAGACCAACTTGCATTGCTCATGAAGAACATGAACGAACTGACTTAGCAGATCGACGGTCTGACCACCACCAAGACACTAATTCCAGTATAGGTCGAAGCCAACCCCAACTACTTCAGACGCAAGGATCATGTATCCAATAGTTTACCCATCCCCGAGACTGGTATGTTCCTTGATTTTACATGTTTATCTTACACAATTCATCTCAGGAGCGGTAGGAGATTGCAGCCGCCTACACACCAGTTGGGGTTGGGAGATCGAACCACTGAGAGAGCGTCATCTTCTACATCATCTCCTTCACCGGTAGTTGAGAGGACCAGTGTAGCAGCACCCAAGTCTGGAGTTTCACCGCCTTCAACACCATCTTCATCAAGTAGATGTAGATCACCATCAGCAAGGGAGAATATACCAGTCGTGGATTCTTCCTCTTCACCAACGGCAACATTTCATTCTATTTTAGATTCTATTTTTCCTTCATCTAATTTAGGCAACACTGTACAGACTGATTCTGGTTGTCCTTTTGTACATGAGGATTCTACTTTGAATAATGGAAATGAACATTTGAATGTTTATTTAGATTTTGTGCCATTTCCTTCTGCTCTTAAATCTAAAAAAATTTAAAAATAACCCTATCTGATTTGGGAGTGGTTGAGATCTTACACAACATCTTTTTAAAGCGCCACTCCTTAAGGCCATGGAATACATGCCTACAGTAAAAAGGGAATGAAAGAGGCATGTACAGAAAAGCGTCAACCGAGGCAGAACAAATGAAAGGAAACAGAGAAATACATCTTGACCATGGATACAGTTCATGACATCAGTAACCTCCCACCTAAATAGAAAGACAAGGGAGCACCTCACATCCGTTGCCATATCTTTGATCAAGAATTTGATCGTACTCTTCTAGATAGTGGTTCCTCCATTAATCTCATGCCTTCCTCTTTACTAACTGAATTTCGGTTAGGGCCTCTTAAAACAATCAAGATGATCCTTCAGTTTGCTGATAGATCGATTAAAATGCCAAGAGGCATTTTAGAGGACGTTATTGTAATAGTGCATGCAATGAAATTCCCTTTTGATTTTATTGTTATGGATAAAGGACACACCGACACCGTTACTCCATACTCCGATCATACTAGGTCGACCGTTCCTCCGAACGGTCGAAGCAATAGTTAATTATGGTACTGGAGAGATCATCTTTCACAAGGTGAAATTGAGACGAACTCTGATCCTAGGCCATCATGCCTCCAATAGTAGATGAGACAGAGAAAGTTATACCAGAGCCAAAAGACTGTGCTTTTCTTATTGAATTCCAAGAGACAGATCTTTTCACTGATTTCATAGATACCCATGAGTTCCTTTCCCAAAAGGACTCTTTGGAAAGGACAGTCGACATGAGTTCCCTTGGTGGTCCAATTGAGTTAGTTGTTGATGGGTAGTTTGAGCTAATTTCTAAGGATCAATCTGAGTTTTTGGAGGCACCTTATGATATTCTTTTAAAACACTTTTCAGAGATTACTGATGTTATGCCTCCTTCTGAGAGTTCTGAGGTACAGATATCTGAGCCATTTGTTGAATTTCTTGAGTTATGTACATATGAGAGGCATCTTTCTGAGATTATTGCTTACATATCTTAGCCGTTAATTGATAAGAATGTTGAACATCCTAATAAGCCCCTCCTTTCTGAGCAGAGATCATTCGTTAAAGATCTATCAGAGATTTTACTTGTTGAGTCGTTAGTAGCCAAGGTAGACATTCCACAGAGTACAGATCACATACCGTCTATCAGTACAGTGGCATAGGTTATTATAGAGACGATTCAGACCCCACCTGAACTCAAGGTTTTACCATCAACGTTGAAATATTCCTTCTTTGCGGTCCCCCCCAAAATCTTTCTGATCATCCTCAGCTCGCAGTTGACTGCTGAACCAGAATCTTGTGTGCTAGAGGTTCTTGAGAGAAACCACAAGGCCATAAGATGGAATATCTCGGATCTCCATGGGATTAATCCAGCTTTGTGCTCACATCATATCTACCTATAGGATGACTTAAACCCTCTTGTGAATGTCAGTGTCGTCAGAATCTAAATCTAAGGGAGATTGTCATGAAGAAGATCAGAAAATGGTGTGATGCTGGCTTTATATATCCCATTCCGGATTCCAAATGGGTCACCCCTTTACATGTGGTCCAAAAGAAATCTGGGATTACTATCGTAAAGAATGATCGTGTTGAGGAGACTCCAACCTGGGTACCTACTTCATGGCGTGTCTGTGTAGATTACTGATGCCTGAACTCGGCTACCAAGAAGGATCACTTTCCGCAGCCTTTATTGACTAGATTATTGAGAGGTTGATAGGAAAGAGTTCTTTTGCTTCTTGGATGGGTTTTCGGGATACAACCAAGTTGCTATCGGTCCTTAGGATCAGGAGAAAACTAAATTCTCTTGTTTGTTTGGCACCTACGCCTTTAGACGGATGTCCTTTGGATTGTATAACGCCCCCGCTACATTCCAAAGGTGTATGTTGGTCGTTTTTACCGACATAGTGGGTAGTTTCCTTGAGGTCTTCATGGACGGTTTCTCAATCTATGGGGATAGTTTTGATACATGTCTTGCTCATTTAGACTGAGTTCTTCAACGTTGCTGTGAGGTAAACCTAGTGATCTCGTGGGAGAAGAGTGACTTTATGGTGACTAATGGGATTGTATTGGGCCATGTCATCTCTAAACATAGTATAGAGGTTGACCTGGCTAAGATTGATGTGATTTCCAAGTTAGAGCCGTCGCAGAATTTGAAGCAGTTAAGGTCATTTCTGGTACACGTGGGATTTTACAGGTGATTCATAAAGGACTTCAGCAAGATCGCCAGACCTTTTAACTAAGCTTTTGTGTAAGGAGAGTGAGTTGAATGAGAAGGTCATCCTTACATTCAATCTGATGAAAGATATGGTTACTAGTGCTCCTGTTTTACAGCCACTGATTGGTCTCTTCCTTTCGAGATCATGACGAACGCCTCATTTTTTGTAGTTGGAGTTGTTTTTGGACTGAGAAGGGATGGGATACCATTTTCTATACACTATGCTATCAAGACTCTAGATGAAGCACAACGAAATTATACAGTTACAGAGAAGGAGATGTTAGCAGTTGTGTTTGGGCTAGAGAAGTTCGTATCTTACCTCATTGGTTCTCATGTTATTGTATACACGGATCACACGACCGTGGTGGGCATCATTAGGGGAAATGCACGGCTGCATTCCTCAAGAGGAATGCACCAATGTACTTGATATTTATCACAAACTAGAATCTGGTGGGCATCATTCGGGGAAATGCACGACAATAAAAGTTTTAACGAGTGGCCTATGGTGGCCCACATTATTTAAGGATGCTACATAGTATGTTCAAGGTTGTACTGACTGTCAGAAAATGGGAGGAATCGTTAATTCCAAAAATACCATGCCCCTAAGATACATACAGATTTCTGATATTTTTGATGATTGGGGCATAGACTTCATGGGCCCATTTCTCATCAGTTAGGGATTCCAGTACATCCTGCTCGTCATGGATTATATTAGTTGATGGGTGGAGGCTATCCCCACCGAGCTGCAGATAGTCGTACAATGTGTTCCTTTCTCAAGGACCACATTATTTCACGATTCGGGATTCTCACAATATTGATTTCATATGTGGGAAACCATTTCATTAATAGAGAAGTAAAGAAGCTTGTGGAGGAGTATGCCATTTAGCACATAGTTGTGTCTCCTTACCACCCTTAGAGTAATGGCTTGGCAGAAATTTCAAATAGGGAGATCAAGACGATATTGCAAAAACTTGCACGTCCATATAGGAAAAACTGGTCCTAGATGCTTGATTTGGTTATATGGGGCTTATTGGACGGTGTACAAGTCTCCTTTGGGTATGTCTCGCTATATATTGGTGTATGGAAAGCCATGCCACCTGCCATTGGAATTAATTCACAAATCTTTATGGGCACTCTGTGTATGCAATCTTGATTATGAGAAGGCAGGAAAGAACAGGAAGTTGGTTTTGTATAGAGTACTGGAATTTCGATACTTCGCATATGATAACTCACTCATGTATAAGGAGAAAGTCAAGCGTTGGAAGGATAAACACATTCGAAGGAAGACTTTCTCCCCTGATCAAAAAGTTTGGTTATTTGATGCTAAGTTGAAACTATTTCCAGGATTATTGAAAAACAAATGGTCAGGACCGTTCATCGTGAGAGCTGTGCATGACAATAGGAGTATTGTCATATCCGGGTTGTTATCTGACGCACAGCCATTTGTTGTGAACAGAAAGTTGCTGAAGCCATATCTAGATCATGATACATTCATGTCTATCATTGATTCTCTATCTGTGGTATCAAATGATGATCTTTTGATTCCATCTTCTGCGTCTGATACATGAGCTGACAACCTCTTGTATATCCTTTCGTTTCATTTTTTCTTCTCCCGTTTTATCATTCACCCCTTTCCATGTGTATATCTGTGGACTCACAACTAGAAACAGTCCTTGAGTCAGACACAATCATTTCGGATTTCCTGGATTATTTACATGATCTAACGCATGAGCCGACCAATGCCAAGCCAACTGAGAACACTATGCCATACCAGAGACGTGTGCTGACCCTGCAGAGTATTACAATGCATATGGTGACTCATCTGATGATGAACCTCTGGTCAGCACCTTACATACACTACATCCAGGACCTACACCAAAAGAGACAATCAGGACTAAATTGACCAATCTCTATAAATCATTTGCTCCATCCTCTAGTCGGTTATCTGGTAAGAAGAAGAAGAGTATTGATTCCTTGAGGTGTTCCTTTAAAATCCTCCATACATATCACTCTCCTCTTCCTCTTGATGCTTCAGGTTCTAGAAAATTGGCTAAGAAAATTTCCTTCAACAAACCAGAGAAGGACCTTTCTGAGGAGTCCTCATCAGGTCCATATGAGGTGATTTATATGAGTGAGCTCAGTTCGGTTGTTCTTAAGCCATATTTGAGCAACCAGTCGTATGTCGACCCTCGTTGGATGTTCCCTACTTCCTACTATTGTTCCCTTGAGGACGATTCTGATAGTGACACATATGTATACTACCAACCCCCTCGCTCCCACAAGAAGGTTTGCTACAAACCTTCTTGATCATTGTATATTATCACTCCTCCTTGTAGAGTTTTTCTTTCTTTCTTCTATTTCCCTCCCTCCCCTATGATCCTCATTACTGCCCCAATTTCGTATCGTTTTCATTTTATGGCTATACATAGGACGACTATATCCTAAGTATAGGGGGGTGAGTGACCTGAGTTGCTCTGTCTCTTCTTTTTATTTTATTTTTGTAATTTCTTTCCCACTCTCATAAATCTCCCAATCTTGTGTTCTCTCTAATATTGAGGCTGAACAGAGCCTAAGTATAGGGGGGCCGATGCCCGTTGTGTATTTTCCAATACTCTTATATTCTTTTTATCTTCTATTCTTTTCACCCACTTATTCATAATACGAGCTATGGCTTTTTGTCACCTAGTGCCATGAGGACATAACACATGCTAACTATGGGGGGGTTTGTATATATTACATATATACTTTACCTATAGTTCATACTTTGATTTGTTTGTAATAAAAATAAGGGATTATGGGTAAATTGTTGTAAATAAGAGCTATAACAAAAAAACTAAAAAAACTCTTATTTTTAGTCTCCTTTTTCAAAAAAAATCACACTTTTTTAAAAAAAAATCAAAAATGTTTTAAAAAAAAGCTCTTTTTTCAAAAAAACTTTTTCATAAAAAAATTTCCCCTCTTTCTTTTCAAAACAAAAAGAATCTTTTTTTTAAAAAATGAGTGTCCTTTCTTATTTACCTTTCTTTTAAAAAATTGAAAAAAAACAACAAAAAACTTTTTTTAAAAAAAGAACTTCTTTCTTCTTTTCCTTTCTTTTTTAAAACAAATGACAAAAATCAAAATAAAAAAACTAACTAATGAGTTGGTTTTGTCCCTGATACTTACACATTCACACAAGACTAGTGAAGTTCAAGAACACTTGGTTTATGAGGTCTAAAGATTTTCAGTTAACCTGCCTTAGTCCTTAGGGTCTTTGACTTAATTATTCATATTTCCATAATTTGATAGATTTGTGTGCTATATTGCATGCTTAGACTCTACCTTAAGAATATGATCAGCACCTCACATACACGGCTGTTGTTATGATGAGATGAGTTGAAATTTCACTTGAGGAACTAGGATGAGGTATTTGAGTTTGGACCTGATTTTATGATGCTCGAGGATGGGATAAAATCAATGAAGGCTTCATGAAACCTGAATGTTAGCACCTTTAGCCAGTATAAGAACATGGTTCTTGTATTATCTCTTGACATTTACCTATATGCCAGGGTGTGATGAAATCTAAAAAATTATTGATCAATGTGCGCTAACTCTTGGTAAAAACTGTGGAGCTAGCCAAAATAAAAAAAAGAAAAAAATAATTTTGAAAGAAAAGCTATCACCATACAAAGTCAAATATCAAAGAGCTTTCACCAAAGGCGAGCACTCCCAACCATTTAAAAGTGTCCACTTGGATGACCGCTATTAGGACCAGGAGTCGGGCTAGCACCCAAAAAGGGCTCTGCATTGCACAGTGATACAAGTCTAGGTGTAGAAGGTATCTTGGATACTCAAAAGAGACACACCCCGGTGTACTCCTGGGAAAACAAGCACAGACGACTCCAACTTCTCTTGACGAACACACTGATCAACAACTAAAAAAATGCATGTGTTGAGTTAATAAGGCACTCGAGAGGATCCTTGTTTCAATGAGAGGGAGAGAAGAAATGACACAATTCATATGCCCTCCATCAACTGGCCTTCCATCTACACTTTGAAGTCTGACAACTAAAGAGACGGTGGATTGGGTTACATAGTGTTGAGGATTGGGTTCTTAGGAGAGTCTCTTGGACTGGAACCTTGGGTGAAGTTGCGACTCTACTCTTGTAACTGCAGTCCACACTTAAAGTCATATCCCTATTTTATATGTATACAGAGAGAGTCTGGTGATTAGGGAAATTGGATACCTTTTTACTAAGACTTGGTTAAACTTAGAATTTTAGGATCTCTATAACTGAGAGTTCTTCAACAGATCAAATCTTGTATTCACATGCACGGTCAAGGGTTAATCCAACTTATTAAATCTTTATTTGCTCGAGGACTAGCAAAGTTTAAGTATAGGGGGTGATGAATCCACGATTCATCATCTCAATATATTGATCTTAGCAAAATCACTGAGTAGAATCTCTAACAAATAATCATAAAATCAATAAATTAATAAAATGACTCTTGTAAATAAAATACACTAATTATTATATA
Source organism: Ottelia alismoides (assembly GCA_037367405.1). Lineage (NCBI taxonomy): Eukaryota > Viridiplantae > Streptophyta > Magnoliopsida > Alismatales > Hydrocharitaceae > Ottelia > Ottelia alismoides. The sequence goes on from JAZKJV010003589.1 coordinate 1,245,093, forward strand.
TTAAAATAAAATAATAAAAAGCTACAAAATAAAGGAGTTTCTTCACCTATAAATAGCCCAAACTTCATGTATTTTTAATAATTTCATTTCAATTATTTTTTAGCTAATTCTTTCTCTATCTTGTTTATAAAAATGATAGAAAAATAAAAATAAATTTCACCTCAAATAAATACTCCTAGATCCCAAAGAGAAAAAGCCCTAAAGTCCAACTTCCCGTCCAAATTCCCACTCTGTATGAACTCCAATTTCACCAAACTCACTTTTAAATTTAAGTTAGAAAATTATCTATCTAATGAAATAGATTCATTAAAATCGGAGCTCATTTGCAAAATATGGGTTTTGAGACCTAGGTGTACATTGTATATATTGTAAATATTTTTTCTTTCTTCCCTTTTTATTTTCTTTTTCTTAATTACTAAAAATCTAAAAAAATCATGTTTGCATTTTATTTTATTTATAGCAATTTATTTTTTATTTAATTTGTAAATATCTTTTATTTAAAATACCAAAAAAAATAAAATTGTAAAAATTAAAAGTTGTTGTACGTGTCGTTTGTTTGCTACATTTTTCATTTTGTTATATGTTTGTGCAAATTTTCCATTTCTTTTCTTTTTATTTTTTCTCTTTTTTAGTGGCCAACTTTCCTCTTTTATTTTCTTTATTTATTTTTTTCTCACTCAACAATAACTTCCTTTTTCTTCCAATAACCTCCCATTCCACTCCATCTCCTCCACCACTTTTCCAACTCCTTCATGTTCTTCTTTCTTATATTATTCACTTCCTTTTTAATTCCCTTTAGCCGCCATTTTTTGAGAAAAATGAGAGAGTTTGGAGTATTTGTTTGATGACGTGGCTGAGCATCATCCTCAAGCGATGGCCTCCTTCAGGCGAGAACTGTGGCGACCATCATTACCGTGTCACGAGCTTTCTGTCAAGCTCGCAAAGCTTCTCCGATTTTTTCTCTAAATTGTATCGAGGCCATGATAGGAGTTCAGTGTAGTTGCTCTTCCTTTCGACGAAGATTCAGGTAAGTATTCCATCTCATTTCTCTCTTTATTTTATTTTATCTAAAATTTTTATTTTCCTTGTTGTTTACCCCACACCCAAATCACCATCACCCCATTCCCATCATCACCACACCATACCATCACCACCAAATCATCTCCTCTTCCTTGTTTGAGATCTTGAGATTGAAAAAAATAAAAAATTTAAAATCAAATCAACAATAAAATCTAAAAAAATCTAAAAACATCTGCAGTGTAGTCCACCGTTGGTCGCCGCCCACTGTGGCCCTTCTCCCTCCTGTGACGTCTGGCATTCGCCTAGCCATCTAGCGCTCCAATCGCGACCACCACAACAGTCGCAGCCCATTGCCCGCATCTGATGAATCTCAGATTCATCACTCTAAGTCTCATTAATTAAGCTCAAGTCCCTCAAAGTCAACAGCATTTCTTCATTTATTCGACATAATTAGCATTCATACATGTTTTCATAAGAATGGCATTTTATCCATAATTTCTGCACAAAATAAGAAGCCAAAAATCCATGCCACAGTTGACCTGTAAATAGCCTAATTTATCGGATTTTGAACTCCTCCATTCTAACTCTGAATGACACAAAACCAGCTCCACTGTGTACATATCACTAACAAGAATAAATAAAAAATACAAAAAAGCACTAACCCTGTTATGTGGACCAAAAACCCAAACCCTAGTTTGAGGATTTTCAGACTAAAAGCCCCATATCTTCCCCATCCAGTGTCCGATTTTATCCTACTCACTTTTGAACTAATGCACATTCAATTACCTTCAAAACAAGACAAAGTTCAAGCGAATCGGAGCTCGTATGTGAAAGTTGGGTTTTGGTCCTCTTTTGTACATTGTATATTTTCGCAGTTTTTTATCCGTATTTTATTTACCTATTTTCTTTATTAATAAAAATCCAAAAAATAGATTTAGATATCTTTTATTTATCTCTGATTTCTCTATTTTTTTCCGGATTTTTATCTTGTTTAAAAATGACAAAAACTAGAAAACCCAAAAATCAAGGTATTCTATGTACATGGGATACCCCAAAAATTTACTTTTTACATTTGACCGATTTTGGTTTTGATGTCTTCATGAATGTTGTAGATCTCATCAAGACGAGCATTTTTTGTAAAGGAACCTTTTCAATCCAATGTCGTTTACTATTTCTTTTTTATTTTACAAAGTATTTTATTTTCGATTTTTCCTGTGCTGATACGTGGCAGCCCCAAAGGCCACCACGTTTCAGCGGTTTTTGGGCTTTTTAATAGTCGTTTTTTATAAAAATAATTAACTAACCTCACGTGCTACGCACGTGCACCTACCCCTTCCCCTTTTGCGCCACGTGGCCCTTTCACGTCCGTTCGATCAGCGGTCGATCGAACGGCCGATGTGCGTCGTCCTCACCCGTGCCCTTCTCCCACGAAACCTCCGCAACCGCCGCGCCCCTTCTCCGCAACCTCTGCCCTGATCTCGCAACGGTCATCGCCCCGCATTTCCCGCACCTCCATTCACCTAACCAACTCCGTGAGCTTCGCCTCCATCGCCAGCGACCTCTCTCGCCCCTATTTAAAGAAGCTCCGACCCTCACATCCCCTTATCTGCCAGATGCACCTCAAATCCCCTTCTGGGCGGTGACAGCGCTTCGAAACCCTTCTTCTCCGGTGAGATCCGGCCACACTCCCGTGGCCGTTGCAGCAGCGACCACCGGTGCCTTTGTTGCCCTGCCTCGCTACCCGCGTCGAGCCACCGACCATCTTCATCGCATACGACCATCGAGCTCCACCGACAATGCCTCTCTGTCGTCTTCTCCGACAATGTCGTTCATCTCCATCGTCTCTCCAATAGCTTCATCGATCCACCGTCAACGTTTCTCCTCCGACCTCTGACAGCTCTGCTTGCGTTGCATCTTCCACGACGACTCCGCCTCGCCATTGCTAACGTCAGCCTCCAACGCTACTCCTCCAACCGCCGCAAGCTCCCTACGCTCCCGCCGCTTCATCGCCGTCGTCGCCGTAGTCTTCACGCTAGGAGGCTCGCCAGAAGGTCTCCGCTCCTACGTCGCCGACACCGCCGCTCCTTCAACGCCTCAGCCGAGCTCCTCCGCTGCTCCCTCCACCGTCCATCACCGATGCGCCAGCCCGCCTCCGACACTCCGCCCCCGGCCTCCAAGGTCGAGACCCTGCTACGTGCCATGCACGTGGGGCGGGGGACGTCAGCATGAGTCAAGACCCAGGGGTCACGTATGACGCACGTGACCCGCTGGGTAAATTGCAACAGCACCCCCGGTCCTCCTCCTTATTGCGCCGCAGTCCAAGCCAGCCAGAGGTCACGTAAAGTGCACGTGACCCTCTGGCAAATTTGCAGAAGACCCCCCTCTATTTCTAGGTAATGCACGTAGGCCCCCCTTTTTTATTTTAATTGCATTATAGTCCTGTTGCATTTTCATAATTATTTCTTTTAATTATATTGCACGTATACCCCTGTATTCCCCCGTGATTTTGGACTTTCTTTCTACATTATTTTATCAATCCAAAAATAGCATGATGTTTGTTATTCAATTTTCTATACTTTGACATATCATGGATATTTTTATGATCATCAGTTAATTAATAATTATTTATTCTATGGAAATTTGCATATTTTTCCCAGTCTGTGCTCTAAAATTCATAATTGATTAATCATTCCTCTAAAAATCCCCGAAAAATCACCTAGCATAGAGTTAATTGCGCTTGACATTGTGCCCAAAAAGATTTGCATTTGCATGCATAATTTGCTCTGTAAAAATTATTTTTCATATTTCATTATTTAATTTTTAATAGGCATTAAACTCCACATTTTTGAGGTTTAGGATTTTTCTAAGATCCATCACCTAGCAATAGATCTTAGATAATTTTATCCCCCCAAAATAAGTAGGTTTAATATTTATTATAAATAAATATTGAAAATCATTTTGTTTGCATTTAAAAATTCATAAAAAATCATATTGCATCCAAATATTCCAAAAAAATTACAGTGCATTCATTTCATTATCATTTACGTTAAGGCCAAGTTTCATATTTTTCGGACATTGTTGGATCGTAATTGATATTTTAGTCCCTAAAATAGGCCAAATTTGCATTTTGCATCCCTTATTGCATTGAAAAATTCCAAAAATAAACCGCATCGAAAACCGAACATGAAATTGGATATACATAATTCTAGGTTGTTCCTTTGCCTCCTTGCAATCGACCTTGGGACTTGCCCAAGTAAAATAAACATAAAACCACTTGATTAAAATTGAATAAAAATTTGTAGTTTGACTGTTTCCGATCACCGCCTATAACGAACGACATTAATTATTTTCACGAACAAGATAAAAACAACTCCTTAACGCAGCGATAATCGGACCCGTCATATGGCGTCGTTGACTGGGAGGCAAACATCTTAGATATTTGTTTTGAAAATTTTCGTTTGGCTTTCCGAATTCGGGTAGTCTGACCCCCAAATTTTGCATTGTCAATCCCATAATTTTTTTTCCAGCATTTATTTTCTTATTTTATCATTTTTGAGTCACTCTCTGACATTCTCTCTTTATTTTTATTGCGAGGTACCCGGCGTACATGGAGCGATTTTTCAAGAAATCGACGCATCTTCATCGACATCCGAAGAAGCCGCAATTAAATTAAGATCGAGTCGAGTCGTGAGAGAGTGTAGAGTCTAGGTTTTAAATTTCTGCAAATTTCAATTTCTACACATTTATAGTGGTGTCTGTTTGGACTCTCGCGTGTGTAAAAAAACCTTGAACTCTATCTGTGGTGTATCGTGGCCTGTTTCACTCTCCGGTGAGGGTGGGGCCTGACTTGAGTGGCGATTAGGATAGACTTGCACATAAAGCTCTCAGAGCATTTTTATATTTTTGATTGTGCTTGTAGGATCTTTAGCTACACTTCACATTAATCGAGACGCTCATAGATTGTTCAATTTAGCCAAAATTTAACTCAATTCTTTCCCGTTAATAGAACTTTCTGCTTAGTTGCGATTTTTTATCGGCTTGCATTTCATATAGAATAATTTTCAAATTCTGTCTAGCATCCCACATGAAGATTGCGAGGATTCACAGTAAGTCTTCTAACTGAGCATTCATCATAGTTTTCCGCGTGCATCAGCTTTTCCCAAATTTCTCCCTCTTGTTTTATCACATAATTCTAAAGGAAATTGGGACTGGACGGTAGACGTGTATTTCTGCTCACTTAAATTTTTCAGTGATTGCTTAATTAAAATTGGGAATGCTAATTATAACCGACTTTCAAAATAACCCATAAAATCAAGAATTTCAATGGGAGAGCAACCCCTGACATTGGGTGTTTCTATTTTTCTGAGTGAGCAAGAGACGACACTTAAGGCTAGAGCCCAAATTCGAAATTTCGGCACCTAACAGCTCGCTAAATTTTTGCCAAGATTGAATTATCACCAATAAAAATGTAAAAGATTATAGCGCTCTTACAGCTTCATTGTGTGAGTTGGTGAACTTGGGGTTTGAATTGTGTTTGCATTTGTGTGCGTGAACCGATATCGAAGATCAATAGCCGCACATTTGATAAAATTTCTTTTGACTATCCCAAGCAATCATCTCTTTCCTCTCTTGATTTTAACCTCATCATGGAACTCTTGTACAAAAACAAATCCAACCCCTCATTCCTTTCAACCTTTCAGAAATGACCGAGAATCCATCAGAACTATACTACGAAAACGAATTCGTGTCGGTTAGACCCAAAACACCTCCTCCAAGAGACTCTCAACCACCATCTCTTTTTACAAATCCGATCTGCTTCCTGAATGACAATCCTTAATTCTTGGACCAGACAGACCAACAACCGACTGAGGTCTCTAATTCTTCATATATCAACCCTCTCTACGCCGATCATACAATTCATCCTTCTTATTCGGTAAATGTCAATCCTTTGTTCATGGGAGATGATCACCACATTATTGAATTGAACACTTCTTCACCTCTTTCATCAACCTTGCCCTGAACACTAATGAACAATCATCAGCTTGGATTGACCATGACAACCCCCTCTTTAGACATGACGATCATACAGAGGACTGGACTGACTACATAGAAACACAGGAACCCTGTATGCTGACTCCACCATACCAAGATCAGACCACTCAAGATCAAAGGAACAAACTCTACTCAAACGAACTCCACATGTCTGGATCATATGAGCAGCCTCCTTCCATAAATTTTGAGGAGAAGTTTTCAGAAAATAAGGATCATATGTCGGACATTCCGAGAAACTCTCCTCTCTGCACATTGATAACGCTCCCGCACCCTTAGTTAATTCAGTCAAATTAATGTCCAAATTAATATTAATCGTTCGTTGCAGTCGGATACGAGAGATTAATCAAAAACCACTTAAATCAGATTTTAGTCAATTTTAAGCGGTGATATTTTTTTACTTGATGGAGTCCAAGGTCGATCTCAGGGAGGCAACTGTCTCCTTAGGTAAATTACAGCAATTCTTCAAGTGTTGATGGTCGAGAATCAATTTTTTGGTCTTTTTAATTTTTATGCAGACATATGCAGACAAGGTGAGCCAATTTAGCGTTTAATTTGATTGATGTATCAAATGAAGTCCAAAAATAATGAAAATTAGCCAGACAATTATTTATGATGAAAATGACCTACACTAATTTTTTTGGAATTTTTCGACTCAAAATAAATTTTCTGTGAATTAAATGAACAAACAGAGTGATTTTCAGTATATAATTTTTAATAAATCTCAAATCACAATTTTTCCAAGAACTAAAATTATCCTAGGTGGGTCTAGTGATAAGGGACCTAGGAAAATTAACAGGACTTAAATTCACTGTGAAATGAATTAATTAAAATTAATTTAAGAAAATCACTAAACCATTTATTTAGCCTCGATATGCGTGCAAAAGCTATGAAATTTTTTTAGAGTGTGTTAGAAATGAAGTCCTTAAGCTACTGTGAATTTTTGGTGATTTTTGAAGGCACAGATAATTAATTAAAAATCAAAAGGCATCACTGGGCAAAATATGTCAACAATGAACCAATTAATTCATTAATAATTCAAGTAAGCCAACAAAAACCAGACACGTGTACTAACAAATAGAGGACAAGATTTCCAACAACATGCAATTTTTTAGAATCTCAAAATGATGAAGAATGCACTCCAGGGACACGTGCAAACACAAGGGTGTAAATGCAATACTGGAAATTAAAATTTCAACAATTAAATATGCTGACAGGGACTAAAATGCAATTACCGATAACATGCAGGACTTGTATGCAATTTCTCCACGAAACACGTGCTCCTCACGTGGGGTCTGCTTCACAGGGACCTTCTTGTAATTTCCAAAAGCTTCGGGGGTGCCTGTGCAAATAACCCAGGTCGCACGTGCTCCTCACGTGGCCGACCTAGGTTCGGCGGGCGTTGGAGGCTTGGAGCGAGGATCGGGTCCTCTGGAGGTTCGGACTAGCCTCGGTGCAGCTTCGGGTCACCCGAGCCTAGGCTTGGAGGACGAGGCTAGGATAAGGAGACGTGGCGGCCTGAAGGCCCTTGGATCAAGATAGATCCAAGGGATGTCGATGAAGATACGTGGCGACTGGCGAGGCGTCGATCAGAAGAGCGATGAACGGTTGAGGACTGTCACGGTGGTGGAGTACGTGGCGGGACGAGGACCGTTTGATCGGATGATCGAACGGCCGCTACTTCTTCGTCTCTAACGGTCCTCCGCCGCCTGCGGAGGAGAAGGCGGTGCTCCGGTGAAGGTCGCCTAGCTCCGCCTCGGTTGCCAAGCGCCGATGAAAAGCTTCGTCAGCTCCCACGTAGCTCGGAAGAAGCGGAAGTGCACGGCGAAGCCTCCGGTGGCCTCTGGATCCTGGGAGAGGTGCTGGAGCTCTGTGTCGATGAAGCTCGAAGGGAGCTCCGACGAGGCTCCGGCCAATGACGAATTTAGGACCTGCAAAGGGTTAGAAGTATAGCCGAGGCGTGCAGGTGTTCGTGGAGGAGAATGGAGTGATCGGCGAGGCCTGAGGCGAAGGGAGGTGGTCGGGTGACGGAGCTCCGACCAGGTGGCGGAGCTGAAGGTCGATGGATGGTGGAGTAGAGTGTCTGAAGGTGTAGAGAGGCCAGCGAGGATCAGAGCTTCAACACGAAGCTCGTCGGAGTGATTGGGAGGCGCGAAGATGGCTGGTGACGGCGAATAAAAGCGGAGAAAAACCAAGAAAAAGAAGAAGAAGATTGGAGGACGGATGAAGGGAGTTACCTGGGGAATGGGGCTCAGCTTTGAGCTCCAGGTCGTCGCTCAAGGGATCGGTAGGGTCCCGAGCTCTAGCAGCTGCTCGAGGGAGGTTGCGGCACGGCGGTGGCGGCCGTGGATCTCGCCGGAGTTGGATCTCTGTCGTCGCTCGACAAATCAACCAATTGCTGTCACCAATAGGAAGCTTGGAGCTCGAGGGACCTCCCTGGAGTGGCGGATGGGGGTGAACGGTGCCGGTGGCTGGGTATTTATAGGGAGAAGGAGGTGGTCTGGCTGGGTGAGTGGCAAAGTTGGTGGCCGTCGTGGGGCGAGTGTGGTGGAGATGGTGGTGCTCGAGGGAGCTGGCGAGGGAGAGGGACGAGTGGGGGATGTCGTGGGGAGGTCAGCGGCCGGAGGAGATGGCCGACGTGTGTCCAGAAAAGGAAAGGGGGCGCCCCTCCCGCAAGGCAAGGGACGTGGGGGAGAGGGGCGCCTGGAGGTAGGAGACGAGGTCTCCACCGTTGGATCTTGTGATCCAACGGTGGAGATCAGAGCGTGGAGTGACGGTGGTGATCCGATCAGGGAAGGAGCGATCAGAGGCGGATGGAAGCACCACGTGGCGCGCTGTGGCTTCGGCGGTTACGAACGGCTATGATGGATAGTGGGGGTCGATCGAGTGGATGAGGATCACGGGGGAAGCATCGGCTGAGATGGAAGATCAGACGCGCGATCCAACGGTGGATGGATGCACCACGTGTCTGGCTGAGGAAGGGGCGCAAATGGAGGGATCAGATGGAGCGCGGGTGAGATCTGACGGCCAGGAGAACGGAGGCGCGTGGAAAGAACTGGACTGTTGGATCGGAAGCGCGATCCAACGGTGGGAGGCGCGGGCGGATGAGGCGATGGGCAGCGGGCCGCGTGGCGCAATCAGAGGGCGCCACGTGGCCTGCTGTGAATGGCTGGATGAAGAAACACGTGTAGAGAGAAGAGAAAGCCGAATTTGGAAAAACTCAAAACATGAAAGTTATAGATCTTGATGAGATCTACAAGTTTCATGTTGACCAAAGACGGGGATGAGGTCAAATATGATACATAAATACAAAGTTACATAAATATACATATGTAGTATACAAAATGACCCAAAAACCCAAGTTTCTCATACAAGCTCCAATTTCAATGAAATTAGTCTCATTTTGAAGGTCTTTTAATATGTAGTCTTCTAAGAGTGAGTAGACCTAATTAGGAGTTTGTATGAGGGCTTTATTTGTGTTTTAATGTACAAGGGTTCTCCGGCTATTGTGGCTATTCTACAAGGGTGATTTTTAGCAATCTTCCCTATATTATTAAGGAATATATACATATATTATAGAGAAGAAGTTATTTTGATGAAGAGGTATTTTACAGGGGATTTTTGGCTTCTTATTTAAATGCAGATAAGCTGCTAAAATGCATGAATTATGGATGCATGCATGAGTGTTATTTATGCAAGATAAAAGGAAACATGCCTCTATTTTCTCAGGAACAAGGCTCTATTTTTGACTTTTGATGTGATGAATCACAGATTCATCAACCCCCTATACTTAAACCTTGCTCGTCCCCGAGCAACTAAAATGAAATGCAAGAGTGAAATGATTTTGGGTTCCATACCAAGGTCATGAACAAAAGTTGAAAAATGGAGCCTGACTCAAACTTTGGATTAATTGTGTGGCGGAACCTTATTTGGACCTGGACTTAAGACCTAACAGACTTCAAGTTCCACAAGTCTTCTATTCAAGACGCCTCAATAGTCAGGTCAGAACAAGTCCTCAAACGCAAATTTCTGATGACTATGATTCTTACTTGTACTGTGTAAGTGATTTGCAACTCTCCACATCAGAAATGGCTCGGAACCAGCCTCCTCTAACAAGGTAACTCAATAACCCGGTATAGTAACTCTTTCTTCGAGGAGCGGGGTATTCCCTTCTAAGTTCAAGTGCGACCAACTCAAGAGGAGGGGGTAGAGAAGAGAATGGACGGTAGCCAGTGTAGCTACCTATCCCGGGATGCCTGACCAGTGTAGCCAAGTCATCCAGCTGCATTTCTTTACTAGTATACAGGCTCCGACAGGTATTTTATTTTTTTCTTGAAACTGTCTGATTTTTTTGGAGTTTTTGCATATTATATATATATATATATTTTTTTTTTCAACAGCAGCATGTACATCAGGAATTTTTCCTCTTGAGTCAGTAGACTATCCCTCTTTTGAAGCATTATTGCAACCCACAGCATCCTGTCCTTAGATGTCAACACCACCAGACTAGGTTGAGATGCACTACCCTCCCTAGAGGAGGACGGATGTTTCCACCCGTGTGCTACTCCAAGCTAAAGGATTCTACCTCCTCACCACCTCATCAATGAAGAGCTGCGTGCATTGTGCTTGTCCAAGTTAGGTCACTGTCTATAAGAATCATGCGTGTGCACGAGATATTCTACTTAGACTAATCAAGATGACATGTGAACATAGACATGCGGACTCAAAGAATTAAGTCACTAGACCTGAGAAATCTTAACTTCAGTTCCTATAAGGTTCCTCTGAAATTAGGTGGATTAAGGTCAAATCAAGTCCATCCTCAATATCTACTCATAACTTGGTTCAGAACCCACTAGCTTTTCACTTTGCATATGCAAGATATGCAGATGATGTGCAGATGACATGCTATGAATGAAATGCAAGACTTTTTTTTTTGAAAATGCAGGATAATATGCAAGAGTAAATAAGAAGCCTTTTTGTTTTATTTTTCAGGTATACAACAATCTTTTTTTATTATTTACAACAATCTTTAGTTGATATAATTTGTACATAGTATACACAATTTTTTTTGGTATGCAACCTGTTTTACAACAAAATTTAAAAGAATTTTACAACTTTTTATACAAGTATTATACATATAGTAAATATTATACAAGTATACAAAATTTTAATTTATTATTAATTTTTTTTTATTTTACAAAAGGTTTACAAGTATTATACAAGTATACAATTTTCTTTTTCAATTTTTACCCACCCATAATTATTGCAAAATATATACAAAAATACGCGAAATTACGCGAAAGTACGAGCTATGGGTAAAGTATATATGAAATATATACACGCCCCCCTATACATAGCGTGTGCTATGTCCTCAGAGCACGAAAGCGACTAAAAAGACATAGCTCGGGCTAAGCGTAGGAGAGCTAAAATTACAAAAGTATAGAAGTCGTCTCACCCCCCTATACTTAGGCTCTGGCAGCCTAAGTGTAGAAGAAGATCAGAAATGGGGCGGACGAGGGAAAGATGGGAAATGGATGAATATACACGGCGGGCATCGGTCCCCCCTATACTTAGGCTCTGCCCAGCCTAAGTATAGGACAAGAGTGAGTATGAGAACCGATGTGATCTGGAGGATGTACAATGAATAGATGCGGGTCACTCTCCCCCCTATACTTAGGATCTGATTATCCTAAGTATAGTCATGAGATGACATGGAATCGGGGCGAGTGATTCGAATCACTGGGTAGGGAGGGAGAGAATGTATGTACAAGAAAGAGTTAGAATATACAAGGATTAAGAAGGTTTGTGATGAACCTTCTTGCGGACGCGAGGAGGTGGATAATATACATATGTGTCGCTGTTGGAATCGTCCTCAGATGAATAATAGTGAGGTGTAGGGATCGGCCAACGCGGATCGACACATGGCTGCTTGCTTAGATAAGGCTTAAGAACAGCCGAACTGAGCTCACTCATATAAATCACCTTATCCGGACCAGATGAGGATTCCTCTGAAGCTTCCTTCTCCGGAGTGGTGAAGGAGACTTTCTTAGTCGATTTTATAAAACCTGAATCATTGAGAGGGAGATGAGAGCGACGCGCCTTGAGAGGTTCGGGGGAACACCTCGAGGAATCAATTCTCAACTTCCTCTCACTAGATAACCGACTAGAAGAGGGAGCAACCGTGCTTTTAAGTGGAGTCAATTTTGTCTGGGTTGTTTTCTTAGAAGGTCCGGGTCGTGGTGTGGTGCTGACTATGGGTTCCTCATCAGACGAGTCACCATAAAGATTGTAATATTCTTGAAGGGTCAGCACATGTCTCGGGAAGGTTCTAGTGGTCTCAGTCGGCTTGGCATTATTGGGCTCTTGTGTCGGATCATTGAAATGATCAAGGCAATCCTCAAATATCGTGTCCGACTCAATGATAGCTTCCGGTCGTGAGTCTTCCTTAGAAGCTGTCACGATGGTGGTGCAAGCAGTTGATAAAGTGGAGGTGTAGGGAGTCTCTGATCCAACGATCGTCCGGACAGTCGGTTTCTCAGGTGTAGCAGAGAGGTGAGACTCATCTACCTCTCGATGGTCATGACTGTCAGCAGATGTGCGGGTCACCTTAGAGTAAAGTTTATCAAAGAATGGATGAGGTCGAAGCGCTCCCAATGCTGTAAAATCGATTTCCCGAGTCTCGCAATCTATAGTCGCCTTAGCCAAGGCTAAGAACGGCTTCCCGAGAATAATAGGAGACTGGGAAAACTCTCCTCGGTGCTCGATGTCAATGATCGTGAAGTCCACCTGGAGTAAAGCACCTTGGAAAGTAATGATGACTGAAATGTTTCCTCTCGACCGTTTGATGGATCGGTCAGCCAGCTGAACGATCTCTCTCGACTTTCTAAGTGGCTTGAGTTTGAGCTTGTCAAACACAGAGGTCGGGAGGATATTTATCGGTGAGTCATCATCGATTCTCGCATGGGTGAAGATGGTGTCTTTGATTTCACACTCAACTCGGGGCAACCGCTTCACTCTGCGGCTTTTGGTCTTTCTCCCCATCACCAAGGAGGTGGCCATAGACACTATGTGTCTTTCAGTCCTTGTCCTCTTATTGCCCGACCTCTTGGGCATCAATTTACTTCTCACAAATCGTTTGAGGTCGGGAAAGTGATCTATGGCCTTTATTAAGGGAAGTTTGAAAATCAGTTCTTCATCGAGTGCTTCCCTTAGGGTAGGATCTAATTTTTTTAGGTCATTTTCATTTTCATTTTTTATATGGGTTTTTAGTTTTTCAATTTTTTTGGTATTTTTGATAGATGAATGATCAGACTCTGGATTGGAGGGTAAGTGGTTAGTAGAAGAGGGAGATAGAATGGACTCCAGCTGTACAGACGGTGTGGGTTCCCTAATGTTTGCTTGGCTTTCAACCTCAAAATTACTCATATCCTTTTCCACTTTCATTCTCAAGCTGGCAGAAATTGAGTTCAATATTTTCATGACATTTCTCAACTCATTACCGAATGATTCACTTTTCTCAATAAGTCTGGAAATGTCATCCTCCACAAAATTTTCATGACAAATCATGGAAGAGTTCTGCTCAATTGGAGGAGACTGCTGAGACGTTAGGGTCTCATACTCAACATACCTAGACTCTGGCAAGTAATTCTGGGTCGAGTATGGACCATCCGAATGGCAGATATTGGTCAGAGCCTCATATGATGGAGTCAATGAACGAGGGACTAGTAAGTCTAGCTCATTAGTCCACTCCTGTGAATGTATAGGCTCTCCGAATGAAGGCTGGTTAATGGAGGCTTGATCACTAAAGTCAATCAAGTCTGGAAAATCATGATATTCAGGCCCCTCAATTCGGGTTGTTTGATCGATCAAATGATGCCCTAAGGTCAAGTCGGGAGGTGTATATGTAAATTGTTGTATGGTCCCTACTTGAGGTGATAATGAAGTAAACGGGGGCATATAATTTTGCCAATCATCTGTCTCAGCCGTGGCTTGCTCTTCATTTGATTCTTTAATTCCTGCAAGCTCTCGAGAATAAGGACAGTCAGCCCAAGATGGAAGTGGATCCGGAATGTCAGAATATGGAGTAGGTGAGAAATGCGAAGAAGTGGAGAAGTCAGTCGGAGTTCTGACTTCATGATCGGGTTGAGGAGGAGCCGGCCACGGGTAAGGGTCTCCCGTGGATGGCGGAGGAGAAAGCGAAGATGAACGGTATATGGTCGAGGAGGAGTGACCAAAGGTCACGGGGTATGGGGACCAATATCCCGACATCTTGAGGAGGAAATGATGAATACAAGAAGATTGAGGTAGAAAATGTGCAATTACACAGGATAACACACACGACAGACACAAGACAAACGCAAGAGCAAAACCCCGAGTTCACACTCAACACGGTGAAGGACCCGAAACCGAGTCCAATTAATCTTGTAAATTTTAAGTGTGATTTTCAAGCAAGATAGCAAGGATTACGCGGCCTAAAGGGAAGTCGGCTCAGAGCCGGATGCGTCTTCCCTGTTTAACCTGTCGCCTAAGATACCGCCGCTCCTTCCTTTCTTCGCTCCTATCCCAAGTCGATGGATTCAATGACCACGCCCCTATCTACCTGCAAGCAGGCGGAGGCTGACAAGGCCGGAACTTCACCCTGGGGGGTTACTGGCAGCTTGTCGCGAAGTACCGCAATTTCGCCCCTATCTACCTGAGACAGGCGGAGGCTACTTGGTACTAGTCAAAGAATCTGAAAATATCCGGCTCGTGATATTTGCTAGGATCAGTTAGAGCGTGATATGGAAGACGGGGATTTGGGCTCTACCTTAGGGTGTTCACACACACTCAGGTACCCTCACTCAGCCTGAAAACAAGGTCGGGGATTAGTCTCCCGCAAACAATTTTCAGATTTTATTCCTTTTTTTTTGGTCAACACTGTTAGCAGTCCCGATTTTAAGTTAAGTTATCACTTTAATTTATCCACCACAAAGCACGCCTATCGGACAGTCCCAATTTCCTTTTTAATTTAAATGAGAAAATCAGAGGGGGAAATCGAGAAAAGCCGATGCAAGTTGAAATCAATGATGCGTATGCTAAGTAGAGAGTACTTACAGTGATCCCTTCGCTTGTTGATGCAGGATGCAATACAGAATTGAAAACTTTATTCTACATGCAAATGCAGGCGATGAAAGCTGCTCCTAGACAGGCAGTTCTATTAGCGTGAAGAACGGTTTAATTTTGACTAAGTCCTGCGGTCTAGGTGCGTCTTTTAAGTGTGTTGTGTGGTCCTATTGATTACGAGCACAAACAAGTCCTAGAGTGGCTCGAGGAGCCGCTAGTGCAAGCTAAATTACCAATCACCCACACAGCACACGGGACACGGTTTCCACTATATTTACACGCGCGAGATCCCAAACGGGAACCGCTGGAAATAATGCAAAGGAAAAATAAACAAAAATTTACAATGCCTCTCTAATCACTCAATTAAAATTCTTGATCGTCGAAGCGTCCAAGACTCCTCGCGTTCCTCGCACAAAAAAAGAGTGAGGTCAGAGAGTGACTCAAAAATGCAAAGAAATAAAAGAGAGAATAATTACAAGAAAACCGGGGGTCAGACTACCCGGGGATGAAAATCAACACTCAAAAATATGCTACAAATTAACCTAAGCCGTGCCTCCCCGGCAACGGCGCCATTTTGATAACGCTCCCGCACCCTTAGTTAATTCGGTCAAATTAATGTCCAAATTAATATTAATCGTTCGTTGCAGTCGGATACGAGAGATTAATCAAAAACCACTTAAATCAGATTTTAGTCAATTTTAAGCGGTGATATTTTTTTACTTGGTGGAGTCCAAGGTCGATCTTAGGGAGGCAACTGTCTCCTTAGGTAAATTACAGCAATTCTTCAAGTGTTGATGGTCGAGAATCAATTTTTTTGGTCTTTTTAATTTTTATGCAGACATATGCAGACAAGGTGAGCCAATTTAGCGTTTAATTTGATTGATGTATCAAATGAAGTCCAAAAATAATGAAAATTGGCCAGATGATTATTTATGATGAAAATGACCTACACTAATTTTTTTGGAATTTTTCGACTCAAAATAAATTTTCTGTGAATTAAATGAACAAACAGAGTGATTTTCAGTATTTAATTTTTAATAAATCTCAAATCACAATTTTTCCGAGAACTAAAATTATCCTAGGTGGGTCTAGTGATAAGGGACCTAGGAAAATTAACAGGACTTAAATTCACTGTGAAATGAATTAATTAAAATTAATTTAAGAAAATTACTAAACCATTTATTTAGGCCTCGATATGCGTGCAAAAGCTATGAAATTTTTATGGTGTGTTAGAAATGAAGTCCTTAAGCTACTTTGAATTTTTGGTGATTTTTGAAGGCACAAAAATTAATTAAAAATCAAAAGGCATCACTGGGCAAAATATGTCAACAATGAACCAATTAATTCATTAATAATTCAAGTAAGCCAACAAAAAACAGACACGTGTACTAACAAATAGAGGACAAGATTTCCAACAACATGCAATTTTTTAGAATCTCAAAATGATGAAGAATGCACTCCAGGGACACGTGCAAACACAAGGGTGTAAATGCAATATTGGAAATCAAAATTTCAACAATTAAATATGCTGACAGGGACTAAAATGCAATTACCGATAACATGCAGGACTTGTATGCAATTTCTCCACGAAACACGTGCTCCTCACGTGGGGTCTACTTCACAGGGACCTTCTTGTAATTTCCAAAAGCTTCGGGGGTTCCTGTGCAAATAACCCAGGTCGCACGTGCTCCTCACGTGGCCGACCTAGGTTCGGCGGGCGTTGGAGGCTTGGAGCGAGGATCGGGTCCTCTGGAGGTTCGGACTAGCCTCGGTGCAGCTTTGGGTCACCCGAGCCTAGGCTTGGAGGCTGAGGCTAGGATAAGGAGACGTGGCGGCCTGAAGGCCCTTGGATCAAGATAGATCCAAGGGATGTCGATGAAGATACGTGGCGACTGGCGAGGCGTCGATCAGAAGCGCGATGAACGGTTGAGGACTGTCGCGGTGGTGGAGTACGTGGCGGGACGAGGACCGTTTGATCGGATGATCGAACGGCCGCTGCTTCTTCGTCTCTAACGGTCCTCCGCCGCCTGCGGAGGAGAAGGCGGTGCTCCGGTGAAGGTCGCCTAGCTCCGCCTCGGTTTCCAAGCGCCGATGAAAAGCTGCGTCAGCTCCCACGTAGCTCGGAAGAAGCGGAAGTGCACGGCGAAGCCTCCGGTGGCCTCTGGATCCTGGGAGAGGTGCTGGAGCTCTGTGTCAATGAAGCTCGAAGGGAGCTCCGGCGAGGCTCCGGCCAATGATGAATTTAGGACCTGCAAAGGGTTAGAAGTATAGCCGAGGCGTGCAGGTGTTCGTGGAGGAGAATGGAGTGATCGGCGAGGCCTGAGGCGAAGGGAGGTGGTCGGGTGACGGAGCTCCGACCAGGTGGCGGAGCTGAAGGTCGATGGATGGTGGAGTAGAGTGTCTGAAGGTGTAGAGAGGCCAGCGAGGATCAGAGCTTCAACACGAAGCTCGTCGGAGTGATTGGGAGGCGCGAAGATGGCTGGTGACGGCGAATAAAAGCGGAGAAAAACCAAGAAAAAGAAGAAGAAGATTGGAGGACGGATGAAGGGAGTTACCTGGGGAATGGGGCTCAGCTTTGAGCTCCAGGTCGTCGCTCAAGGGATCGGTAGGGTCCCGAGCTCTAGCAGCTGCTCGAGGGAGGCTGCGGCACGGCGGTGGTGGCCGTGGATCTCGCCGGAGTTGGATCTCTGTCGTCGCTCGACAAATCAACCAATTGCTGTCACCAATAGGAAGCTTGGAGCTCGAGGGACCTCCCTGGAGTGGCGGATGGGGGTGAACGGTGCCGGTAGCTGGGTATTTATAGGGAGAAGGAGGTGGTCTGGCTGGGTGAGTGGCGAAGTTGGTGGCCTTCGTGGGGCGAGTGTGGTGGAGATGGTGGTGCTCGAGGGAGCTGGCGAGGGAGAGGGACGAGTGGGGGATGTCGTGGGGAGGTCAGCGGCCGGAGGAGATGGCCGACGTGTGTCCAGAAAAGGAAAGGGGGCGCCCCTCCCGCAAGGCAAGGGACGTGGGGGAGAGGGGCGCCTGGAGGTAGTAGACGAGGTCTCCACCGTTGGATCTTGTGATCCAACGGTGGAGATCAGAGCGTGGAGTGACGGTGGTGATCCGATCAGGGAAGGAGCGATCAGAGGCGGATGGAAGCGCCACGTGGCGCGCTGTGGCTTCGGCGGTTACGAACGGCTATGATGGATAGTGGGGGTCGATCGAGTGGATGAGGATCACGGGGGAAGCATCGGCTGAGATGGAAGATCAGATGCGCGATCCAACGGTGGATGGATGCACCACGTGTCTGGCTGAGGAAGAGGCGCAAATGGAGGGATCAGATGGAGCGCGGGTGAGATCTGACGGCCAGGAGAACGGAGGCGCGTGGAAAGAACTGGACCGTTGGATCAGAAGCGCGATCCAACGGCGGGAGGCGCGGGCGGATGAGGCGATGGGCAGCGGGCCGCGTGGCGCAATCAGAGGGCGCCACGTGGCCTGCTGTGAATGGCTGGATGAAGAAACACGTGTAGAGAGAAGAGAAAGCCGAATTTGGAAAAACTCAAAACATGAAAGTTGTAGATCTTGATGAGATCTACAAGTTTCATGTTGACCAAAGACGGGGATGAGGTCAAATATGATACATAAATACAAAGATACATAAATATACATATGTAGTATACAAAATGACCCAAAAACCCAAGTTTCTCATACAAGCTCCAATTTCAATGAAATTAGTCTCATTTTGAAGGTCTTTTAATATGTAGTCTTCTAAGAGTGAGTAGACCTAATTAGGAGTTTGTATGAGGGCTTTATTTGTGTTTTAATGTACAAGGGTTCTCCGGCTATTGTGGCTATTCTACAAGGGTGATTTTTAGCAATCTTCCCTATATTATTAAGGAATATATACATATATTATAGAGAAGAAGTTATTTTGATGAAGAGGTATTTTACAGGGGATTTTTGGCTTCTTATTTAAATGCAGATGAGCTGCTAAAATGCATGAATTATGGATGCATGCATGAGTGTTATTTATGCAAGATAAAAGGAAATATGCCTCTATTTTCTCAGGAACAAGGCTCTATTTTTGACTTTTGATGTGATGAATCACAGATTCATCACACATACAAAAAATGGAAGATGAAATTATTGAACACATATCGACTGCTCCCATTATTGATCATGAAGAGAATTTTGAGGATGATATTTCGAGGATAAAAACAAGATTCGAATTGATGAAGGATAGATTTCAAAAATTCACCGACTGATTAATCGCATTCTATGGTGGCTCGGACATTAAAATAAATGAGGAAATGATTGGATCTGAGATTGAAAATTCTGAGGATATTCAGGGACCTAGGGACGATTCTGACAATTTCACTTCTACATATTACTCCCCTAGAAAACTATGCCGCGGACTATCGCTCTGAATATCAAGTCCCTTTTTCATCTGAATAACACACCACACCCCCACACCACACAGAAAATACCAAAAAATGGAAATATTTGAAAACCACAAAAATTGAAAATTCAGAAAATTTCATAAATATTGAAACTGAAGACGATTTGTGGAATTTGGATCCGACTGTACGGGAAGCACTAGAAAAACTCTTGATGTTTGAACTTCCCTTTATAAAAGCCATTGAACACTTCCCCGACCTTAAAAGATTTATAACAGATAAATTAATGAACAAAAAGTCGGGCAGGATTAGAACCAAGACCGAAAGACATATCTTGTTAATGGCCTCCTCCTTGGTGTTGAGGAGAAAAACCAAGAGTCGCATAGTGAAGCGGTTGCCCAGATTTGACTGTGAAATCAAAGACACAATTTCACCCATGCTCGGATTGATGACGATTCACCGATCAATATCCTCCGACCTCTGTACTCCATGAACTCAAACTCGGACCAATTCAGAAGATACGAGAGATTATTCAATTGGTTGATCAATCTATAAAGCGGCCGAGAGGAATCATTTCTGTTATCATGAAATTTCAAGGTGCTCTGCTCAAAGTAGAATTCACGATCATTGATATTGAGCATCAAGGAGAATTCACCAAGTCTCCAATCATTCTCGGAAAGCCATTCTTGACATTGGCCAAGGCGATTATTGATTGCGAGACTCGGGAAATCAATTTCACAGCATTGGAAGCACTTAGATCTGACTCTATCTTTGAGGAACCATGACCTTCTGAGGCAACCCACGAAGTCCCCGACAGCCGTAACCATGAAGCGGTAGAAGAGCCCTACCCCGCAGCCACACCTGAGATAGCGGTTGTTGATGAGACTATTTGTTTAGAGAATCTCCCCCCTGCTCCATTCCCAGCCGCTCTCACCATGGAGAATCATGTATATGAATCATATGATCCGGAGACTTATGCATGGGCACACCCTGGGTCAACCTACTCTGACTACATGGATTACATCAATTCGACACAGGAATGCTCCAACATCGAATCAATTGAGAAAGAACATGCAGAGACTCTCCCCAGTATTTCAATTCCCGCGGATCTCAAAATAGACAAATCCTTCTTACATGATCCTGAGACATATGCATGGTCACACCCTGGAGCAATATTCTTTGAATATTTTGACCAAATCATCCCAAATCGAGAATGCTCAAACATTCGGGAGACTGAGAACAAGCACGCGGACCGAGCACCGACCAAGGAGAATTCCAATGGCTATTCATCTGGATACTCAAGTGAACTGACACCTTCACAACAAAATAAAAAGAGAGTCACCTTTGACCTTTCGGAAGAGGAATCAGCTGGTGATCCCTCATCAGGTCCAGAAAAGGTGGTCTACATGAGTGAAGTCTGTTTGGCAGCCCTAAAGCCATATCTTCGCAAGGATCCAAAATTCAATTCTCGTTGGACAACTCCCATTCCTAATTACTACTCATCCAAAGCTGATGCTCCGGCCCTCTTCAAGTACACTGGTATTATATTATATGAATTGACTGATTCCGGTGCTTCTGAGTATTCATCCGAGGACAAACCAATTGACCCCAAGAAGGAACGAATTCTAAGAAACAACTGAAGAAACAAACAGACATGAATATTTGGAGTATGTCCACTTTCACTATTCCTCCGAGGATAACTCTGATGATGAATATCTTTCATCTGACTCAAACACTTCATCTATTATCCATCATGATCTTTCTAAGGATGACACTTATCATAGTCGGGAATCATATGCTTTATCTCTATATCATCATTACGATCTCCCTTTACTTGCTCACAAAAAGAACAGCCGAAAATCACCTTAATCATCGGCTACCCACCCTCCCTCCCGACCACATCGGTCTCCTTGTACAGTTTCTTCCTCTACTTAGGCCAAGGCCTAAGTATAGGGGGAGACAGATGCCATCTGTACATATCATTCTTCTCCTTCTCACAATCACTCCACTTCCACCCTTCTTCCATACTTAGGCTGACCAGAGCCTAAGTATAGGGGGAACCAACACCCACCTTTTTATACTATCCTCATTCACATATCTCGACCGCTTCAACTTTGTTTTCATTTTCATTTTTTCTTTTCTTGTTCACTCCCTTACGCTTAGGCCGAGCTATATCTTCTTTCCGTTTCTTGTGCTCTGAGGACACAACACTCGCTAAGTATAGGGGGGTCTGTATATATACTTTGTATATATTTTACACATATCTCTTACTTTCGCGTAAGTCTATATGTATTTACGGGGTGGGTACAAACTTTAAAAAAACACACACACAAAAAGGAGAGTTTTTCTACTAAAACTAACCTTGCCCAAAATTTTTTGAAAAAAATGGCTTCTTATTCTTGCATCACATACACAAAAAAACCAAAAAAATTCTTGCATAAAAAAAAGTGTCTGCATTTCACACACCTGCACTTCATCCAACATAACATGCATTTGCATCTGTAAAAAGTCATTGGGTTCTGAACCGAGTTGTGAGCAGAAACCGAGAGTGGTCTGGACTTGACCTTAATCCACCTAATTTTCAGAGGAACTTTACCGAGAAATAGGATTTTG
This sequence comes from Ottelia alismoides, assembly GCA_037367405.1. Lineage (NCBI taxonomy): Eukaryota > Viridiplantae > Streptophyta > Magnoliopsida > Alismatales > Hydrocharitaceae > Ottelia > Ottelia alismoides. The sequence goes on from JAZKJV010003589.1 coordinate 1,267,253, forward strand.
AGAGCTTCAGGTCTTTTTGAGTTAATTTTTTAAGTTCTATATGACAATGTACAGCGTTTGACTTTAGTGTCTAACCTGGTCTCTTCATTTTGGGTACAACTCTGGAATAGGGAATTAATTTGTACTGTCGCACTTTGCAGTTAGCTAAACTTAGACGGGATGTTGGAAGATTGTGTGAGTCTCTTTTCTGGTAGCGTGGAAATCTAAAGACTGGAGTACGGGTTGAAATAAAGCTTCGGAAAAGGGATGGACGGCTGGGCACAAATTTTTCTAAGACCCCAAAAAATGTACAGAACAAAAATATTCTATATCCGTAGGGGCACAACAAGATCCAAGCAGAACAACCAAAAAATTCCAAATACAAAGAAGCATTCTACCAAATAAAAATCCGACCAAAAAGGTCCAAGCTTCAAGAAACCTGCAGATCTTGGTAGAGAGTCAGCTACACTGGCCATCTTCACAAGGAGAGGTGACTACACTGGCCACCCACCAGTTCTTTTATCTTTCTTCTATCTTTTCCCTCATTCGATTGTGAACACAACGCGACAGACCTTAGAAGGAAATACCTGACTCCCCGAGGACGAGTTACTGGAGAGGAGAGGAGCATGGTAGTCTGGCATTCTGGATGGGAAGAGCTAAAACCCTTCACACACATAAGACGGTTATTCAATGTTCATAGGATATACTTTGGGAAGAGGATTGATCTAAGATGACTTCTGAGCCGAAACTGTGTCAATGATGTGTAGAACTTGAGGGCTGTTGATTTTAAAATTCTAAGTCTCACAGAAGTTCCGCCACACTAATAATCCAAAGGTCGAGTCTAGTTTCATTTTCACCTTCAGCTCATGGTCTTGGTATGGAACCCAATCTCATTTCACCTCATGGCATTTCTTTTTGATGCTCAGGGACAAGCATGGTTTAAGTATAGGGGGATGATGAATCTCAGATTCATCACTCTAAGTCTCATTAATTAAGCTCAAGTCCCTCAAAATCAATAGCATTTCTTAATTTATTCGGCATAATTAGCATTCATACATGTTTTCATAAGAATGGCATTTTATCCATAATTTCTGCACAAAATAAGAAGCCAAAAATCCAAGCCACAGTTGACCTATAAATAGCCTAATATCCCAGATTTTTAACTCCTCCATGCTAACTCTGAATGACACAAAACTACCTCCACTATGTACATATCACTAATAAGAATAAATAAAAAAATACAAAAAAATCACTAACCCTGTTAAGTGGACCAAAACCTAAACCCTAGTTTGAGGATTTTAAGACTAAAAGCCCCATATCATCCCCATCCAGTGTTCGATTTGATCCTACTCACTTTTGAACTAATGCACATTCAATTACCTTCAAAACAAGACCAAGTTCAAGTGAATCGGAGCTCGTATGTGAAAGTTGGGTTTTGGGCCTCTTTTGTACATTGTATATTTTCGCGGTTTTTGATCCGTATTTTATTTACTCATTTTCTTTATTAATAAAAATCAAAAAAATTAGATTTAGATATCTTTTATTTATCTCTGATTTCCCTATTTTTTTCCGGATTTTTATCTTGTTTAAAAATGATAAAAAAATAGAAAACCCAAAAATCAAGGTATTCTTTGTACATGGGATACCCCAAAAATTCACTTTTTACATTTTACCAATTTTGGTTTTGATGTCTTCATGAAAGTTGTAGATCTCATCGAGATGAGAATTTTTCGTGAAGGAACCTTTTTGATCCGAGTACGTTTACTATTTCGTTTTGATTTTACAAAGTATTTTATTTTCGATTTTTCTGGTGGTGACACGTGGCAGCCATAGAGGCCGCCACGTGTCAGCGGTTTTTGGGCTTTTTACTACTCATTTTTATATAAAAAAAATTTATTTAACCGCACGTGCGTCGCACGTGCCTCACAGGCACGTGCTCCGCAAGTGCACATACCCCTTCCCCTTAAGCGTCACGTGGCCCTTCCGCGGTCGTTCGATCAGCGGCCGATCGAACGGCCGTTGTGCGTCGTCCTCACCCGTGCCCTTCTCCCACAAAACCTCCGCAACCGCTGTGCCCCTTCTCCGCAACCTCTGCCCCGATCTCACAACGGTCGTCGCCCCGCATATCCCGTGTCGCCGTTCACCTAACCAACTCCGCGAGCTTCGCCTCCATCGCCAGCGACCTCTCTCACCCCTATTTAAAGAAGCTCCGACCCCCCTATCCCCTTATCCGCCGGATGAACCTCAAATCCCCTTCTGGGCGGTGACAGCGCCTCGAAACCCTTCTTCTCCGGCGAGATCCGGCCACACTCTCGTGGTCGTTGCAGCATCGACCACCGGCGCCTTTGCTGCCTTGCTCCGCTATCCGCGTCGAGCCACCGACCATCTTCATCGCCTACGACCATCAAGCTCGACCGACAACGCCTCTCCGCCATCTTCTCCGACAATGACGTTCATCTCCATTGTCGCTCCAGCAGCTTCATCGGCCCACCGTCAACATTTCTCCTCCAACCTCCGACAGCTCCGCCTGCGCTGCATCTTCCACGATGACTCCGTCCCTCCATCGCAAACGTCAGCCTCCAACGCTACTCCTCCGACCGCCGCAAGCTCCCTATGCTCCCGTCGCTTCATCGCCATCCTCGTCGTAGTCTTCACGCCGGGAGGCTCACCAGAAAGTCTCTTCTCCTACGTCGCCGACATCGCCGCTCCTTCAACGCCTCAGTCGAGCTCCTCTGCTGCTCCCTCCGTCGGCCATCACCGACGCACCAGCCCGCCTCCGATGCTCCGCCCCCAGCCTCTAGGGCCGAGACCCTTCCACGTGCTGCGCACGTGGGGCGGGGGACGTCAGCACGAGTCAAGACCCAGGGGTCACGTGCGACGCACGTGACCCGCTGGGTAAATTGCAACAGCACCCCTTGTACTCCTCCTTATTGCGCCGCAGTCCAAGCTAGCCAGAGGTCACGTGCAGCGCACGTGACCCTCTGGCAAATTTGCAGAAGACCCCCCTCTATTTCTAGGTAATGCACGTAGGTCCCCCTTATTTTATGTTAATTGTATTATAGTCCTGTTGCATTTTCATAATTATTTCTTTTAATTATATTGCATGTATAACCATGTATTCCCCCGTGATTTTGGACTTTATTTCTACATTATTTTATCAATCCAAAAATAGCATGATGTTTGTTAATCAATTTTCTACACTTTGACATATGTGGATATTTTTATGATCATCGATTAATTAATAATTATTTATTATATGGAAATTTGCATTTTTTTTCAGTCTAAGCTCTAAAATTCATAATTGATTAATCGTTGCTCTAATAATACCTGAAAAATCACCTAGCTTAGAGTTAATTGTGCTTGACATTGTGCCCAAAAAGATTTGTGTTTGCATGCACAATTTGTTCGGTAAAAATTATTTTGCATATTTCATTGTTTAATTTTTAATAGGTATTAAACTCCACATTTTCGAGGTTAAGGATTTTTCTGAGATCCATCACCTCGTAATAGATCTTAGATAATTTTATCCCTTGAGAATAAGTAGGTTTAATATTTATTATAATTAAATATTGAAAATTATTTTGTTTACATTAAAAATTTATAAAAAATTCATATTGCATCCAAAAATTCCAAAAAAATTACAGTGTATTCATTTCATCATCATTTACATTGTGGCCATGTTTCATATTTTTCGGACATTGTTTGATCGTAATTGATATTTTAGTCCCTAAAATAGGCCGAATTTGCATTTTGCATCCCTTATTGCATTGAAAAATTTCAAAAATAAACCGCATCGAAAACCAAACAAGAAATTGGAAAGACATAATTTTAGGTTGTTTCTTTGCCTCCTTGTGATCGTCCTTGGGACTTGCCCAAGTAAAATAAACTTAAAACCACTTGATTAAAATTGAATAAAAATTTGTGGTTATTTCTTGACCGTTTTCGATCGCCGCTACAATGAATGACATTAATTATTTTCAGGAACAAGATAAAAACAACTCCTTAACGCAGCGATAATCGGACCCGTCTGCATCCTAGAGATCCACTACACGGAGGTCCACCGTCGTCCGTATCCCGAAGAGTTCCGCCACCCGCCCGCTGTGCCGTCATCCTCTAGCGGCCTGCGGCATGGCCCGTCGCCCTGCCCCTCTTCCAGACCCCGCTACCCCGGTCGGCGCTCACCCATCCGTGCCACCCCTGCCGCTCCCTCGCATGGTCGCGACTCCACCGCTCGCCCTGCCACGCCGCCCCCTATCTTCCTCACGTGCCCTAATCGAACGAAGGTCTTATTTTTATTTTCTATTTTTTTAATAAAAAATGCATGTTTTCATGCATAGTTTTCATAGATCCAGAAGTGCCCCTATGCACAGTTTGCATTGCAACTTTTAATTTATGTACTAAACGGATACCCCCTATATTAGCACGTTAATTTAGACGTATTTATTGTATTATTTATTTCAATGAAAAATTGCACGTTGTTGAGCAATTAATTCTCTACCATTTTGATATTTATTTCGATTTTTGTGAGTTATAATAATTAATGAAAATTTGTTTTAGTGAAGAATTGTATATTTTTCCCACTACGAGGTTTTAAATTCATATTTGACTCACAGTTGCTTAAAAAACTCCTAAAATATCACACATGATGGCTTGAAATGTGTTTAATTAATGTCAAAACTGATGAGGGGCAATGCTTCCCATCCAAATTTCATCTTAATTGGAGTTATCATGTGCCTTAAATAAATTGTAAAGTGATTTTAATAAATGATTTTTAACAAAATCCACACAAATTATTTTCGCAAAATTCCAATCTCTTGGATTGTATATTAAAGTACCTTTTTGAAATAATTATCTCTCTGAATGAATTTATAATGTGGATTTGTTAGGAACTAAATACTTACTATCACTCTGTTCACATTAAAAAATCATAACAAATTCATATATTCTCATAAAATTCCAAAAAAATAGTGCAGACTCATTTCATCATGTGAGTTTAAGTAAATTTTTCATAATTTTTGCATTTTGTATGTGTGAAAATTTGCATGAAAATCCATGAAAAGTATGCATTTTTCATTATTGCATTTTAACACGTAAAATTCCAAAAAAAATGTGTTTTCCATTCATCATTGGATTAGGTTTCTAGGAAAAATATAATTTGGCTAATCAGATTTATTTTCACATTAAAATTAATTTAGAAAAGTTTTGTTTTCTTATTAAGTTAATTCAACTGCACTTTGCATTTGCATTCATATTGCTTAAAAAATATAAAAAAATCTGCATTGGATACCTAGACCTAATTAATCTAAATTGACCCAAAGTTGTTCCTTTGCCTCCCTGTGTTCGACTCCGGACTTTCCTGGCATATAAATTTAAGTTGTGTCCTCTTTACAGAGACATTCGATTCAGTTCTGCGTGATTTGCTAAGTTCCCTTATTACAACAAATACAAATTATATAAAGTATTTAGCGACTCTTCACCCACATACATCAATATGTATGAGATCTTGAATACCTTGGCATCTAACACCATTCCCAAAGAAGGGTGTTACTTTGAATATAGTATTCAGAAGTATGTATGATTTGAAATTTCAGACATTCTAAAGTTTCATCCCTTACTATTCTATTGATCTCATCAACAGACATATGTGCCAGGTTTGATGCTAGATCATTATCAAATGATCTTTATCCTCCTATTGATCCTTTGAAGGTTTAATTTCAGTATTAGAAATATCAATGAACCATTCATTAATTTTCTAATTTGTTAGATTCCTCCAGATGTCAGATTACTATCTGAAATATATCCATCATAACTCTTTGTGATAGGTCTATTCCAAAATTCATGTTTATTTCCAACATTTAAAAATAAATAATGAGTGTATTCTAATATCTAGCTCATAGAGACATTCTCTAAGACTAAGGGCTCTCCCACTGAGTTATGAAGTCTATCTATAAAATAGAGATTGTTGCAACAATTGTATTAATATCCATGTGGATGACTATTAAACCTTAAGATCAAATTTTCCAGTCTTCTAAAACATATGCAACCAATTGCAAGTGTTATTAGAAAAATGAGATACGATTATTAGACTTTGATCTTATTTAATAAGCAAGTATATTTCAATGATTATATGTAGATGTATAGTATTCCGATGCGCTATCCAAGTTCTTCTCTAATGATATTAGATAGTCAATATAGTCATACTATCAATATATTGGTTTGTTGCAGTATCAACATTCATTCAACTCTTTGGATGTCATATGTATGGAAAAGTACAGTCAACTCTTTGACTTTCCTTCTAACTTGGGTCCGACCCATGCTTCCATGGCGCTCCCTTCATCTATAAACAATCATTGCTGAAGACAAAGGATCTCTTATGTTGAATTCAAAAGATTTTGATGTAAGAGTTTTTCCAAAAAATTTTATATGCTTCATTCATTTCATACAGTATGAATATTATGAAGCTTCTTGAAAGAGTAGAGTATAGATACTAGATTGATGACACTCATCATATCAACAACCATCTAAACTCTAAAAGACTTTGGTTCAGGTAGGTACTTGAACATTTTGAGTACATCATCTCTTATCGAGCCACCGTTGTGTATAATGTAGAGAACCATGTCATTCATGATTAAATGTCAAGTGCACATATGTTTGCCAAAACATCTTCTTATATTTTTTAAGGATTATTGACAATTATGATCATCGTCGACATGATACTTCCAAAGCACACTTGATGAGAGATCAGGACTATAGAGAAACACAAAGCCTAGGTTGTTGTCCTATTGTCTATTTAATTATCATTCCTTGTTATTATGAGGAAACTTGAATACTGTAACCACATACATTATCTATCCAACTGCAAGTACAATATCTTGATCATGGATCTGATCCAAGATATTTTATTGGTTATCATTGAGTTTAATAATGGGTGGGTTTAATGATGATTATCTGAAATAACAAATTTGCATAAATATATATATATGTATTACTTTGATTTAAGAATTTTTATATCAAAGATGTCTTTCCTTGTCAACATTGAAAGTTCGTTCCCTAATTCACTTTTAATGTAAGAGATATACTTACCATTATATCTCAAGCAAGATCTGGGATTTCCTTTCTTATCATTATTACATCCCAATAATATGAGAACCTGCAACTTGGATAAAAAGAAGTAGGAACACATTCTGCCTTGCAAGTCCAACTTGCATTCCCAATTCGGTCTTTAACACTCGGGCCGACCATCCCTTAGGTGATGTTGACCCATCATTAATTGAACCAACCATCAGCATGAATAGCATTCACTGTGCGCAATCCAATATCGCCCTAATATATGAGGACCCAGTATTGGGGTCACTAAGCATACGACTGTTGAGAGATTTGCAGAAAGTCGCATGGTTTCACAAGGCGAAACTGCAGTCGATGTATTGACTACTCCATAAACCTCTCTCAATCAACATTCAACCCATAAATAGAAGTCAAACAATGAATATCAAAAAGTGAGCAGAAATTTATTATTTTCTCGACAACTGGATGCATAGCAAGTACGTATAGGTCGAACCACAGAGAGCAAATATAGTAGCTTATAGTTATTTGTGAATAAAGTTTTTATGTAAAAACATATCATATCATGTATATACATACATATGTGTGTGGGGGGTTTTATTTTTTTTTACTTTTTTTTAGTTTTTTGTTTTTATATTTTTGTATTTTGTTTTTAATTTTGTATTTGTGGAAAATATATAGATTTTTATATTTTGTATTTCTATATATAGTAAGTAATATGGAATATAATAAAATATATATAATAGATAGTACATGCATAAATATAACTAAAAATATCGAGAAATTACATAATTATATATTTTTAGGTTATATATTTTTTTACTATTTTTAATATTTTTTTGAATTTTGCTATTTTTTATATATTTTTAAAGTTAAAATACCCTAAATCTCGATTTTAATAAATATCTGAGATTGAAATGGAAACTAAAAACATCAAATGAAGTCCAAATCAATTTTACTGTAGAGATAATTATAAAATAGAAAACAATATTTTTGGGATTTTTAAAAATTTTATAAATTTTTATCAAGGCTTTTTGGGTTTTCAAATTTTTAGGAGTCTTGTTTTTTTATTTTTTTTGATTTTTGGTCTGAAGGCAAAAAATTCATAAATAAGAAACATGGGATTTTTCAAAGAGGTTTTTATATTTTTTTGGTATTTTATACACTAGGTTGGGACTGTTCGTGCTCTAAATGATTTTTAATAAATATCAAAAAGATCTAAAATTAAAAATAAAAATCATGACGTGAAAGTACAAGCAATCAGGAACCTACATCTATTTTTTCATATTTTTTTAAGCACTATAGATATATAAATCAATCAAACACGCAAAAATCCAATTGCTAGTAGGGGTATACTTGTAAATAAAATAAACTCCGAGAGCCTCCGTGCAATTTAACCAAAAATATACAATGTATTTTAAAATTTAATGGACTAAACTAAATATAAAAAGTTGCAAGGGCTTCCTTGCAATTTGCATATATCACGTGGCACGTGAGCTGAGTTGGACTGGACCCAAAAGCAAATAAAATAAGTGTAGGGGTCTACATGCAAAATGTCCATTTTATTTTAAACTTCATATATTATTTACAGGATGTAATAATAAATACAAAAAGAGCGGGGCATTGTTTGCAAATTACCCCTTTATGTGTGCGATCAAACGGCTCCCCTTCCTTCACTACTCCACATGGTGGCACGAGGGAAGACGATGATGCTTCAGCGGTGACTGCCCTAGATTAGATCGACAGGGATGATTAGATGGTGAAAATGGTCTTGATGCTATATGGACACTTGTTCCTGATCTAACGGGTGGGGGAGGATGAGGAGGAACAGGGAAGAACCCGTGGCGATGCAAGCTTCCTCCGACCCAATCACCCTCCTCCGTCATTCTTTAATGTTCCACATGTGTCCAAAATGTTCATGCGAGGATTCACTTTTTGATGGGGGCATCAGAAGGAGCGGAGGGTCACAGGAGAGCCACTACAAGGTCGGAGTAGCGGTGGCATTCCAGATATCTCCAGCGAACTGCAAAGTCACCTCCATGCACCTCTTTGTTCTTTGAACCTACACAAGACAAGACTAGGGACGAGGACAAACTGCCTCGTCCCATTACAAGGGGGAATGGGCGAGATGGACTCCCTCCAATGAGCGACGGAGGAGGAGGGAGCGATTGCTCGATCCAAGTGGGATTGAGTGAGTGAAGATGTGTCAGATGCGTAAGAAGCAAAGGGGAAGGATCAGTGATGATTAGGGCAGTGGATAGCAGGTGATTACGCCATGGAGGGTTTGCCGAATGACAAACTACAAATTGAATTTCTGAGGCTAAAACTATAGTTTAATTTCTAAAATAAATGCAAAAGTTAAATGCAAGGATTAAAATCTATCGAGGAAAGAAAGAAATGCAGCCCGTACCTATCAGTGAGGGCAGGGAGCAGAGATGGCCAGAGCACCGCCGTGGGCGCACCTCCGTCCTTCTGGAGCTAATTTGGATCGCAAAAACACTCCTCATGCCACGAGGAAACTCTCTCGACCAAGAAATTGGGCTCTAAGACTCGGAACAGTAACCAAAGAGGAAGAGGGAGACGAAAGGTCTTATTTATAAACATGTAAAGGCACCCTTATTGGCGGTTGAATTGGAATGAATCAAGATTATGTACAAGGAATCTGAAGGGCCATCGTAGATGACGGAGGACCAATGATGAAATCCCTTGAGGAAACGCGCATGATGGATCGATGGGTCAAGTAGGAAAAAGTGAAGAAAAGAAGGGAAAAGACAGTTCTGATAAGTCAGAATGCATGGAGGGCGAGTTGACTGGATCGCGACGATCTGATTGGGCCATGAAAGCTGCTAGAAGATAAAACTCAATATTTATTTGAATTTGATTATTTAGAAATAGTAAATGACTTTATTAATTTTTAGATATAAAATAAAAAAATGTTTATTATTTTATGTAATATATTTTTATGATTTTTATTTATTTTTTTGAGGAAATTTCTTAGTAGTAAATTATTAAGGGTGTATTTTAAGGTATATTCCTCTATATTTTAGCTATTTTATTTTTATTCCTTTATATATTATTTCATTTTTTTATTCTCTTATTTTATATATTTACAACTTATTTTTATGTACACCAGTACATTTTTATTATATTTTTATGATGTTATTTATATACTTAAATAAATAGGTACGTAAATTATATAGGTATAATTATAGATATTTCATCTATGTATTATGTATATTATATTATTTTGATGTATTTTCTAGGGTTTTATTTTAGCTTTATATTTTGGGGTTTTTCTCGGTAGACCCTATAATCTTTGCCAATGATCTCTACGACCTTTGAAACATCGATATTCCTCCCTCGACCCTGTAAACATGATAACCCTTACCCTGCAGACCCTATGGTTGACCCCCATCCATTTTCCCATTAAAACTAACCGGGTTCTGTTATGTTCTTTTACATTATACCATTTTATTTATCAAATTTACATTCAATGCCATTCCCCCTCTTCCTCATCCTCATCTTTATTTACCACCCCCTCGCCCTCCCCTTCGTCCGCCCTCCGCCCCTCGCCCTCCGCCCTCTCGCCCTCCTTCCCTCCACCACCCTGCCCAGGCCTCCTCCCCTCTGCCCAGGCCTCCTCCCCGCCTCCTTGGCCCCATTTTCCTCCCCGTCGTCTGCCCTTCACCCCCGCCCTCCGCCCTCCCACACTCCTCCCCTCTGCCTCCCCGCCCAGGCCTCTGCCCCTCCGCCCAAGCCTCCGCCCCGCCCAGGCCTGCTCCCCTCCTCCCCTCCGCTTCCTCGCCCAGGCCTCCTACCCTCATCCCAGGCCTCCTCCCCACCCAGGCCTCGTCCTCGCCTCCTCGGCCCCCTTCTCCTCCCCGTCGTCCGCACCCCGTCCTCCGCCCTCCCGTCCTCCTCCCCTCTGCCTCCCCGCCCAAGCCTCCTCCCCTCCACCCAGGCCTCCGCCCCGTCCAGGCCCCCTCCCCTCATCCCCTCTGCCTCCCTGCCCAGGCCTCCTCCCCTCCGCCCAGGCCTCCTCCCCTCTGCCCTTGTCGAGCGTGCACACGCTCTGGTAGTCCATCGGAAGGAGCGGCGCCAACGAGGAGGACGAGCAGCCATCGATTCGAAGCATCGATCCTTCTCCCCAATGCTTGAATCTTGTGAGGAGATGGCAACTAGAGAGAGGGGGAGAGAGAATGAGGAGAGAGGGAACATGGGGGTGGAATATCCACTGTTGGATGTCTATTGGATAGATTAACTCAATACTAACCCAAGCAATTGACTCAAATAAAGTTAAAATTAACGGTAGGGTCTGTGGGGTAAGACTGAGTAAGTTTACAGGGTCGAGGGAGGAATATCGATGTTTCAAAGGTCGTAGAGGTAATTGGCAAAGATTATAGGGTCTGTTGGGTAAAAATCCCTTATATTTTTAATAGAATATAAATAATATTTACAAGAGTATAAAAATATACTTGAATGAAATAATAAAGAATAAATTTCACTTTTTATTTACGTACAAGTATTAGTACATGAATTTTGCCTACATTTTATATAGACTTATTTTATTTTAGCATTTTATTTGAGGTTTTATTTTGGTTTCAATAAGTACATAAGTTATAAATAATATTTACAAAAATATAAAAGTATAAAATTGTAAAAATAATAAAGAATGAATAAATTGAATAATTTATTCATGTATACTATACAATGAGGGTCCAAAAACTAACTTTCACACCTTAACTCCAAAAAATATAAAACCACCTCCATTAAATAGTATATTAAAAGTTATATACATTTTGAGGTGATTTTTATAATTTTGAGTTTTTATTTGGGAGATATGGGTCTGTGAAATTAGGATGTTGGCTTTTTATTTTGTGTATGAAATGAGAATCCTATCTTACTTTTGTACAAATTCAACTTTGTATTTTTATTCATATTGTTATCTGCAACTTTCATGTACAAAGTTTCTTTACTTCATTTATAAATAATAAAGAATAAAATGAGAAAATAAATTATTGATGAATAAATGAATGTGTTCTTTATTGTATTTTTGACCCTTATCTCCCCCTACTTTATTCTTTGTCAACCAACTCAATTCTTGACTTGGTCTCAGGGTTTACGATCATAAAATACCTTTGGCATTTCATTTTTATCTTTTCTTCTATTTATTCTATAATTTTGGCATTAAAAATAATATTATTTACACAATAAATGCAATAAATATTGCATGCTATTTTGTACAAATTAATGTTATTTACATGCATTAGATAGGATTTTTAAGGCCAAAATGATAGAATAAAGGTGATGAAATAGAGATTCATTACCCCCTATATTTGCCTTTGCTAGTCCCTAGCAAACACTTATGCAATAAGTACTCCAAGAATAAAGAAGAAAAGAAAAAGTAAGAATAAATAGATTTATTTTAATCATCAAACTTGTCTTCACAAAATCAAAGTTTAGACTCAGGTCAGACCTTGGTTTGATAATGTGTGTGGAACCTGGTTGGGGACCAAATTTAAAACACAACATCCTTTGAGAGTCATAGAGCTCGGTTCAAACCACCTCAATAACCAGGTCAGAACTAGCCTACATATGCAAACCCTTATGACTATGAAGCTGACTTGTACAACGTAAGTGATAGTGGCTCTCCCCAACTGAAATGACAAAAGAATTGACTTCTCCATAATGACAACTCAATGATTCCCCAATCCAGCAACTCTTTCCTCGCGGAGTGGGGTATTCCCTTCTAAGTTCAAGTAAAAACCAGCTCAAGAGGAGGGGGTGAACAGAAGAATGGACAATAGCTAGTGTAGCTACTTATCTTGTGGTGCATGACCAATGTAGTCAAATCATCTAGCTACAGGCTCACATGGTATAACTTTGAAGCTCAAGGTAGCTTATAGACTATACAAAAATGTATACTCCGACAGGCATTTTATTTTCAATAAGGCATATCTACTTTTTTGGAGTTCTTTTTTAATGCTATATACAACAGCATTTACATAAGGAATTTTTCCTATTGAGACAGAAGACTATCTCTCTTTTGAATCATTATTGCAACCTACACTCTCTTGTCTTTAGACCTCATGCCTACTAGACGGGTTGGGTGCACTTCTCTCCCTAGACGAGTACGAATGTTTCCACTCATGTGCATCTCAAATCGGCAAATCCAATCCCCTCACCACTCCAACAGAGTTGAGCCAAGTGAAAGGTGCAAGTGTCCAAGTTAGGTCACGACCAACAAGAGTCATGTGTGTGTCTCAAAAAGTTCTAATTAGTCAGTTGAGGTGGCTTGAACGCATCCCTGAGTCTCAAAGAATTAAGTCTGAATAGTCATGAATATAGTTCCAATAAGGTTCCAGTGAAGTTAGGTGCAGGAAGGTCCAACCAAGCTCCAATATTCGACTTTACTCAGACTAGTTCAATCATCAAGATCAATCCGAAAAGAATGTGAATGCTATGCAAATGATATATACAATGCAGAAAAATGATGCAATTTTTAAAAGAGTTTTTACAAATAATTTTAAAAATAAACAGACTTTTGGCACAAAAAAATAAATTATGTACAGCTATTTATACGGGCGTGCCTCTTTTTTATTTATTATACAAGAATTAAAAGGTTAAAGAATCCATAGGTTGAAATGTTATTCATTTTTACATATATATATATATATACAATTGGTAGAGAATTTTATTTTATTATTAATTTTAAATGACGCATATGTTCCTCAAACTTATTTGAAAAAATTTTTGAAAACTATAGTACCAAATAGTTTTTTCAAATATTTACAAACATTTAAAAGCCATTTTGCAAAGGTTTTTCAAACTGTATATAGATTTTTCAAAATATTTTTACAACCATTTTCAAAACCATTTGCAAATAGGTTTTCAAACTTTTCATTTCACACAAAGGAAAGAATTTTATAAACCAAAATATTTTTACAAAGGTTGAAAACATTTTACAAAAAGTTTTCCAAACGGGTCAAAACTATTTTTCAAATAATTTTGCAAAAATATTTTTAACCTGATTTATTAATCAGTATATATAAAAAGAATTTGAGGAAATATAAGCATCTTTTTATTATGTTATTTTAAATAATTTAATGTGATATGTATTGTGTTTTATAAAGTATATTAGCCATATTGATTATTAAAACTATGAAAGTACAAGTTATGGCTAAAATATACACACAGTATATACGACACCCATATACTTAGCTTGAGTTATGTCCTCATAGGTCAAAGAGAAAGAAGAGAAAACATAACGCATACTAAGTATAGAAAAGTATAAAGAATAAAGGAATGAAGAAACAAATGAACGAATAAGAAGTCGACCACCCCCTATACTTAGGATTTAATAATCTAAGTATAGCAAACTGTACACAAGGCAGGGGGTAAAGGGTGGGAATGAACAGATCACACTAAGATTGTCTTCCCCTGTACATAGGGTAAGATATCCCTAAGTATAGATAAGAAGAAGAAACAGGGGAGAGGATCAAAGAATGAAATAAATCAGGGAGCATACCCCATGTACTTAGGACAAAGTACATTTTAAGTATAGAATACTGACAAGAAGGGATGATACACATACATTTATTTATAGGTAATGACTGCTAAAAACCAAAGAAAGAAAAAAGAAAAGAAAGAAAGAAAGAAAAAAGAAAATATAAAAGCTTAAAGGAAAAGTTTTTTATTGGCATTATCTGTATCATTTGATGCTGCTACTGCTGTGGATGTATCGTCAGAGCGCAGTACTTAGATAGAGTTGTCAACAGTCAAGAAAGTGTCTTGCTCAATGTAGGATTTCAGTAGTTGACCATTGACGACAAATGGTTGTGCGTCACGAGACAATTCTGCTATCGCAGTGCTGCCATTGTCATGCACTTCTCGAAATGAAACAACCCTGTCTATTTGCTTTTTAATTTGCCCAGGAAGATCTTCAACTTTGCGTCAAATAGCCACACTTTCTATCCAGCTTCGAAGGTCTTTCATCTGATGTGCCAGTCATGCCCGCATTTAACCTTCTCCTTGTACATCAATGTGTTATCATATGCATAGTCTCGAAATTCCAGCAGTCTGTTCATATCATCTTTCCTTTTCTAACCACTTTGTTGTGAGTCTAAATTACAGATGTTAACTGCCCACAATGATTTATGAATCAGTTCCACTAGCAGATGGCATGGCTTTCCATACACAAGGAGATAGGACGACATTCCCAACGGAGACTTATAAGCAGTTCGATATGCCCAAAGGACTGAGTCAAAAAGTTGGGACCAATTTTTCATGTCCGTCTTTACAAGCTTCTGAATTATCATCTTGATTTCTCTGTTAGATAATTCTACCATACCATTGGTCTAAGGATGGTAAGGAGATGCAACACGGTGCTCGATGTCGTACTCCTTCTTTAGTTTACTGACCTCTCTGTTAAGGAAGTAACTACTCCCATCCGATATTTGTATCTTCGGAATCTCGAACCGCAAGATGATATTTTCTTTTAGAAAGCATCACACTATATGATTGTGTGTAGCTCGAGCAGGGATAGCTTCAACCTAGCGACTCACATAATAAACGACAATAAGGATGTGCTCATATCCCTGAATGTTGGGAAAGGGTCCCATGAAATCGATCCCCAAGCATCGAATACATCAGTAATATGAATGATCTTTAGGGGTATTGAATCTTTGGTGGTAAGGGTGCCTTTCAATCGCTGACAGTTAGTGCATCGTTTGACAAATGATGTTGCATTATTAAATAGTGTAGGCCACCAGAGGCCACACTGCAATACTTTCGATGTCGTTCTATCACCAGATTGGTGTCCACCAGATTCGAGCGAGTGATAAAGCTCGAGGACACTATGTTGCTCTGCCTGAGGGATGCACCTGCACCAAATACAATCCCTCCTTCCCTGAATAAGAGAGGATCTTCCCATTGGTATAAATAGATTGTTGACAAGAATTTGTCCTTCCTAATCTTAATCTATTCTTGTGGAACTACATCTCAGACGAGGTAGTTGACAATATCAGCATACCAAGGGTGTGAATCCACAGCCCGAATTGACTCGTCAGGAAAGGTGTCTGTGATGGGTGCATTGCTCAGTGGAGTATCTTGCGGCTCTATTATAGTGAGGTGATCTATTACCACATTCTGAACTCCAGGCTTGTCCTTTATTTCCAAATCGAACTCCTCGAGGAGAAGGATCCATCTGATTAGTTTGTTCTTGGCATCCTTCTTCTACTGCAAGTATCTGATAGCAGAATGGTCAGTGTAAATCGTGACTTTTGATCCAAGCAAATAGGATCCAAACTCAAGGGTGAATACCACATCCAACAACTCTTTCTCTGTCATAGCGTAGTTTCTCTGAGCTTCATCTAATGTTTTGTTGGCATAATGAACGGCATAGGGTGCCTTGTCTTTCCTCTATCCTATAATAGCCCCAACTGTAAAATATGACGCATTTGTCATGATCTCGAACGAGAGAGACCAATCTGGCAGTTGTAGAACTAGAGCTTGAGTGATTAGCTCATTCAACTGATTAAATCAAAGGAGAACCAACTGATAAATAATGATTTCTGCTTTTTTGTACAAGAATTATGTAAGAGGTTGAGTGATGCAGCTGAAATAACAGATGAATCTTCTATGAATCCCACACGTCCTAGAAAGGACCTCACATTCTTGACTGTCTGAGGTGGCTCAAGATTGGCAATCACATCCACCATTGCTAGGTCAACTTCCATGCCATGTTCGGAAATGACGTGACCCAGCACAATCCCCTCTGTGACCATGAAGTGGCTCTTTTCGCATATTAATATCATATTGACTTCACAACATTTCTGATATCCAGGTGCTAAAGACAAGAATCGAAGCTGTCACTGTAGATGGAGAAGTCATCCATAAACACCTCAAGGAAACTACCTACCATCTTGGTGAAAACTGCAAGCATGCATCTCTGGAAAGTCGCTGGTGCGTTACACAATCCAAAGGGCATTCTCCAGAAAGCATAGGTGTCGAACGAGAAAGTGAAGGTCATTTTCTATTGATCATCAAGGATGATTTCCACTTGGTTGTACCCGGAGTACCCATCTAGAAAGCAGAAGAACTCCTTGCCAGCTAGTCTTTCCAAAACTTTATCAATGAATGGAAAGGGGAAATGGTCCTTCTTAGTTGTTGCATTTAAGCGGTGGTATTCAATGCATACATGGTAGGATGTCAGTACTTGAGTAGATATCTCCACTCCTCTTTCATTGGTAACCACAGTAAGCTCTGATTTCTTCGGAACTACGTGTAATGGGCTCACCCATTTGGAATCGGAGATGGGGTAAATAAAGCCCACGTCACACCACTTCGTGATTTCTTTCATGACTATGTCCCTCAGAATTGGGTTTAGTATCCTTTGAAAATCGCAGGATGGCTTGGTATCTTCTTCCAGGTAGATGTGTTGTGAGCATAGAGCATGATTTATCCCGGGAGATAGGAAACGTGCCAACCAAGTGCCATGCAGTTTTTCTCTAAAACCTCTAGAAGTCAAGATTCTTGCTCCGAGGTCAGCCTACTATTAATGATGACTAGATACATGTTTCCTGCACCCGCAAGGAAAGCATACTTCAAGCCTGTTGGAAGTGGCTTTAGTTTCGGTTCTACTCTGATCGGCTTCTCGGTCACCTCGGATACTGTGCTGGTTAGGGAATGATCTGCCTGAATTTTTGCGAGAGTGCCGACCTCAATGTATTGTTGATGTTATGACAATGTGTCGAACAGATAAGCATTGAACTCATTTTATTCAGGCTGGAGTGACTTATACGAATCGATGAGATGCATCAGCAAATTTGACTATGTCTCGCAAGTATCATCAGAGCTTGCATCGATTGTGCTTTCCAGATACTCCTCAAGAAAGAGGATTTCCTATGTCCATGGGTCATTCAAAAAAAATATGTATCTCTTATCTCTGCAATGAATTCATAGTCTGCTTCAGGCAGTGTTGCATGACTCTCATCAGTTATGACTTCGGGCTCATTGATCATGTTTATAATAATTCTGTCTTTGCCCAAGCTGAAGGTGATCTTTTTAGACCCATAATCAACCACGGCTTCTGAAGTGTGCAGGAATGGCCGGCCTAGGATGATGGGAATCTGGAGAAAGGGTGCGGGAGAGTCCATATCAAGGACTAAAAAATCAACTAGAAACTGCATGCCCCGTACCTTTACAACAATGTCTTCCAAAAGATCTGGAGGTCGCTTGATGGATTGATCAGTAAACTGAAGGATCATTCATGTCTGCTTGAGAGTACCTAGCCCAAATTCTTGCAATAATGAAGAGGGTAGGAGGTTTATGGAAGAACCGTTGTCAAGCAAGGTTCGCTCAAAGACTTGATCAAAGATTTCGCAACTGATCAAAGGTGCTCCTTGTCTTTCTTCTTCTGTGGGAGATTGCTAATTACTACAACAATAGCCATGATAAGAACAAGCTTTCTACATGTCAACATCTGTTGTTACATGTTGGTTGACGCTTGTTTGTTCATGCCTCTTTTAAACCTTTCTTCACAGCGGGTATTCCATGGCCTTCATCAAAGGAATCTCAACAGTCAAATTATTAATGATATCCACAACTCCGGGATCAGATAATGCACTTTTTCTTTTTTCAATTTTTTTGGAGTTTTCTATTACTTCAGTAAATGGAATATTTATGGTACTGAAATCGGAAATAGAGTTCTTATTTACAAAAAAATCTTTATCCACAATATTCTATACATCCAGTTCGCAAAAAGGAGTACATGCTGGATACAACTATGCTGTCGTTGGTGGACAAACAAAAGGTGAGGTCTCGGCTCTGTCGGCTGGAGTAGGACCGATTGCTGATGGCGGTTTCTTCGTGGATGTCCCAACTTCACATTGACTGCGAGCATCTTTTTGGTATTTTTGAGATTTTTTACTTTTTTTTGTTGTTTTCACTGAGGTGTTGGAGGTGAATGGCAGCTGGCATGGCTCCTCCTCCTTCTTCTTCCTCGTCCGTCCCTGTAGCTAGTACGACTGATGTAAAAGATGATGATTCACCTATCAAAGCTTTATTTTCCCCATGACTTGCAGCAGATGGAAGTAAAGTCCTACCACTCCCGAGAGTTACATCATTAGATAGAGCAATATTACAACCATCTGACTCTACGGATATAGAGGGGACATCACATTCTACTGTTCTTTTCTTTTGAAGCTATTGGGGTTCGCTTCTACCTGCACCGAAATGGACATCTTGGTGGCGGTCAGGTCGTCGAGCTTTCTCATCATATCTGCTATCCCTTTAACAAGATGGCCAAGCAATCAAGAGTAGGGTTTGTAGGACTCACCTTAGAAGGTTCAGCATGCAGACCACGTTGTGGCTGAGTGTTGTGGGGCTGAGGCAGAGACTGTTGATTTGGTTGAGGAGGTGGAGGAAACTGGTATTGCTGGTAAGAGGGAGGAGAGTACTGTTGATGTGGTACAGCCGCATACATGTAATATGACTATGGCCAGTGGTACTGCAGGTGTGCATACTGTTGGTTCTGCCTCCATTGGTTATGGTACTATGGAGGCTGGTGATACTGAGGCTGGGGTTGAGAGGACTGTTGATAGTGACCACCCCGGGGTTGGTAGTAAGACTTGTTGGCTTGTGCATGGCCTTGAGGATGTCTGGTAGGACGGCCAGCTGTACATCATTGTTCCAAACACCGTTGAATTCTTGAATTAAGGGTGGTGGTGGGAAAGCTAGATCGGGAGATGGAAGGAAGTCTGGCTGGTAACTACCATCTGCTGCTGCGACGGGCCCTGATCGGGTGCCTGCACATATTACATGTACTGGATTGTCAGTTGATGCTAACTCGGTTGAGGCTGTTGTGGCATGATGGCTTATCCTTCCTTTCAGATGGAGTCTCTATAGATGGTTTCGTCGACTGGACTGAGATGATGGTGCTCACCGGCAGCTCCAACTGCTTGGTGATCTAGTCCAATTTGTCTAGGTATTGTATACTCTTCTTGATCACATCGAGCTTTTTGAGATCATGTGATTGCTTATTAATAGAATCAACCTTTGAGATATGTCCCCCGATGATGTTGAGATTGTAGCTCTCATCTCTCTCTGCCGCAGGAAACGCTTCCATATGTACGTGCTTTTGGAGGATCTGGGGTTGCTTTTGATATGCTCTAGATGAAGAGAGGATGGCCTCTCCTTCAACCATTTCTTCGAAAATCTGCCAAACTACATCTTCATCTTTGTTCAAATGTGATCCCCCATAGGTTGTGTCAACGGGCCTTTGGCTCTCTACATTCAGTACCCCTAAAAAGTGTTGGACCATACTGGTTCTAGATATCTCATGATGGGGACACTTCTCCTGCAGGTCTGTGAATCACTCCTAAGCTTCATGAATAGTCTCGTGGGCTCCCTGAGAGAAGTTACTGATCCTGGCTCGCATCTGATTGAGTCGGTCGAGAGGATAGAATTTGTGCAGAAAGGCATATTTCAATTCCTCCCATGTCACCGCATCCTTTTCCAAATGATTGACCCAATAGAGGGCCTTGTCTTGTAGACTAAAGGGGAACGCCATCATTTTCACCACGTCCAAAGGAACATTGGGGTAGTGGGTAGTACGGTAGATGTGTGAGAACTGTTGTAGGTGAATGTATGACTCCTCGTTGGTGTTCCTGTGAAATGAAGGTAGAAGGGACAGAAACTGAGGCTTAACCACGAAGTGAGCATGCATCGGTGGAATGAGGATCCACTTGGTCATCTGGCTGTCTCCATGGTTCTATGTCTCTTTCAACGTTGGTTTCTGCCTCCCCTGGTCTGGTTCTTCCTCGTCAGGTTCATCATGGGGTCCATCCCCTCCTCCTCCTACTGTTGTTCTTTCTCCTCCTCTTGCGTGTATATTCATTATGTAATTCAGCATATCCTTGAATGCAGTCTGTGCAAAGACCTGCTCGGTCAGTTGCTGTTGGATGGCCTAGATGGAGGCCAGCAACAGAGCATTAACCTGATTCTGATATGGCATCTGACCCTGCTCAGGTTGAAGAGGTGGATGTTTTCCCTTGCCCTTTCCTTGGGGAGCCATCTCCAGGTCTGAGTTTAACGAAATAAACTTGGTGTTCGGATTCAGTACTAGGGTTTGCTTCTATCTGAAATGAAAAAGTCCCAATCAGACCACCTAAACTTTATTCTCTGCTACCAAGATGAATATATAACTAGGGTCAATGCCAGAGTGTTGTGAATGAAAAAAGATGTAGATTGTAATCAACTCTCATTCACAACGGTGAATGTGGGATAAAAGTGATCCCTGTTTATTAGGTGGGTATAAAGAAGATGAGGATTCTGGAGAATGGTCCGCAAAGTCTCGACCTCGTTCTCGGGAATCGCCTCAAATTATTGACGATGTCGAGTCTATGGAATCGATGTGAGTGTCGGTGTGTCTTGACTAAGACATCCATAGATCGCCATTGTGAAGCAAAAAGGAGATCAATGCAGGACGAAAGATATGGTGGCCAACAAGGAATAAACAGTGTAAAATAGTAGGAATGCTCTAACTGAGCGAGGGACAAAAGGAAGACAAATCTGACAAAATTTTATGCAAATGTGCGGGACTTGATCTTTGAACCTTAATCTAGATCCATACAAACATAATACAGAATTGGGGTCACAAACTCACGCAATGTGATGCCATGAAGGTTCGACTATTTATTATCTTTTCGGTTTTAGAGTTGTTATTTTAGTCATATCTTGTAACAAATCCTTAGCATGCTAACCCTATAGAAGAGAGAGTACTGCCAGAAAAGTATCTTGTACTTGTGCTCCTCCTCAATAACCTGTAGTCTGCACTTTTTGAGGTCCTTTTAACTCATCCTGAATCCCTACTCATCCAGAGAGATAGAGAGAGAGGAAGCGGATAGGCAGAACCACTACTTGGGTCCTCGCTCACAATGGAATCACTCGTGAGCATGTAAGAACTAACTCGGATGTAAATCGATGAGACATACACTCCTGTGAATGCGTGGCCTATGCTCAGTACTTTAGACCATGTCGATGCTCCACACAAGGCAGGAACACCGTCGTTGACAAGGCCCTACTCGGTCATGTACGATAGAAGCGCCATTACTTCGGAAATCCAAGCGTTACACAAGGCAGTTACAGATGGGGTTTTGGGCTCTAATCCTTAGCAGGGCATGCCTCGCTCATGGGAAGGGATTTGGTCCCCTCCTAAGGTACTTGAAAACAATGAGGGCTTTATGAACCTGCTATAATGAAAGCCTATTATGAATTTTAATTAAGGTCAAAGTTTATTTAGCAGTCCCCTTATTTTATATCTTTGGGTTTTCACTTTTTTGATCTATTTGCATACAACTGCCTAACGTTTTTGTAGATTTTTATTTAAGTCCTAGATGCTCAAAATCAGAGGGAGATAGCAAAAAAACCGTGCAAGTCAATTCTATTGTGGAAATATTCACCATTGAATCTAATGATGCATGCTAAGTTAGAGGACTTACAATGCTTCCCAACTCTCTCCATGTGGTATGCAAGGTAGAATTTTTAAACCTATCTAAATGGCGGTGTGCAATCGATAAATTTCCCTAAATAGTAGCTGCTATTAATTGTGAAGAACCAATTTTAAGTTATTCAAAAATGAGACCAAGATCCGATCTTCGATACCGATCGGTGCCCGCCACAACGGGTCCTGCAAGCACTATATATGACTTCTCTTGGCACGTGGTCTCAAATCCGAGTAGCTAACCGTTATTAGTTTGACTAGATCTAAACGTAAGAGACTATAGGAACATGCATTCTTATTAGGATTTGGACCTAATTACCGAGATAAGCAACCTACAAGCTAATGATTCATGAACACAAAACAAATGAAAATAAGGCGGAAAACTCAAAACAGTAGGGAACAAAATGAAAGAAGGCAAGAAAACATGTAAAACTGTGACGAGGCCCCTAGGTGAAAAGACACCAAGGCACTAGACCTCCTTGTGGAGAGTAGAGTCCAAGTTTTAATTATTACAAATTTAAAAGGTCGCTCTCTCACCAATAAATACATAAATGAAACTAAACTAATTCCATGCCAAATTCCTTTCCTTGCTTCCTTTGTATCCTTTCCAACTGGCCAATGGGTGAAGACCATCATCACCCAAACTTGGCTGCATCGGGCTCTTAAGAAGTCTTCCTCGTGTGGTGGGCCCTCGTAACAAAGTGACAAAGAAAATCTATATTAACACAGATAATCAAATGAAATCAAAATGAGCTATATACAAAGAATAATTGAATGGCTATAGGCAAAATAAATCAATTACTTTTTTACATTAATAAATCAATGAATAAGCAATAAAATCTATACAAAATAAATGACAAAAATAGACTATGCTCATTGCTCCGCGACAACAACGCCATTTGATGAGAGAGATTTGCACAAAGTTGTATGGTTTCTCAAGGTGAAATTGTAGTCGATGTATTGGCTACACCATAAATCTTGCTCAATCAACATTCAACCCAAAAATAGAAGTCAAACAATGAATATAAAAAAGTGAGCGAAAATTTATTATTTCTGTACAACTAGATATATAGCAAGCAAGTATGTAGAGATCGGACCACAAAGAGCAAATATTACAAAAGTAATTTGTGATTAAAGTGCTTATGTACAATCATATCATTTATCATGTATATACATATATATGTGGGGGTTTAATTTTTTACTTTTTTTAGGTTTTTGTTTTTATTTTTTTGTGATTTGTTTTAATTTTATGTTTATGGAATATATATATAATGATTTTTATATTTTGTATTTCCTTATATAGTAAGTAATATGGAATATAATAGAATATATATAATAGATAATATAGGCATAAATATAACTAAAAATATCCAGAAATTGCATAATTACATATTTTTTGGTTTTGTCATTTTTTACCATTTTTGCGATTTTTTTGTGAATTTTGTAATTTGTATATATTTTTAAGTTAAAAATATCCAGAATCTGGTTTTTAATAAATATCTGAGATTAAAATGAAAACTAAAAATAGCAAATGAAATCCAAAATTTCCCAAATCAATTTTACTGTAGAGATAATACTTTTAATAAATTTATAAAATAGAAAACACTATTTTTGGGATTTTTATGAATTTTATAAATATTTATCAAGGTTTTTGGGTTTTTTCAATTTTTAAGAGTTTTGTTTTTTCATTTTTAGTGATTTTTGGTCTAAAGGCTAAAAATACATAAATAAGTAATATATGATTTTTTGGGATTTTTTAGAGATATTTTTATTTTTTTGGTATTTTATACGCTTGGCAGGGATTGTTTGTTATTTAGATGATTTTTAATAAATACCAAAAGGTCCAAAATTGCAAATAAAATCATGTCATGAAAGTACAAGCAATCAGGAAATTACACCTATTTTTTCATGATTTTTGGAGCACGAAGCAATTTAACCAAAAGTGTACAATTTAACCAAACATACAAAAATCCAATTGCTAGCAGAGGCATACATGTAAATAAAAAAAACTTCAGGGGCCTCCATGCAATTTAACAAAAAATATACAATATTTTTTAAAAATTTAATGGACTAAAAATAGATACAAAAGCCGTAGGGGATTCCCTGTAATTTTCCTAGCTCACGTGGGACGACACGTGAGATGGGCTAGACTGGACCCAAAAGCAAATAAAATAAGTGCAAGGGACTATATACAAAATGTCCATTTTATTTTAAACTTCATATTTTATTTACAGGATGAAATAATTAATACAAAAATAGTGGGTCATGGTTTGCAAATTACCCCTTTATCCATGTGATCGAATGGCTACCCTTCCTTCACTAATCCACATGACGGCACGAGGGAAGACGATGATGTTTCAGCGATGACTAGCCCAGATTAGATCGGCAGGGATGATCATACGGTGAACGTGGGGCTCAATCCAACGGTCTTGATGTTATCTGGATACTTGTTCAAGATCCAACGATGGGTGGAGGATGAGGAACATGGAAGAACTCATGACGATGCGAGCTTTCTCTAACCCAATCACCCTCCTCCATCATTCTTTAATGTTCCACAATGGTCCAAAAGGTTCCCGCGGGGATTCTATATATGCTGGGGGCATCAGAAGGAGCGAAGGGTCACTGGAGCGCAACCTTGAGGTCGGAGTAGAGGTGGTGTTTCAAGTATCTTCAGCGAACTACAAAGTCACCTCTAGATGCCTCTTTGTTCTTCGAACCTGCACAGGACAAGACTAGGGACGAGGGAAAACTGCTTCGTCACACTAGAAGGGGGAATGGGCAAAAGATGGGCGAGATGGACTCCCTTCGACGAGCGACGGAGGAGGAGGGAGAGATCGCTCGATCCAAGCAGGATCGAGGTGAGTGAAGATGCATCAGATGCATAAGAAGCAAAGGGAAGGATCAGGGGTGATTAGGGTCGCGGCTAGTAGATGATTATGCCCTAGAGGGTTTGTCAGAGCGGAGCTTCTGCGAACTACGAATCTAATTTCTGAGTCTAACACTATAGTCTAATCACAAAAATAAATATGGAAATTAAATGCAAGGATCGAAATCTATCTAAGAAAGAAAGAAATGAAGCTCATACCTGTCGGCGAGGTCAGAGAGCAAAGGTGGTTGGAGCATCGTCGTGGAGTGCACCTTCGTCCTCCTGAAGCAAATCCAGACCGCAAGAACATTCCTCCTGTCATTAGGAAACTCTCTCGACAAAGAAATAGGGCTCCAAGACTCGGAACAATGACCAAAGACGAAGAGGGAGACAGAGGGTCCTAATTATAAACATGTAAAGGCACCCTTATTAGCGACTGAATTTGAAAGAATCAAGATTATGTACAAGCAATCTGAAGGGCCGACATAGATCATGGAGGATCAATGATGAATTCCTCTGATGGAAGCAAGCGTGATGGATCGATGGGTCGAGCGAGAAAAAGGGAAGACAATAAGGGAAAAGGCAGTTCTGATGAGTCAGAATGCCTGGAGGGCAAGTTCATTGGTGCTCAACAATCGCTACGATCTGATTGGGCCAAGCAAGCCGCTAGAAGAAAGACCTGGATAGTTATTTGAATTTAATTATTTAAAAATAGTTAATAATTTTATTAATTTTAAGTATAAAATAAAAAGTGTTTACTTATGTAGTATTTTTATGATTTTTATTTATTTTTTTGAGATCATTTATTAGTAGTTAATTATTAGGGTGTATTTATATGTATATTCATTTATACTTTACTATTTTATTTTTATTTTTTATATCTTATTTTATTATTTTATTTTCTTATTTTATGTGTTTACAACTTATTTTTATATACACCAATACATTTTTATTGTATTTTTATGATGTTATTTGTATACTTGATAAATAGGTATGTAAATTATATATGTATAATTATATGTATTTTATCTATGCATTATGTATATTGTTATATTTTTATAAATTTTCTTGGTTTTAATTTTATCTTTATATTTTTAATTGAATATAAATAATATTACAACAGTAGAAAAATATACTTTATTAAAAGAATAAAGAATAGATTTCACTTTTATTTATGTACAAGTATTAGTACAGGTATTTTGCGTATATTTTATATAGACTTATTTCATTTTAGTATTTTATTTGAGGTTTTATTTTGGTTTCAATATATACATAAGTAATAAATAATATTCACGTAATTATAAAAATACAAAATTGTATAAATAATAAAGCATAAAAAAATTGAATATTTTATTCAGGTATACTATACAATGAGGGTCCAAAAGCTAACTTTCACATCTTAACTCCAAAAAATATGAAACCACATCCATTAGATATCTTAAAAGTTATATACAATTAGAGGTTATTTTGATACATTTTGAGTTTTTGTTTGGGAGATATGAAATAGTGAAGTTAGGATTTCGGCTTTTTATTTTGTGTATAGAATGAACATTGTATCTTATTTTTGTACAAACTCAATTTTATATTTTTATTCATATTATTATCTGCAACTTTTATGTATAAAGTTTCTTTATTTGGTGTACAAATACTAAAAAATAAAATAGGTGTCAAAATGAATTATTGATGAATAAATAAATGTGCATTTATTGTATTTTTTACCCTTATCTCCTCTACTTTATTCCTTGTCGACCAATCAATTCTTGACTTGGTCTCGGGGTTTAGGGTCATAAAATACCTTTATTATTTTATTCCTTTTCTATTCTTCTCTTTATTCTATAATTTTGGTAATAAAAACAATATTATTTATACAAAAAATGCAATAAATAATAAAAGTTATTTTGTACAAATTAATGCTATTTACATGCATTAGCTAGAGTTTTTAAGGCCAAAATGTTAGAATAAAGGTGATAATGGAGATTCATCAATGGCCTTACTCTTTCAAGAAGCAAAGAGCCCGATCTAGATGCTCTTGTATGCAAAAGATGTCACTCGGACAGACGTATCCTACATACAATCCATGGCGTTGGAATCCTTCGCCTTGACGGGAGACCATGGATGTCACTTATGTAATCCTCCATATCATGTTGAAATTATAATTGATTATTATGAATCATATTCACATAACAAATTTTTCGAAGGGAAATACTACTCTATTCATAATAGAGAGTTTAATTTTAATTTGATATAATTTATTTAATCATAGTAAATCAATTATCAATCCAATCAATCAACTAATAAATAATTTTTTAATTGTTACTTGAAGGATGGTTTAATCTCAAAATACGTATTATTCCATTTCTTGGGCAAAGTCTCCCAATTATATTTCTAAATAGATTGGTTATCCATATTTCTTGATTTGAGCCTCTTTCATGATCCTTTCTAAAGGATCCTTTTTTCTTCTTCTACTTTTTTAGACTTGTTTGTTCCAAAAGACTTGTCAGAAATCGCTGGTTGGGTTGGTCCGACCAAGAATGGCGTGGGAGTGGAGAGCGTCGGGCTTATATCAATAAATACAAAATACATCATGATCACTTCAAGCATTATCCTTTTCTTGACCACTATCATGGTCAGTACTGATGGGAGTGGGACAGACCACTCGCAGATCAACCTGCTACCCCAACGCTCCTCGACTAGACACCATATCCGCCTCAGGTCAGGATAATGTGAGTTGATCATTTTGTATTTCAGATGATAATTGGTCTTTTAACCTAAGTTATACCATATAATATTTATCAAAATCATTTTGATTAATATTATAAGGAGATTTTCTAAACAAATCCCCAATCATATTCAAGCATCAATGTTTGTTGGAAAGGATGTAGCCAATTATGATAAAGATCAATTGTCTTATCATTTTCGTTAAGGAAATGTCATTCAAGGAAATAATCATAATCTTAAATATTTCAAAATATTCATCAATAATTATTTCAGGAAATTAACCATTAATTTCCATTAATATAATTGAATAACAATAACTAGGTTCATGATCAAGTATGTATTTTCCCGCAGTGACCCATACTTACTAAAATTAGCATAACTCGATCAAATAAAATCCAAATCATGCAAGCTAAATTTATTTTCTTTGCTAATTTATTTATATTAGAATCCAGGTGATAAAAATGCATTTATAGGTATTTTAAATTCATAATTAACTCTTTAGTTACGTCAAGATTTGACATCCCCGAAACAATGGATGCATGTCCACTAAAATGAGCATAACTTCATCAATCAGATTCTAAATCACGCAAAATTAAGTCTCAAGATTTCCTTATTTAATGGGTAACATTATCTAAAAGACAATTTCGTATTTAAACACTATTAAACATGGAGACAAAAATCACACAATCATGGCTGCGTGAACAAAAAGCGATAAAACATCAAACAACCAAAAAATGCCCAAGTCATCTTAGGTTTAATGATCATATCCTAAACCTCCAACCTGGATCTGATACCACTTGAATGATATGAGAAAATACTTAATCACATAATGTAATTGTGAGGCTCACATTGCATGCGATTGGGAGTGACTAGCTGCACTAGTTGCTCGGGGCAGCGGAATTTAAAAAAATTAAAATGGTGAAATCACATGATGTGAGAACACTTCTCGGATCATTTCATATAAACCACAATTAGGTATTAAATTTACCTTTCGAAGCATGTTTGTGATCGATTCTCTAACTAAGAGACCTCCTATCTCAAGTCCAATCTGGTAAAGGAGACACTGGCGAGCACATTGATGAAATGTATGCTCCTCGCAATCCACGTTGATGATCCATGCGACAAATCTCCTGATCTCATCTCACAGGATCCAACGTCTTCTTCATGAGCGAGGTGCACGGATAGATACAGGGATCCACAAGAAAATGATCCAGCAGCATAACGACGATGCGACGACGATGGCGACTCTCTCTAGGGCTCCATGGTGAATGACCACAATGAGAGAAATAGAGAGACATGGCATGTAGAGATAGAGGGAGATAGCATATTCTCATTGTGTAAAGAAGATCTAGCATTTCCTCTTCTTATGTATTATTTTGGGAGTCCATTGATCACAATCCACGGGTAACACTAAATCAATGGTTAAGTTGATTTGTATTTTAATCAATGGCCATGATCTTTGTTTCTTAACAAAGCAACAACAATTAATTTACATTAAATTAAATATATATTGAATTATCATCAATATAATTTAGTTTTAATAAATCAATAGAGATAAGAGGATAAAGAGGGAGTCTACCTTTTAAAAATAGGGTAGACGACCAATCTTAAGCAAGTCAAGGATGGACATCCACCACCCACGGAAGGTGGCTCCTCCTCTTTATTTTATGTGAAAGTTTATATCTCACATAATCCTCTAAATATTTGCAAAAATATTTGTAGCAAATTTATTCACACAAATAATTCACGATTATTTTGTGAACAATGCAATCATGTCATAGGAAATTTATAAATCACATTCACAACCCAAAATAAAATGTAAATTATATCTTCAATTAATTATCCACAGTGAATCCAATTCACATCAATAATTAATAAATAAATATAAATTACAATAGGCTCTCTCTAATATATTATAAATCACATTTACAATATATATGATTAATAAGGATAGGGCTATCCACATTATTCATATCAATGATAAATCACATTATTCTCATCTTTGTTAATTAAATCACATTTAATTATCTTAGATAACTCTCCTTATAATCTGAATCAAATTCATATTATCCATGATAATTAAATCACATTTAATTATCCATTTCTAAATGCTCGGATACATACATCAACAGCAAAATTATTCTTGAACTCTCTCAAGAACAATGCGCTTTCTCCGCAGATAGTTGGAGATAAGGACAGGGTGATTGTACGTTCTACGTATACTGACTTGGAAATTGAGATCAAATCAAATTCATATCTTGCGGACCTATCATAGATGTTTGATTAAATCAAAACCATAAATCTAAACATTCCATTGCATCTGAATCATATTCAGATCACAGTCCAACATTTGGACCAAGATCAGATTACTTCTCTATTGAGAGGAGTCACTAAAATCCAAACCCATTTCATCACTCTCTAGGAAAGCGTCATTGTTATTAATCGTTTATGATCACATCACCCTCAGATATTCCAAATACATGTACATCCTGGATACTAGAAGACTAGAATAAACGCAAAGTTTTAGATCTATTTAGACTGTCTCCTTCAGGGTTTTATCATTAAGTTTCTCATTTAATAATTAGGAGTTAGTATCAATCATATACTTTACAAAAGCATATATCATACTAAGGTGTTGATCATTTACTTTTCCAAAAGCATATATCAAACCTTACAAATTCAATCAAGATTCCAAAGTGAGACGAACGTGCATGGAATTTGATTCCCAATATCTCATGAGCGAGCGCATGGCTTCCAGTTCAGTAAATGAACATGTATGATCCCTTTGAGAGATCGTATTACTCATAAGCCCTTGTATGCACACCAGTACGTCAGTGTATAGGCATTGATTAGGCCATCAACCTATCGGTCTTCCATATTTACATAGTCAAACATATAATAACACATCTGTCTCAAGTCAGAGGATGCATGCCTATATCGTGACAACATAAGACATAGGTCTTTTGTAATGTATATCTCGTTATGTCAACTCTTCGACCTAACTTATTTAACACCTCTGAATCTCTATTCCGATGCAGAGGACCTACATCAAGAGGTCAGTTAGATATCAGCCTTTAGATAAAAGATTGCCATCTCCCACTCATGATGGAGATCATCTCTTAATAATCATTTGATGGTGTTTCATGAGTCCTCAATCTAACTCTTTAGATATTCATCCAAGGACCAGCGTCTATAATTCAACAATTGAATCAACATCTGTATGATCATTAAGATGGCCACGGTACATAACTCTAATTATACTAATGGACTTATTATGAAAATTATTTATTCTTCATTTCATATCAAGGAATGATATTTGCAATAACATTTATTGTATAATGGCTCATTGTGGGCTTGCATGTCTAACAATAACTATGTCCAATAAGGGTTTTACTGCCCATAATACAATTTGATTAAGGTGACCACAAAATAATCACCTAGCATACAAGCCCTTTTTCCTTTATCTTTAGATTGACAAAAACTGAGGGAGAAATGGAAAATTGAATTTAGGCAGAAATCAGTGGTGCATACATTCATTAAGGAATACTTATAGTGATTCCCAACAATCTCCATTTGGATGCAAGACTGAAGTTATGAAATTTACTATATATGATGCACGTCAAAAAAGCTGCACCTAGTAGGAATTCTATTATCGATTAAGAATATCAATTAATTTGACTAGATAGAACGTAGCTTATGTGTGTCTCAATGAATCTCCTAAGATTTAGTGAATCTTACGAGACATAATTGTGTGTCCTAGGTTACAATAAAGATCAAGCAAAAAATGACCTGAGAGATCTCTATTTTATTCGTGGTTCCTGGACCTAGATCGACACTTATATCGAGAATTACTCTTGACATAATCACACAATTAAAGAATAAAATTAAAAAGTCTTTTTTACACACGTGAGAACTCAATCGAGTACTACTGTAAATAAGGAAATTAATTACAACACAAATTACAACAAATAATACATAAAATAATTAGTTCTATTTAATTCGACTAATTCAATCTTTAAGTTGACTTGTAAAGTGTCTCCTAGCTAGAGCTCCAATTTCTTTGCCTCAATGGTCCTCCAGGCTACATCATCTTTGCGGTCCCTACCACAAAACAATATAAAGGTTAGACATTCTCAAGATAAATTAGCTTAAATGAAATAGAGCTAATCAACACTTACACACGAAACCACAAGCAATCAACACAACAGACTTAACCTAAAAAAATAAAAATCACTAAAATTAACAACTAACTCTAAATAAAATCGAACAGTGTGCAACATCCCAAGCAATGGAGCCATTTGATGAATTGTCAATCAGCTAAAATAACATGCACTTGTTATAACACATGCCAATCAACAATCACTAAGAACTGAGAGAATAACTCCGCAGAGAGTTCTCGGTTTAAATATATAACCAGAAAAATCCAGCGTCGAACATAGGGACGCAAATAATTACTTAATTTAATAAAAGTCAATTATCTACTTAAGTGACTTATAGGTTATCTGGATCAAGCAAGATGCAAAGAACACAATGCATGCAT
This sequence comes from Ottelia alismoides, assembly GCA_037367405.1. Classification (NCBI taxonomy): domain Eukaryota; kingdom Viridiplantae; phylum Streptophyta; class Magnoliopsida; order Alismatales; family Hydrocharitaceae; genus Ottelia; species Ottelia alismoides. The sequence continues at coordinate 1,299,920 of JAZKJV010003589.1, forward strand.
TTGTTAAAACATTTTTATGAATTTAATTTATATGATAAATAATGATGCAATGCAATTATAGAGTAGATGCACAATTTACAAATATACTTTTGATTAAGTTATTAAATTACTTGTGAACCAATTAATATATTAATGAACAATCAAATGTAATAAAGGAAGCAACTCAACCTCAATACAATTTAGTTTTGATTAATATAATGTTTGAATAAACAAATTTTACATCTGAAATTTAATGTGTACATTATAGATTAAATTAGTATATAAATTACACTTAATTATAGAGCACGAAATTATCTTTCAAATGACATCAATTTTGTTAAAATTGGATAAAAGGTTTACAAGTTATTAAAGATACAACACATGGGCATACATATAATAAAACATAATTTATTAATTACAAATAAGTCCAAATTAGACTAAATTCAATTACAATAATCTACTTAGGTATAAATGTAATTTTTCCAGGCACGGGGTTTATCTATAAATTTCAAGAATTTTAGGGCTAGAGTACAATTTATCTAGAAGCACGTGCTTCGAGTATGTGTATCAGGTTCGACGTGAGGCTCGAGGGCTTCAACATGCTTGGGCACATGTATATGGTTCGCGCTTCGTATCTAGCTCAGGTCTCTCGCTCTTCAGGGTGTGAAGTGATGCTTCATGACTAATGATGTGGTCATATACTATCTATTGGATTGCACCCAAATTGGCTCGATCCAATAGATTCTGCTTGTCGTGTTCTTCCCCCTCCTCCTTGCGCTATAGTGGGTGGTCGAAGCTCCGACAATGCAATTGTTTCTCTTCCTCTCTTGTCTATTGGACATGAAGATCGGATGACCTCGCTGAAGTTCTGGCAAATAACCCAAGAAGAAGAGGAGTTCCCTGAAGAGCTCTGTCGATGCAGCTCTACCGGCGGAGAAAGTCGTGATCGGAGCCACACCACTTTTTTCAATCAATGAAGGGATGAGGGGCTCATGCAAACGCTAAGTATACAACCAAAACATAAAGGAGACTCATGTGGGTCCTTGAAATGCCGAATTGATGACGGGGGACATGAGACTGATGGGTTCTTCCTTGAATGAAGGAAGAAGATGAAATTGAGATGGAGTCGATGAACTGGAGATGATCGAAATCGAGTATGGTCACGCGAAGATAAGGGAACCTCGATAAGTATGTGCAAAAATTCATATGTGTGAAATAAGGAGGGTGTTTGAGCAATGAAAAAATATATACAATAAATAAACCAAGATCATAGTGATAACTAGAATTGAGATAAACAAATAGAGATGAATTACTGGGGTGGACACCGTAGAGTGTTTCCCCCTTTTTGGTCTCAAAAAGAGAGAGAAATGAATTACATTCCTAAGGAATTTTTTAGAAACTCCCAAGTCTTACTTAACATCAATGACAAGTTGAGGAAGCTCTAGCAGCAACCTAAGAAGTTGCGACTTGACTAGAGAACCAAGGATCTCATCGGAGTCGAATCCCTGTCGTCACTTAATCTATTGGTCTAACTCTGTCACAGATAGTTAGAGAAAGTTCGGGGAACATTATCACAAGGGGGCGGATGACGATTGAAGGAGGCGGGGAGAGGGTTTTATGTGATAGGAATTAAGTGGTTAACGAACCTAGGCTGTGGTTTCAACCACCTCCAACTGCTCAGGATGTTAAGGCTGAGAGGAACTACTTGGATAGTGTAGGAGAGGGAAGTTGGATGAAGAGAATGCTGGAGGAATTTGGAAAGGAGGTCGTCAGAGATAATTGGGAGAATAGGTTGAAGTCTAAAGGTTAGTGTATTGCATCGCTTCACAGAGGTGATGCCTGGAGGTTGGATATGGTCACGTGATCGTCAGATCAAGATCGAAGTGCCCTCATTTGGGTGTAATTTGGGCAGTGATGGATGTATGATCAAATTGAACATGCCGTACAGGACCTGAGCAGAAGAGAACAGCTCTGATGAAATCATTAGATCTAATCTGATGGTTTAAGGTGGAAGTAGGTCAGAACAAAAGAAGCGGCCATGTGGTGGGATATGAATGCACCACATGTCCCAATCAAAATTAAGATAAATGCATAATGATGCGTAAAATCAAAAGAAAATATTTAGAAATAGTATTAGCAAAACCCTTCAACATGAAAGTTGTAGATCTCACAACTTTCATATAGAACTCAAATAGAAAATGGGTTGACTATACAAAGTTAATATTTTTGCAAGTAATTTAAAGTAGGAATTGATGGGGCTGCCCCCTGGGGGCAGCCAACATGGTTGCCCTGCCCTATTTTTGGCCAAATTTTTTTATTTTTTTGAAAAATATCGCCGTTTATATTCATCCCTATATCCCTCCTATATGTCATTCTAATTTCGTCAGAAACAGAGACTCCTACAGCCTCCATCCAGACAAGGTCGATTTAAAAAATCGTGCGACCGTTAAAAAATGACGTCTGGATGGAGGCCGTAGGAGTCCCTGTTTCTGACAAAATTCGAATGGCATATAGGAGGGATATACAGATGAATATACATGGTGATATTTTTCCAAAAAAAAAGTAAAAAAAATTGCAAAAAATAGGGTGGGGGCAGCCCCATTTTTCCTTTTAAAGTATGAAATTACTTCTTTTCATTTCTTTTCATAATTTTTGTATTTTTATTTTATAAATTATGTTAAAATAGTTATGTACAATATTATACTAATTCTTATTTAATTTTTATAAAATAATAAGCACATAAAATGATAAACACAATAATAGATTATTAAAAAAACTTACATATCACAAAAATATTGTATTTTATACCTAAAAGATACCACCCAAAAATACCTTTTTTGTAAATACTTCTTTTGGATTTGAGTCCACGAAAGTTGTAGATCTTATCGAGACGAGCAACTTTTGTGTTGACATTTTTTTAACTTTTTTATTTGACCCCTTTTGTTAGTTCTTTTTTTTTCTTCATATTTTAATTTGTGATTTTTATGGGAGCGACACGTGGCAGCTCATGGAGCCGCCACGTGTCACCACCATTTTTTATTTTTTAATTTTTATTATATTACTTAAATTTATTTATTTTATTTATTTTCTATTTTTAGCTAACATTTATTTTATTTTATTGATATTAGCATTTATTTAGTTTATATTTATTTTATCTATTTATTTTTTAATACTTTAATTATTATTTTTTCTTATTTATGTACTTATTTGTATTAATTATTAATTATTTTATTATATTTATATAATTCTTTAATTTTTTTTATTAATTTCTTTTTTGATTTTTTTCCCTTTTTCCTACCACATGGTCACACCCCTACGCGCCACCTACTTCCTCCCCTACACACCCACTCCCTGCCTCTTGCGACAATGCCTCGCGCATGCAACTGCCACCCACTTCCTACCCGCCAATCGTAAAACCAACGCCTTGCATGGCGGTTGCACAACCACCTCCGCTCACTGCCTTTTCTATATTCCTTATCGCCCCTCGATCTCACTTCAAGCTGTAACTACTTGCGCGTCATCTGCACCAAGGGATGCAAACGGTTACGGATATATCTATATCCGATCCGACACCATATCCATTTTATACAAATTTTGACATCCGTATCCGTATCCGTTTAAAATGGATACGGATATGGATATCGTGTCGATATCCGCAAACATGCATATTCGTATCCGTATATCCGTTTTCGTATATAAATATAGTCATAGATTTATTTGTAACCCTATATAACATAATTCTATACCTTCTTTTACTATATTTGTATAATTTATATGATACAAACACATTTAGCAAATTTATATCATATGTTTTCTATCCAATTTGTATATATTAAGTCGAATCTATAGAGTATTTCTAACATTACTTGTATGCAATCAATATCCGTTTTACATCTGTATCTGTTTTTTAAGGATATGGTAAGATAATTTTAATATCCGTCAATATCCGTATCCGTATCCGTATTCATATTAGAAAACGGATAAAGAGATAGTAATACCTATATCCGTATCCGTATCCGACCGTTTACATCCATATCTGCACCTCGTGCACCCCTTCCATCTAACAGCCCGCACACAACCCGGTTGCCCTCTGCAACACCCTCCAACAATCATCCCACAATCCCACGATCGCACTTCTCGCAGCCATCCACATTCATTTCAAAAGGCGACCCGTCACCTCCAGTAGAGCCTATCCACCAATCTGTGTATCGACAGGAAAGGGAGCGATACCGAAGTGCTTCATAGGTGACAACATCCCAGCATCCTCCTCGAGCAACGACCCTCCCTCAGGCTCCCTCAGGAGAGATCCAGACCTCCCAGTGTTGCTGCATGTTAGAAAATCGGAAGCGGAAGCGGAAACGATAAACAGAGCATAGAAATAAAGATAAACATGAAGAACACAAAAGATTTTACCTGGAACCCTACTCCGTGAGGAGCAGGATGAAACCACGGGAGAAGCCCTCAAAGGGGCGGATACTTCATTCCTCTTTCTCAATGAGTATATGAGGTCTGGGGCTCTTTATATAGTATCTCCAGCACCTCCACGTCCCACCACTAGACGATGTGGGACTAAATGATGGATGGGGTAAATGGATCTCCTCCAGGATCCATTTACCCTCCTACAACTCATGGGCGCATAACCAGATACTCTAACACTCCCCCTCAAGCTGGAGCATGCAATGCTCAGCTTGGACAAACAAACAGAAAGAAACTCAACTCAACGCTATAGGACACTACGGACAATATCAACCCAACGCGCACATTGCTGCAGTCGAGGACGTTGCTTCTCATGCCGTGCAGGTGAGGAGGACTAACGGGCTGGAGTGTGAGTCAACTGAAGACTCGGAATCTGATCATCAAGTCTGAAACTGCACCTGAAGTCTCCTCGTCGGAGAACTGGGTCTCTCCCATCTGGCTCAGAGTATGGTGCACTGCTTTGGTGTACCTATGATACCACATGAAAACCCTTGCCCTCAATGGCATAGGGAATGGTCCTCTGCTCTGGAGTCCCTATGGCTCACATGAAAACTCTGGCCTGACAACAACAAGAATGATGGGGACCTCGAACTGATGATGGCAACATATGCTCATCTGAAAATGACCGCAGACTCGTTCGTGTCTGAAACTGGAGACTCGGAAACAATGATCGTCGAGTCTGAAACCGAAATGTAGAGTCTGATCAACTGGATGGTCTGGAGACTGGTATCTGAATATGGATCTGGAATACAAGACCTGTGACTCTACATATTTACTCCCCCTTTCTCCCATACTTGTTGGAAAATTGACTTCGACTAAGTTGGGGAAGACAAGATAAATAGGGGGTAAACAACAAGAACATGAAACTTGCGGCTTTTCATCATCATTCTTTTTTTAAGCCGTCATTCTTTTTTTTTTTGAAACACATTTTTTTAAGCCGTTGACATTTATTTTTCAGCTTTTCACACTTTTTTTTAACCATGCGTACAACTTTTTTTTTGTACGCGCCTTTTTTCATTTTTCTTTCTTTTTTTTTCTTTTTTTTGTTAACCATATCCCTCCTCTTCTTTTTTTTTCTAAACACAAATCGGCCCACATGGCCCAAACTGTAGCATCCCCCTTTTTTTGTAATACATAACAACCCATTTGAGCCCTTTCAGGCAAATAACCCCTTTTTTTTAAATAAGGTCGACTGCTCCTAGGGTTCCCATCGTGGGAACCCTTTGTAACAAGCGTCGCCTGTCGGATCTCGGGCGCTGGAGGACTACCGCCGAAGAAGGGCATCATATGCGCTGGGGCTTCGCCGCCCTTGGAGGAGGATCGTGCGGGAGGCGCAACTGCTTGGTGTCGGGTTGTGCGCGCATGGAGGGGGGGTCACCGCGCTGCTGGGAGCGGCTTCTTCGCCGCCTGCTGAGGCGTTGGAGGGCACTGCTGCGGGTTGCGCCTGGGCCTGGAGGTGTCGCCTCTGCCAGGACTGGAGGGAGCTGGGGCACGCGCACACTGCGCGGGCCTTTGCCATCTGCTGGGAAGGAGGCCGGGACCGCCTCTAGGGTTCCCTGCCTAGGAACCCATTCATACGTGGAGGAGATGCACGCCTCTCCTGGACAAACAGAAAGAGCCAAGCCAGGATCGGGTCGCGTAGGAAGTGTGCCTCGCCTGGAGGCATTGTGTGGCTTGGAGATGGGGCCTGCGCGAGTTGCTGAGGAGGCGCAGGGCTGCATGAAGCCTGGAGCAGCATGGGATGCCGCTGTGCGCAGAGGAGGGCTGCAATCTAGAGGCGATCAATCTCGAGGGCTGCCTGCGCTAGATGAGTTGGAGGACAAATCCTCCGCCGATCTGACAAGGGCGCATTATCTTCACAAAATCTCCAGAATAACAACTCAACTTGCAGTATTAGGGTTTCAACAAAACCCTAGAACATGATCAAATCCGAACACAATAATCTTCAAGAGTGAACAATCTATTCTCGGAAATAAAGAATGTAAAAGAAATAATCTGCGAGAATCGAACCCACTCTGATACAATGTTAGAAAATCGGAAGCGGAAGCGGAAACGATAAACAGAGCATAGAAATAAAGATAAACATGAAGAACACAAAAGATTTTACGTGGAACCCTACTCCGTGAGGAGCGGGATGAAACCACGGGAGAAGCCCTCAAAGGGGCGGATACTTCATTCCTCTTTCTCAATGAGTATAGGAGGTCTGGGGCTCTTTATATAGCCTCTCCAGATCCTCCAAGTCCCACCACTGGACGATGTGGGACTAAACATTGGATGGGGTAAATGGATCTCCTCCAGGATCCATTTACCCTCCTACAACTCATGGGCGCATAACCAAATACTCTAACACTGCACATTTCCCCAGATTGCATCCTAGCTTCTGCCATCGTCGGGCATTGAGGTCATAACCTGTACTCGAGCGTTGCTCCTCTTCCCTTCCTAGGCATCCAATCATCCATCAGAGGTATCTTCTTCTTCCTTCGCTCTTCTATTCTTTCTCATTTTCTTCTGCTCCTTTCTTCATTAATATCCCCCGCCACAAATCAATCGTCTTTATTCCTTCGTTCACACCATATCATCTTCGACGCATCATCCTGCACCCATCTTCTCCATCATCGCACCTTTCACCTCCGCTTTGCCAATCACCGACTCCACCCTAGTGCTTCGCCTTTCACCCCAGATCGTGGCCCATTAGCCACGCCTGCGACAACTCCTCCTGCTCAGAGGCCCAGCTCCCTTGCACCTCTGTAGCCATACGCCTCTCCTCGGCCGCTTAAGCACCTCTAGTCAATCATCCCAGCGACCACCGCCTCCTCGCCGATCGGTCGTGGACGAGCCTCATCGCCCGACCCATCTTCCCGCTCATCTCTCACACCCTTGTAGTCTTACCACGCCATCGACTTCTCTCTGCTCCGCTTTTCCTCCTTGTTTGTCCACCGCCACTCCAGCTATGCTCCTTCGCATGCCATCGCCTCAACCTACAAGAACGCCTACACCTTCGAGCGCCACCGCTACTGCATCCGAAGCCCTCGCCTTCGTACCAGCAAGACTCCTCCGTCGAGGCCATGTGCCGGCCAAGCCATTGCCTTCTCGACAGTGTGTCGGGCTCACCTTCAATGCCATCGCCTTAATCGAGCATTGGAATCACCTCCTCCTAGGAGCATCACTGCCTCACCTCAATCTACGTGCAGTCCTCTTCCCCCTTGCACGTGAGGCATACTTACATGAGGGGAAACTTGTAAAACATTCCCCCTACGTTCCCATAACTTGCAAAGCAGACTAAGGGGGCCAAGGCACGTGAGCGGCATATGGCACTAGTGGTAAAGTTGCACCTGAGACCTCCATTGTTCAGCAAATATCAAAAGAGGCCCTACCAACCAGATCCCACGCAACGTGTGCGTGTAAAAAAATTGTGTAATTTCCCCCATAAATCTAGGTAATTAAAGAAGCACATTACTGTGCTATTTTTGTTTATTTTTATTTCTAAAATTGCATTGAGAACCCTATGTTCGAGCATTGTTTTGAGTCTCATTTTCGCATCTATTCGTCATTCTAAAAATTACACATTATAGAACTGCTTATGCTTAACATCGTGGATGCTTGATTGGATTTTTATTAGACAATTTATTTAATATTGTAATTTTGGTGAAAAAATGCATAATTTACCAAATACGTGCTATTAAATTAATATTAAATTACTTTTGATCAAAAAATTCCTAAAAATTCACACTAGGAAGATTTTAGATTATTTTGCATTATGCCAAAAAATATTTATTTTTCACATATATCGAGGTGGTAATAAATTCATTGGTAATTTAATTAATTGATTTTTAATTGATTATAAACTCAAATTTTTTAGGTTTTAGAATTTTCTTAAATAGATCCTCATTAGGTACATCTAGGATAATTTTAGTTTGTGAAAATAACTAGTTTGCTATTTATTAAAATCAATTTGCAAAAAATCACCCTGCATGACATATTGCTAAGTTTTATAATTTTTGGACATCGCTTGAATGAAAATTGCATTTTAGTCTCCGAACTTTGCCAAAATTGCATTGCATTTATTGTTTGCATTTAAAAATAAAAAAATATTCCTTTGAAAACATATGTTTTGGATCATCTAGAGATTGATCTTAGGAGACAATGGAGTCCTTGAGTTCTACCTTTGGCTTTCCCAAGTAAAAATAAATTGATCGCTCACTTTAATGGATAAATTAATTGATTAGTGGTTGTTTTAGTTGATCTGTTAATTACCGGACTACATCAATTTGACAAAATTAACTAGGGCATTTACGGGTTTGTCAGATGGTGCCGTTGTTGAGGAGGCACTACTTAGGTTAATTTTTAGAAAATTTAGTTTTTTAGGTTTTCCACCTCCAGTAGTTTGACCCTCGGTTTTTCCTGTAATTATTTCTCTATTTATTTTCATGCATTTTTTATTTGTTTATTTTATTTTATTTTATTTTGTCTATCTCTCTGACCATCATCTTATTTTTTGTGTGAGGGACCCGATGCGACGGAGCGATCGCTTAGGTGGTTGAGAAACTCATGAGCTCCGCAGGCCAGATTTTATGGGAATTAAGTTGATAGAAATATCTGCATTAAAAATTAAGATCGAGTCGAGTCGTGAGAGAGTGTAAAGTCTAGTATTTCATTTTCTACATCTATTTTTTAATTAGTTTTAATAATTGCACATTTTTAGTGGATCCCGTTTGGGATCTCGTGTGTATAACTGGACTTTGGACATTATTTTGTGGTGTATCGAGACCTGTTTCACTCTCTGATGAGGGTGGGGCTTGACTTGAGTGGCTCGTAGGTTAGACCTGCACATGCAGATCTTAGAGCTTTTTATAGGTTTTTATCAGCTTATGCTTGTAAAATCTAAGACCACACATTCACATATAATAATACACACCTTATATTGTTCTACTTAGTCAAAGCTGGAATTAATTCTTCCTTGCTAATAAAAATATATGCTAGGTATGGTTTCATCGTCTACATTTCCATATAGCATAAAAAAATTTCAATTATGTATTGCATTCCACATGTATAGCGTGAGGATCACTCTAAGTCTTCTGAACTGAGCATGCAACATTGATTTTTTGATTGCATCGGCTTTCCTCGACTCAATTTCCCTTGGTTTTTGCAACTTATGATTAAAGGATATCGAGACTATTCGCTAGGCTTGCCTTATGTGGTGGATTAAATTCAGTGATGATCAAACTTAAAATCAGGACTACTATTACAACTTGACTAAAAATATTGACTAAAATTAACCCTTATTTGCGAGAGAGCAGCCCCGTCATTGTATGCATTGTATATTGATTGTTAAGAGGTGAGGACGCATCCCTCGGATAGTGCCCAAAACCAACATCTTAATCTTGCGTAAATGGACCGATATCTTGTTTTATTACTTAACTAAAATCGAAAAGATAAGGGCCACACACTTACGACCATCGTTGTGTTGAGTTGGTGAAATTAGGGTTTTCTCTTACGTTTTTTTGTGTTTATCTGTGTGTTTTCCTTCCATATAATCGCACGTTTTCACATCAATCCATCTTCATTCCCTCTCAAAGATGTCGGCTCATCAGTTCCCATCTTCACCTCTTTATCCTCCATGAACCTTCTCTTCGAGACAGATCCCCCACCCCATTCCATCTATAAAGTTGGACCTCCGACCAACTACCTAGCCCCTTCTTATTCCTTCCAACGGAATCCACTTTTTGAGATGGTTCTTGCTCAACCATCTTTTTTCTCTCCATCTCACCTTAGTCAGGAAGTTGGACCTCCTGAGGACTTCTCCACTTCATCGCACTTCTCACATACCCCACCTTCCTATACCCCAGTACCACTTCCATCATTTGTTTATTCGATTTATAGTTGGACGCATACTGAAATCCAAGAACCATTTGTAGAGAAAGCAATTGCTTAGACAGAGGATAGGCAGAGTTACCTATCCCCATACACCTCATCTTATTCTCATGTGACTGTTGGGATAGGGCCACAAATTACACATATACATCTTGATTGGATCTTAGAGTATCACATGGTCAAACTAAGGAACCGAATCGATTGGCATGCACACTATGATGTGACTTGATTGACTTTAGTGATCAATCTCACATTGACTAGCCACTTGGTGAGCCTACACATACAGGGGACTGGACCCATGTGTTAGATCTATAAGCCACATGTATATCAAATCCATTATATGAGGTTCTAACCAAGATCTGCCATAGTGATGTCTCTACTCGACTCAGCACTACATGTTGAAGTCAAGGTATGTTGAGTATGAGGCATCAAATTCTCAGCACTATTTTCCAATTGAGCAGAATTCGCCCATGATTTGTCATGGGAACATTATGGAGGAAGACATTTCCAGACTTATCAAGAGACGTGAATCAATTGACGATAGTTTAAAAAATGTCACAGACTTATTAAACACATATGCTACTAACCTAGGCATGGAAAGGGAGAATGACAAGAGAGGATTTGATGTTGGAAATCAAGAAAACACTAGGGGACCCACATACTCTGTACAACTAGAGTCAACTCTACCTCCATCTTCTACCACTTTCCCTCCAATCTCTAATCTTCATTTTCTCCCTCCCCTTCTTCGCATATCGAAAATATCAAAAAATTAAAAATCCCAAAAAGACAAAGAATTGAAAAACTAGAAAATCTCATAAAATTTGAAAATGAAAATAACTTTAAAAATTGGATCATGTCCTTGAGGAAGCAATTGCTAAGGACTTGATTCTTAAGCTTCTTTTAATAAAGGCCATAGATCACTTTACCGTCCTCAAAAGATTTGTGAGGAGCAAAATCATGCCCAAAAGGTCAGGTTATAAGAGGACAAGGATAGAAAAACACCAAGTGTATATGACCACCTCCTTGGTAATGGGGAGAAAGACCAATTACTGCATAGTGAAGCGGTTACCTTACATTGAATGTGGAATCAAAGACACCAGTTTTACCCATGTGAGAATCGATGATGAATCATCGATAAATATCCTCCGACCTCTGTGTTTGACAAGCTCAAACTCAGACCTCTTAGGAAATTGAGAGCGATCGTTCAACCGGTTGACCGATCCATCAAAATGTTGAGAGGAACAATTTCAGTCATCATTGCTTTCTGAGTGCTCCACTCAAAGGGGACTTCATTGTTGATACTGAGCACCTACGAGAGTTCACCCAATCTCTTATTATTTTTGGGAAGCTATTTTTAGCCTTGGCTAAGGCAATGATAGATTGCGAGACTCAGGATATCGATTTCCATGAATTGGGTACACTCCAATCAGGTGTGACCTTTGAGGACACAATACAACCTGAAGCAACCCACATAGCCACTGATATTCATGACCATCGAGAGGTAGATGAGTCCCACCTCTTTGCTACACTTGAGATACTGACTATTGAGCCGACTACTGGATCAGAAATGCCCCACACATCCACAACTTCCGCTGCTTGCATCACCACTATTGTGACAGCTTCAATAAAGGACTCGCAATCTGAAGCTATCCTTAAGTCAGACATGAGTTTTGTTGATTGTCTCAACCGTTTTGATGATCTGACATTTGAAACTACCAATGCCAAGCCAACTGAAATCACTAGCACCTACTTGAGTCATGCGCTGACCCTTCAGGAATATTACGTTCTATATGGTGACTCATCTGATGAGGAACCCATGGTTGCTCCATCCTCTTGTCAGTTATTCAGTGACAAAGGAGACAATCAAGACAAAATTGACCTTTCCTAAAAACACGGTTACTCCATCCTCTTGTCAGTTATCCAGTGAGAGAATGTTTAGAATTGATTCCTCAAGGCCTTCCCCCAAACCCCTTAAGGAACGTCACTGTCCTCTCCCTCTCAATGCTTCAGGTTCTAGAAAACCGACTATGAATGTTTCCTTCAATATACTAGAGAAGGATTTTTCTGAGGAATCCTCATATGGTCCAAATGAGGGGATTTATATGAGTGAGCTCAGTTCGACTATTCTTAAGCCGTATCTGTGCAAGCGACCATGTATCGACCCTCATTGGAAGATCCTTTTGCCTCATTATTATTATTCATCTTAGGACGATTCCAACAGCGACACACTTGTATATTCCCAACCCCCTCATTCAAGCAAGAAGGTTCATTACAAACATTTTTAATCCATGTACATTCCCCAACCCCATCGGTTCTCATACTTACTCATGTCCTATACTTAGGTTGACTAGAGCCTATGTATGGGGGGACCGATGCCCACACTGTATATATTCATCTATTTCTCTTCTTGACCTGGACCACCCAATTTTTGCTCCTCTTCTAACTTAGGGTGACCAGAGCTTAAGTATATGGGGCAGATCAACTTTTATACCTCTATTGTTTTTCACTCTCCTATGCTTAGCACGAGTTGTCTTTTCCTCGCTTCTCGTGCTATGAGTGAAGTATATGGGAAAATCCTTAAGTGCATCATGGAAGCATGGATATCGCTCATATGTAATCGAGAGTGACTAATCGTACTTGTTGCTCGGGGCAGCATAATTTAGAAAAATTGAACGATGACACCACATGATCCAAGAACACTTCTAGGATCATTTCATCTAAACCACAAAAAAGTATTAGGTTTACCTCTTAAAGTGTGCTTCCGATCGAGTCTCTCAATGAAGAGACCTCCTTTCTCAAGTCTGATGCAACGAAGGAGAAGCTTGCAAGCGCATTGATCAAACACGTGCTCCTCGCAATCCATGTTGATGATCCATGCAATGAATCACCTTATCTCATCTCATGAGATCCAATGTCTTCTTCATGAGCCAAGCATATCGAACAAGATGGAGATCTATAAGTAGTCAATCCGGCAGCATAACGGTGTCGCGATGACTACGACTCTCTCTAGGGTTTAGCGTGAACGACCACTCTAAGGAGGGAAAGAGGGGCATGAGTAGAGAGAGAGAGATGGAGAGAGTTTAATTCCTCTTGGAATTATGTGTATAGTCTAAAAGGCAAGGGCTACGCTTACATTTATACTAGTTGAATGTATATGGATCTCAATCCATGTGCCCTCTTAATCTAACGATATAGAATAAGAGGTTATTAATCAATGGCCATGATTTGTTGCTACAAATTGCAACAACTAATCTAATTAAAATAAATTAATTATATCCCTTTATCAAGATACAAATTAATTCATTTTAATTTCAATTATAATAAACAGATAATAAGGGGGGCTACCACCACCCTAAAAAGATGGTGGCCATCCCCCCCCCCCCCCCGCCCTCATTTGAATGGGTCAAGGTCGATGGCCAGCTTTAGTGGCTTTGCCTTCCTTAATATACATTTATTATATATATATATTAAAATGCAAAAACTATTATTTTATTTTTCTTCATAAAAATAATTTCAAATTAAATTTGTGAATACATCAATCATGCCAATGATAAATATGAATCATATTCATATATCCAACATAATATGTAAATCCGAGTTATAATTAATTGCTTGTTATTAATCCAATTCACAACAGCAATATAATTTGTAATTCTATTTACAATTAAATCTCTCCAACATATTATAAATCATATTTATAATATCTATGATTGTCATTCATAGAGATATCCACATTAATCATATCTTTGATTTAAGTCACACTTAATAATACAAGATCACTCTTCTCACATTATTCAAATTTTTATAATTAAGTCGCATTTAATTATTTTAGATAACTCTCCTTATATAGTCAAATATTATGAATAAAATTCATATTATCCACGATAATTAAATAAAATTTAACTATCAGTTTTCCTCAATGCTCAGACATATTATCAATAATGAAATTATCCTTGAACTCATTTGAGAATAATGCGCTTTCTTCACAGATAATTGTAGATAAGGACATGGCGATTGTATGTTCCGCATATAGTGACTTGGATATTGTGATCACATCTGAACTTAAGATCTCAGGGACCTCCCATAGATGTTTAATTAAATCAAAGTCATAGATCTAATCTTCTCATTGTATCTGAACGACATTCAGATCAATGTTCAACATTGTACGAAGATTATAGCACTTCTCTATGAGAGGAATCACTAAAATCCATACTTGTTTCGTCACTGCCTCAGAATGGAAGCGTCATGGTTATACAATCATTTATTATCACATCACCCTCAGATATTCATTATACATGTACATCCTGCATTCACGAAGACCTAGAATAAACTTGAAGTTTTAGATTTATTTAGACTGTTTTCTTCTAGGTTTCATCATTAAGTTTCTCATTTTATCATTGTGAGTTGGTATCAATCATATACTTTATAAAAGCATATATCATACCCTAGTATTCATTATATATTTTCATAACTCATATATCAAACCTACAAATTCAATCTACCTTTCAAAGCAAGACGACCGTGCATGGAATTTGATTCCCAGTATGTCGTGAGTGAGCTCATGTCTTCCAATTTAGTAAATGAACCTATATGATCCCTTTGAGAGATCATATTACTCATATGACCTTATATGCATACTAGTGCGTTGGTGTATAGACCTTGATTAGATCATCAACCTATCGGTCTTCCAAACGTACATACTCAGACATATAGTACACATCTATCTCCGGTCAGAGGATGCGCGCCTGTATCGTGACATCATATGACATAAGTATATGGTTATCTCCATATTGTTAAGTCAACTCTTTGACCTAACTTATCTAACAGCTGCGAATCTATATTCCTATGCAGAGGACCTGCATCAAGTGGTCGATCAGATATGAGGCCATGAGAGAAAGATTGCCATCTCCTACTTAGACTAGAAATCATCTCTTAATAATTATTTGACGATGCTTGATGAGTCATCAATCTAACTCTTTCGATATTCATATTACCACCGACCTATATGATTTAACAATTGATTCAACAACTGTTATCATCGAGATGGCGATGGTACATAACCCTAATTGTACTAAGGGACCTATTATGCATATTATTTATTCTTCATTTCAGATTAGGGAATGATATTTGCAATAACATTTATTTCATAATGGTTCATAGTGGTATCGCATGTCCAACAATCTTCCACTAGCCCAAAGAGCCAGGAATGGGTTAATCTTTAAACCCACACTCATGTGCTTGTCATTAGCCATTTCGAAAAATAGCTTGGTAAAATAACTAGTCACTATGTTTCTGAGAGACTATGCTAATTCCTTTTATGCTACTTGCATATCCCTTAGTAACAGTGCTAGCATCCAATAGAATGTTGCATCTTATGCAACCAATACTTAATATTGTTAAAGCAGTTATAGTGTCTTTGACACTATAACTCAATAATCATTATATCTAGTGTATAATTTCTATTATCCTTCTCAGAATACCGTTATTTATGGAGATCTCTATCTCCTATGGTATCTGCAATTAAGACCCTTTTAGATCACTATCTATAAAGTCTTAAGTAATTGAAGATAAGACTTTGACATCACTATCTTAAAAAAACTTGTTCTGTTTGAAGGTGTTTTTATTACTACAATTAAGTGTTTTATCTCCATAGTAGGATTAGTAATAGTTTACTACTACTGCATGGCAGGTATCTGTCTTTTGTACACATCTAGCAAACACTGAGCTTCCTAAAACTGATGCACTAGGGCATGTAGCTTTAATATTCACATCCTCAACTCTTTGATGTGTTATCTCTTCAGATAGACCACCAATGAAAACAATCAAGCACGAAAATCAAAAGAAGCAGTCTCGTTATTTATTTAACATGGTATAAACACCAGGGTCGAACACAAGGAGTATGGGCTAAGCCTACGAAGTAGTCAAGAAATCAGATAAGAAAAGAAATATTTTTGGTTGTTTTTAATTTGCATTTTTTGTATTTTTAAATAAGAAAATGAATAAGAAAATAAAAGAAAACACACTACGATAATTTTTATTAATACTAAAAAGGCTCAAAAATTCAAAATAAAAATATTTTTATATTTTTTTAAAATACGCAAGTGTTTTTGGTATTTTATGGAATTTTTCAGATTTTTATATTTTTTTCTAAAAATGAAAGAAAACACAAAAATCAAAATAATGTACGACATGGATAAAAAGGAAACTTTATAATATCTAAAGTGCCCCTAAACTCCTTCTTGTAATTATACGTAAAAATAGGAAAAAATATCTAACTATAGAAACTGAAAACACATATTTTTTATTTTTATAGATTTTTTAATTATTTTTATAAGATTTTTGGTCTTTTGTGATTTTTAAGGGTTTTATAAAAGATAATGAAATACAAATGCTAAAGAAATTCAAACAAGGCAAAAAAGAACATAAAAATTTTTGTAGAATTTTTATGAGTGTTTTTTATATTTTTTATTGATTTTCTAAATAGACAGACTCAATTTTTAAGGTTTTTGATTTTTAGAAAATATCAAAAAAAATAAATTGTGTCACAAGAATTATAAAAAATATTACAAGGTAGCAGGAGCTACTAGTAATTTTGGGAAATATTTGGAGTAGATTTGATATTTTTTTAATCAAAAACAAGATACACAGGTCATAGGGACCTAATCGCAAATAGTTTACGTTTCTGGACCAAACAATAAGAGGCATAAAAAGTCTAAGATAAATAGTGCTAAAATCCCACAAAAACACCCGCATGTCATTTAATCCACGCACAGGGGCATCAATGCAATTTCATAAAATTTTTCATTCAAACATTAACCATTAATAACTACAGGTAAAAAGTTGCATAGTGCATGTGATCAGGCACGTGACTCCAGACAGGAAGGACTAAAATGCAAATTCCAGAAACCCTAGGGATTAAAGTGCAAATAGTTCAAGCTACAACTTTTATTTAACACACTAAAACATAAAGCATAAAAAGTGTGGGGTAAAAAGTGCAATATACTCTTGCAACACGTGAGGAGCGCGTGGGGACATGTGGAGGCCGCTGGTGGAGGTGCGAACGTGCAGCTCTGATCGGCATCAGGTGTCAGATCTGATGCTCCAGAACTGGTCAGGGATATGAGGTGCAGATGCGCTAGACCTGGCATCCAACGGTCTGAAAAGCCTGCGATGTTGGCGGCATGGATTCGATGTGGAGAAGGTCGGCCGATCCAACGATGCAGAGCACGTCTGTAAGAACAGCGTTGGGATGAACTTCACCAGAGCCGAGGAGGTGACCCTCGGCTCTGATGGTCGATCGAGAGGCACATGAGTGGTCGTGGGAAGCTTCCGCATCGACTGAGTAGGCCCGATGAAGAAGCCACCGATCGGATGAGTGTGGTGAAGACGGAGGCCTGAAGCTACTCTGGCGAACCTCGGATGGGTGAAATAGGGAGTCCCGGTGCTCGCAAATACCTGCAAGGGGAAGCTGGGACTCGAGGCGGTGCTCCGGTCCGAGTTATTGGAGCTAGAATCAAAGAACGGAGGGGGCGATGATCAATCTTCGACGAAGGTGGTTGGGGAGATTTAGGCCCTAATCTCGACCTGATGGTCGAAGGTAAGGATGATCAGGTTACGGAGCGAGATGGGGGTGAGAGTGTGGGTCGATCGAAGCGGATAGGTGTGGAAAATGAAGCTCCGACCGGCTGGTCGGAGTAGGTGAACACGCGGCGGTGCTAAATGGGAAGATTGGATCGAAATGGAAAAGGCGAAGGATATAAAGGGTACCTGAAGATCGAGGAGTGTTCCTGAGCTCCAGGCGAAGGTGATCATCGGGGTGCTGGCCTCGACCTCGATGTGGAAGTCAGGGGAGGCTACTCGCGGTGGAGGTCCAGCCACGAAGGTTGAGTGTCGGCTCTACTGCACCAAACCGAGCACCGAGCGGTGCTCCGAGCTGTTGTCACTCAGCTGGAGGTGGCTAGGGTTCGAAATGGGAGCGAGGCACTAGCTACCTCTCTTGGGAGGCGGATGAGATATTTTATAAGTTTCCTAGGAGGCTGGAGAAATCAGGCAAGGACACGCGAATCGAGGGAGATCCGTGCCTTCCTAGGGATCTGCGAGGGTCCTAGATCCTAGGATAGTCCACATGAGAAAAATTGGGCGAGGGGCTGCTTGACCTGATCTGGAATATTCGGAGAAAAAGGTCTGACGAAGAGATCGGTTCGGGTCAAGCCCTAGAAGAGGGGGTTGACCTGGGTCAACATCCTGACATGGACCAATCAGAAAAATAGAATATACAAAATACTTATAAATTAAATAAAAAATAGTAAATGATTTAAATCGAAAAGTGTATAAAATAAAAAATGTTTGTTACTTTTCAAACTATTTTTCTGTGATTTTTATTTATTTTTTTGAAAAATAAAGTAGTTTATATACAATATAGTGTATTATTTACAGGTATAATATACCTATGTATTTTGTACAATTATTTTTATTTTGTTATTTTTACACAAATACCTCAATTTTATATTTTATTTATTTACAAAATAATTTGTGAAGTATAAAATAATTTTATTTTATTTTTAGTATTTATTTACAGGTATATAATAAAAAGAGAAGAAAACATATATACATGTATTGTGTACATGGGAGAGAGACTTATATTTTATTTTTATTTTATTTTTCTAATTTTTGTTTTGTTTTTAGGACTATATACAAGGAGGTAAAAAGAATAATTTTATTTTTATTTTGTCAAAAATACTTATTTATTTATACCCATGATATGTACAATATAGAGTAGGCCCTATCTCTCTCTCTACTTGTTTTATTTGGCGATCAGGCCAATGTTTGGCCTTCTCTTGGGGTTCGGGTCACTCTATATTTATTATAAATACCTTCTTCTTTTTCCTTTTTCTTTATTCTTTTATTTTTGCACAAATACATGCTAATTATGTATAATTAACACATGCATGCATAATGCTAATTTATTGTATTTACATATATTTTCATGATGCATTACTAAGATAAATAGCTAAATTAAAAGAATAAAGAGTGATGATCATGGATTCATCAATAGGTCGGAACCATATGTTAAGGTAAAGAAGCCTTCCTTGGAGTTTTCCCAAAATCAGAATATGTCCAAGGTGTATCACTAATGTGACGGTTCCAATACTCTTTTTTTTCTTTGACTCTCAACATTTTTAGAACTAAGATCTTAAGATGTATCATTGAGATCTCATCTCAAGATATGGAACAACCAGATTATAGAACACTTATTATCATCCGTATATCATTCCAAATGATTGGGATATCATCTACATTTAGCACGATGAACACAATGGAACTCTCACTAAGCTCCACACAGTCCATCTAAATTCTATCTGAAATCATAATATTTATAATTTCATCAAATATAATGTTCCAACTACAAGAAGCTTATTTGAGTCCATAGATGGAGTTTCTTAAGCTTGTACACCTTCCATTCATCATCCATGAAGCCATGGAGCTACTTCATATGAATATCCTCGATGAGAAATTCATAGAGGAATGCAATCTTGACTTCTATCTTGAAGATGTCATAGTCAAGCTATTTAACTATAGTTAGCAATAGTCTGATTAGATATGAAGTCTACTTCATATATGATGTCTACATTAGACTTTATTGCTAGCATCCATTTTTCCATGTCATCATCCTCAGAAACTTCATCATATGAAGTCAGATCATTATCAAACTTAACTGACACTTGGAATCCAACCTCAAACTCATTTGAAGAGGTATGAGTGTTTCATCTTTAATTATTCATTTAGTTTCTGATTTAGGAGCCTCATTATCTTCTCAAGATTCAATGAGATCCTTAACATCATTTTCATCTTGATTCTCAAGAAAATCATCCTCTAAGAATCATATCCTTCGAGACAAAATCTTTTAAGAATCTCAAGGTTATAAAGTAGGTACGATACCATCCTTTATATTCCTAATAAAGTAGCACTCTCTGGTGCTAAATTCCAACTCACTTGCATGAAATCTTACGAAGGATATATATTGTAGTCTCTAATACATATATACCTGGAAACTAAGAAGTAATTATGTTAATATTCATCATAGATCAAATCATGTCACACATGGTCCAATTGCATCTCCCTACAACTCTATTGAGTTTAGGTGTATCAGGAGAATTGAGATATGAATGATATTCTTGTCTCCATAAGGTATTCCTTGAATTAATCTAATAGGTACTTGCTACCTTGATTAGATCAAATTCTTTCATCTTCCTTAAAACTTCGGTTCTAAATCGAAAATGTGAAATCTTTGAACATTTTACAGCTTTCTAAGGTGTAGGGAAGAAATCTCATATCACAAATAATATCACATATCATCAATGTTTATTATGATACAGATGATCCACATACATCAATAGGTATGCGATCTTGAATACCTTGGCATCTTACACCATTCCCAGAGAAGGGTGCATTGGATAATTTATACTTTTAATACAATATTCACGAGTATGCAAGATTTGAAATTTCAGACACTCTAAAGTTTCATCTCTTACTAGTCTATTGATCCCATCAATAGACTTTTGTTCAAGGCTTGATGTCAGATCATTGTCAAATGATCTTCATCTTCCTATTGGTCTTCTTAAGTAGTAAAAATATTAATGAACCATTCAATAATATTATAATTTAGTAGAGTCAACTAGATGTTAGATTACTATCTGAAATATATCCATCATAACTCTTTATGATGGGTCTATTCCAGAATTCTTGTTTATTTCCAATATTTAGAAATAAAAAATGAGTGTATTCTAATATCTAGGTCATAGAGACATTATTTAAGACTAGGGGCTCTCCCACTGAAATTATGAAGTCTTTCTACCCAATAAAGATTATCGCAACAATTGCATCAATATCTATGTTTATGACTATTAAACCTTAAGATCAGACTTTCTAGAATTCTAAAACATATGCAAACAATTGCAAGTGTTATTAGAAGAATGAGATACAATTTTAGACTTTGGTCTTATTCAATAAGCAAGTCAATTTAAATGATTATATGTAGATGTATAATATTCTGATGCACTATCCGGATCCTTTTCTAAGGGTCTTAGATATTCCAGAGAGTCATACTATCAATACATCGGCTTGTTGCAATATTGGCATTCATCCAATTCTTTGGATGTCATATGGAAGTCATAGAAGTACAATCAACTCTTTGACTTTCCTTCTTACTTGGGTCAGACCCATGCTTCCACTGCACTCCCTTCATCGATAATCAACCATTTCTTAAGACAATCTCTTATGTTGAACTCAAAAGAATTCAACGTAAGAGTATTTCAACATTTATACATGCTTCTTTCAACTCATACAACATGAATATTATGTAAATTCATGAATGACTTAAGTATAAACAGTAGAATGATGACACTCATCGTATCTACATCCATTTAAACTCTAAAAGAATTTGGTACATGTAGATACTCAAATATTTTGAGTACATCATTCTCATATCGAGCCACCATTCTCCATAATGCAGTAAACCATGTCATTCATGATTAAATGTTGAGAGCACATATGCTTGTCAAAACATCTTCTTAGAATTTATTAGGATTATTTCACAATTACGATGATCATCAACATGATATTTCCAAAGCACACTCGATGAGAGATCAAGACAATAAATATACACAAACCCTAAGTTGTTGTCCTATTGTCTATTTTATTATCATCCCTCATTATTATGAGGAACATGCACATTGTAACCACATACGTGTTGGACATGCGAGCCCACGACGAGCCATTATGCAATAAATGTTATTGCAATTCACTCCTTAATCTGAAATAAAGAGTACATAATTTGCATAATAGGTCCCTTAGTATAATTAGGGTTATGTACCATGGCCGTCTTGATGATCATACAGCTGTTAATTCAAATATTGAATCATAGAGGCTGGTGCTTGGATGAATATCTAAAGAGTTCGATTGAGGACTCATCAAGCACCATCAAATGATTGTTAAGAGATGATCTCCAGCCTGAGAAGGAGATGGCAATCCTTTCTCTAAAGGCTGATATCTGACCGACCTCTTGATGCAGGTCCTCTGCATAGGAATAGAGATTCGGAGGTGTCAGATTAGTTAGGTCAAAGAGTCGACTTAACGAGATCGAGATAACCAAGGTCCTATATCATATGATGTCATGGTATAGGCACACATCCTCTGACCGGAGACAGATGTGTTACTATATGTTTGAGTATGCACATTTGGCAGACCAATAGGTTGATGACCTAATCAAGGTCTATACACCAGCGCGCTGGTGTGCATATAAGGGCATATGAGTAATACGATCTCTCAAAGGGATCATACAGGTTCACTACTGAACCAGAAGACATTTGCTCACTCATGAGATATTGGGAAGAATCAAATTCCGTGCGCACGGTCGTCTTGCTTTGGAAGCTTGACTGAATTTGTTGGTTTGATATATACTTTTGGAAAGTATATGATCAAAACCTAGGTATGATATATGCTTTTGGAAAGTATATGATCAATACCGACTCCCAATGATCGAATGAGAAACTTACTGACAAAACCATGAAGTAGATAGTATAAAGTTGATCTAATACTTCAAGGTTTAATCTGAGTCTTCCAGTATGCATGATGTACAGGTATTAGGAATACCTGAGGGTGATGTGATCATAAACGATTGTATAACCATGACGCTTCCATTCCTAGGGAGTGATGAAACGGGTCTGGATTTTAGTGACTCCTCTCAGTAGAGAAGTAATCTTATCTTAGTCCAAATTATTGGACATTGATCTGAATATGTTTCAGATGCAATGAGAAGATTAGATTTGCGGTCTTGATTTAATCAAGCATCTATGGGAGGCCCGCGATCTGGATTTGAGATATGATCTCAATATCCATGTCACTATACGTGCAACAATACAATCGTCCTGTCCTTATCTCCAAGTATCTGCGGAGAAAGTGCATTATCCTTGAAGGAGTTCATGGATAAATCTATTGTTGATTTATGTATCCGAGCATTGAGGAAATGGATAATTAAATGTGATTTAATTATCATGATTAATATGAATTCGATTCATATTATAAAGAGAGTTGTCTTAGATAATTAAATATGATTTGATTATCAAAGATGTAAATAATGTGAATATGATTCATGATATTTGAGAACAAGAGAATAGAGATCCAAGATGATTAAATGTGATTTAATTATCATGGATATGAATAATGTGGATAGCAATATCCATATTAGTCATATATATTATAAATGTGATTTATAATATATAAGAGAGAGCTATTTGTAATTTACATTTGTTAATTAAATGTTAATGTGAATTGGATTCACATTAGACATTGAATTGAAAATGTAATTTACATTTTGTTTTGGGTTGTGAATATGATTCACAAATTTTTCAATGGCAAGATTGCAATGTCTACAAAATAATTGTGAATTATTTTTGTAGAATAATTTGCAACATAAGTTGTTGCAAATAATGGAGATTACATAAAAGATGAAATAGCCACCTTCCTAATGGAGGAGGGTGGACGGCCACCACTCCCATTAGGAAAGGGAGGCCGTCCCCCCTCTCCACATGGAAGGAGGCTTTCTCTCCTTTCATTATCTCCATGTATTGATGATTTAATTCTGTGACTAAATTGTGTTGATTTATCAACATATATTTAATTTAAATTAAATTAATTGTTGTTGGTTTTACCAACACAAATCTTAGCTATTAAAAGAAACACAATCAATGAGAGCCATTGGATTTGTGTTGGCCCATGGATTGAGATCCATGGATCCCAAAACCCTATAAATAAAGAGGCATACCCATGATCTCTATTTACACAAAATGCTTGAGAAGCATCTCTCTCTCTCTCTTTCTCTCTAGACGTCATCCTTCTTTATCCCTCTCATGGCTGTCCACCATGGATACCATGGAGAGGTTCTCCGTCGCCGCAGCATCGTCGTTATGCTGCCCGATCGTCTGCTCGTGGATCTCCATCTCCTTCAGTGTGCCTCGCTCGTGAAGAAGACAACGGATCTCGTGTGTTGAGATCAGGAGATCCACCTCTTGGATCATCAACATGGATTGCGAGAAGCACGCGGTTCATCCCCACGCTCGCAAGCGTCTCCTCCGTCGGATCGGACTTGAGACAGGAGGTCTCTTCGTTTAGAGACTCGATCACAACCACGCTTCAAGAGGTAATCCTATTACTTGTTTGTTGTTTAGACGAAACGATTCGAGAAGTGTTCTTGGATCATGTGGTTTCGTCGTATAAAATTTTTTAAATTCCGCTGCATCGAGCAACTAGTCCGACTAGTCGCTCCTTGTCGTATTCGATACGACGCACACGCTTCCGTGATGCGCTTGAGGATCAAATCATATCCTTAAAGTGGTATCAGAGCCTTAGGTCGACGGTTTCGAATATGATTCGCTAACCAAGGACGACTTGGGTTCGTTATGGTCGCGAAAGTTTTTATCGCATTTGATTTCGCAGATTTGTTTAGTAAATAATTTCTGCCATGTTTAAAATTTTTAAGCACGAATTATTTACTTGGATTTTGTTCCCCATTAAGTAAGGAAACCATAGGATCTGAGTTTGCGTAAATCGGATTTCGTTTGCTCTAGATATGGTTGTTTTAATGAACATGTATTCACTGTTACGGGAACTGCGAATCTTAACGTAATTAAGGAGTTAATTACTGTTTAGAGACGCCTCGAAATGCGTGCAAATCATATAGGTTCTGTTGTAAATCAAGTTAGCAAACTATGGAAACTTACTTTGCTTAATTTGGATTTAAATTGATTGAGATATGCTAATTTTAGTAAGTAGGGGTCACTGCTGAAATTACTTTCCTAATCAAGAACCATGTGATTGTCAATTAGTGAAATTAATTGTTAATTTCATGAAATAATTATGGAAAATAATTGAGAAATATTGAAATATGATTATTTCCTTAATTGACTTGACCTCAACCAATTAATTGATCATATTTGATCTAGATCTTAATTGGAAACACAATCATCAAACTCCTTGCTTGAATAAGATTGGGAATTTGTCTAGCAAATTTCCTTAAAATCAAAATTGTTTTGATTAATATATGGTATAATTTCGGTTGAAGAACCGATGATCATCTCAAGTACAAATTACTCAATTTGGCATTATCCTTTCCCGAGGCGGATATGGTGTCTAGTCGGGGATTGCTGGGGTAGCGGGTTGCAACGTATGCGGTCCGTCCCACTCCCGCCGGTACTGGCCATGATAGCGGGTAGGGCCGGGATAATGTCAGAGGGATTAAGATGTATTTTTCTAATTATTAAAATACGAATTAATACATACTTTGAGAATAATACTATATATATTCAAGTATAGCAATCAAGTTTGCTTGATTAAATTGGATTGATAATTAATTTAATATGATTGAATTAATTATATCCAATTAAACCACTCTATTATGAATAGAGTTATTATTTCCCTTGGAAGAATTAATTATGTGAATATGATTCATGATAATTTATTAGAATTTGAATATGATATGGAGGATCGCATAAGTGACATCCATGGTCTCACGTCAAGGTGAAGAGTTTCGTCGCCAGATATTATATGTAGGAGACGCCTGTCCGAAGTGACAGCTCCTGTATATGATCCATTTGGATCGGGCTCGTCGCTTCTCGAAAGAGTAAGGACGTATGCGTAGTGACCCCAATATCGGGTCCTCATATTATTGGGGCAATATTGGATTGCGCATAGCGAGTTGTATTCCTGTTGACGGTTGTTTCAATTAATGACGGGTCAACATCACCTTAGGGGTGGTGGGCCCGGGTATTAAAGACCGAATTGGGAGATGCAAGTTGGACTTGCAAGGCAAAATGTGTTCCCGCTTCTTTTTATCCGAGTTGTAGGTTCTCATATTATCGGGATGCAACAAAGATAAGGAAGGAGATCCCAGATCTTGCTTGAGATATAATGGTAAGTATATCTCTTACATTGAAAGTGATTAAGGGAATGAACTTTCATTGTTGACATGGCAAGACAACTTTAATATAAAATTCCTACTTCAAAGTAAAACATGTATATATATATTATATATACCCTTATGTAAATTTCTTATTTCAGATAATCCTTCATTAAACCCACTCAATGTTATACTCATTAATAACCAGTAGAATATCATGGATTGGACCCTTGATCCAGGTATTATACTTGCGATTGGACACATAATGTATGTGGTTGCAATGTGCAAGTTTCCTCATAATAATGAGAAGTGATAATTAAATAAGACAATAGGACTAAAACCCTAGGGTTTGTATGTCTCTATAAGTCTTGATCTTATCAAATGTACTTTTGAAGTGACATGTTGATGATGATCGTAAAAATCAAATAATCCTTATAAAATTCTAAGAAGATGTTCTGGCATACATATGTGCTCTCGACATTTAATCAAGAATGATGTGGTTCTATGCATCATGCAGAATGGTGGCTCTATAAGAGATGATGTATTCAAATTGTTTGAGTACATACCTGAACCAATGTTTTAAGAGTTTAGATGGATGTAGGTGATGAGTGTCATCATTCTACTATCTTTACTCTAGTCATTCATGAAGCTTCATAATATTCATATTATATGAATTTAGTGAAGCATATATTAAGTGTTGAAATACTCTTATTTTGAATTCTTTTGAATTTAACATGAGAGATCCTTTAGTCTTGAGCAATGGTTGCTTAAAGATAAAGGGAGCGCAGTGGAAGCATGGGTTGGACCCAAGTAAGAAGTGTAGTCAAAGAGTTGATTATACTTCTGTGACTTCCATCCAATGAGTTGGATGAATGCCAATATTGCAATAAGTTGATGTGTTGATAGTATGACTATCAAGTCTGTCTAAAATCCTCAAAAAGGGACTCGGATGGAGCATCAGTATAATCTACATAGATCATTGATATTGACTTGCTTATTGAATAATATAAAGTCTAATAATTGTATCTCAATCTTCTAATCACACTTGCAATTGGTTGCATATGTATTAGAAATTTGATCTTAATGTTTATTGGTCATCCATGTTAGAAGTGATGCAAATGTTGCAACAATTTCCATGCGATCAATAGACTTCAAATTTTCAGTGGGAGCCCTTAGTCTTAGAGAATGTCTCTATAACTTAGATATTAGAATACGCTCATTGTTTATTTCTAATTGTTGGATATAAACATGAATTCTGAAATTTATCTATCATAAAGATTATGATGGATATATATTTCATATAGTAATCTTACATCTAGCGGACTCCACAAAATTAGAAATTAATGAATGGTTCATTAAGATTTCTAATACTAAAAATTAAAACCTTTAAAGATCAATAAGAGGATAAAGATCATTTGACAATGATCTGGCATCATGTTTTGGACATTTGTTTGTTGATGTAATCAATAGACTGATAAGAGATGAACCTTTAGATTGTCTAAATGTTCAAATCTTGCATACTTATGAATATTGTATTCAAAGTAGAATGTCCAATACACCCTTCTTTTGGAATGTTGTAAGATGTTAAGGAATTCAAGATCTCATACATATTGATGTATGTGAATCATCTATATCAGAATAAACATTATGGATATGTGATATGAAATTTCTTCTCTTCACTTAGAAAACTTTGAAATGTTCAAAGATTTCACAATTTTGGTTTAGAACCAGAGTTTGAAGGAAGATGAAATGAATTTGATCTAATCAAGGTAGCTTGTACCTATTAGATGAATTCAAGGAATACCTTATGGAGATGTGAATATCATTTCTATCTCATCCCTCCTAATGAGCCTTAACTCAATAGAGTTGTAGGGATATGCAATTGATCATGTGTGACATGATTGGTTCAATGATTAATCTTGGCATAATTATCTCCTAGTCTCCAGGTATATGTGGTAGAGACTACATTATACACTTAATAAGGTCCCAAGCTGGTAAGCTGGAATCTAGCACCAGAGAGTGCTACTTCATTAGGAAAATAAAGGATGGTATTAGATACCTACTTTATGACCTTGAGATTCTTAAAAGATCTCATCTTTGAGAATATGATTCTTATAGGATGACTCTCTTGAGAATCAAGATGAAAATGAAGTAAAGGAACTCATTTAATCTTGAAAAGATAATGAGGCTCCTGAAATCGGAAACTAAAATAGATAATTAAAGATGAAACATTAATACCTCTTCAAATAAGTTTGAGGATGGATTCCATGTGTCAGTTAAATCTGAAAATGATCGGACTTCATGTGATAAAGCTCCTGAGGATCATGACATGGAAAGATGGATGTTAGCAATAAAAGTCTAATGTAGACTTCATATACGAGTGTTGTATATGGACCCTTGAGGATCCACCTATATGGGTCAGACCCATTAAGGTGTAAATGGATCTTCAAGAGAAAGAGGGAACCTGATGAGAAGGTATAGACCTTCAAAGCACGGTTTGTAGCCATGAGCTACACACCGAAGAGAAGGAATCGCTTGCGATAAAACTTGCTCTCCAGTGACCTTGCTTTAACCCATCAGAATATTGCTAACTATAGCTACACAACTTGTCTATGACATCTTCATGGTGTGAGTCAAGATTGCATTCCTCTATGAATACCTCTCTGAGGATATTCATATGAAGTATCCCCAGGGCTTCATGGTTGAGGAAAGCAAGGTCTGCTAGCTGAAGAACTCCATCTTTGGACTCCAATAAGTTTCTTGTAGTTGGAACATAAGATTTGATGAAATTATAAATGTTGTGATTTCAGATAAAATCTTGATAAACCATGTGAAGCTTAGTGGGAGTGCCATTGTGTTCATCGTGCTTAATGTAGATATTATTCTAATCATTTAGAATGATATAAGAATAAATAATAAGTGTTTGATAATTTGGTTGTTCCATACCTTGAGATACGATCTCGAGGATACCTCTTAGATCTTAGTTCTAAAGTTGCTCAGAAGCAAAGAGAAGAGGATATTGGGACCGTCACATTAGTAATACACCTTGGACTTATTCCATTTTCTGGAAAATTCCAAGAGAGGCTTCCTTCCCTTAAGATGTGGTAGTGACCTGTCTAAAGGGATAGCACCTCAAAGAGTTGAGGAAGTAAAAGCCAGAACTGCTTGCACTTGTGCATCAGTTACGCGAAGCTGAAGTGTATGCTAGATGTGTACAAAAGCCATATGTCTGCCATGCAGTGGGAATAGTAAACTGTTACTAATCCTACTCTGGAAATAAAACACTTGGTTGCAGTAATAATAATATCTTCAAAGATGATGAAACTTAGAGATAGTGATCTCAAAGTCTTATCTTCAAACGTTTAAGACCTTGTAGATAGTGATCTATAAGGGTCTTAACTGTAGATACCTTAGGAGATAGAGATCTCCAGGAATGAAGGTATTCTAATAAGGATTATTGGAATACTTGTTATGATAATTAATAAGATGTAGTGTCAAGGACACTATAACCAACAAAATTGAGTATCGGTTGCATGAGATGCAACATTCGCATTGGATGCGAGCACTGTTACTAGGAGATATGCAAGTGCCGTAAAAAGACTTGTCGTAGTCTCTTGGGAACGGAGTGACTGATCAGCTTACCTAGCTATTTTCTAAATAGCCTATGATTGTCACATGAGTGTGGGTTTAAATGATTAGCCCATTAATGGCTCTTTGGGCTAATGGGAGATTGTTGGACATGCGAGCCCACGGCGAGCCATTATACAATAAATGTTATTGAAATTCACTCCTTAATCTGAAATAAAGAGTACATAATTTGCATAATACGTCCCTTAGTATAATTAGGGTTATGTACCATGGCCATCTTGATGATCATACAACTGTTAATTCAAGTATTGAATCATAGAGGTTGGTGCTTGGATGAATATGTAAAGAGTTGGATTGAGGACTCATCAAGCACCATCAAATGATTGTTAAGAGATGATCTCCAACCTGAGAAGGAGATGGCAATCCTTTCTCTAAAGGCTGATATCTGACCGACCTCTTGATGCAGGTCCTCTGCATAGGAATAGAGATTCGGAGGTGTCAGATTAGTTAGGTCAAAGAGTTGACTTAACGAGATCGAGATAACCAAGGTCCTATATCATATGCTGTCATGGTATCTGCACACATCCTCTAACCGGAGATAGATGTGTTACTATATGTCTGAGTATGTACATTTGGCAGACCAATAGGCTGATGACCTAATCAAGGTATATACACCGGCGCGCTGGTGTGCATATAAGGGCATATGAGTAATACGATCTCTCAAAGGGATCATACAGGTTCACTATTGAACCGGAAGACATGAGGTCACTCATGAGATATTGGGAAGAATCAAATTCCGTGCGCACGGTCGTCTCGCTTTGGAAGCTTGACTGAATTTGTTGGTTTGATATATACTTTTGGAAAGTATATGATCAAACCCCAGGTATGATATATGCTTTTAGAAAGTATATGATCAATACCGACTCCCGATGATCGAATGAGAAACTTACTGATAAAACCATGAAGTAGACAGTATAAAGTTGATCCAATACTTCAAGGTTTAATCTGAGTCTTCCAGTATGCAGGATGTACAGGTATTAGGAATACCTGAGGGTGATGTGATTATAAACGATTGTGAAACCATGACGCTTCCATTCCTAGGGAGTGATGAAACGGGTCTGGATTTTAGTGACTCCTCTCAGTAGAGAAGTAATCTTATCTTAGTCCAAATT
The DNA here is from genome assembly GCA_037367405.1 of Ottelia alismoides. Taxonomy (NCBI): domain Eukaryota; kingdom Viridiplantae; phylum Streptophyta; class Magnoliopsida; order Alismatales; family Hydrocharitaceae; genus Ottelia; species Ottelia alismoides. Next base: position 1,330,958 of record JAZKJV010003589.1, read on the forward strand.
ATTGGACATTGATCTGAATATGATTCAGATGCAATGAGAAGATTAGATTTGCGGTCTTGATTTAATCAAGCATCTATGGGAGGCTTGCGATCTGGATTTGAGTTATGATCTCAATATCCATGTCACTATACGTGGAACAATACAATCGCCATGTCCTTATCTCCAAGTATCTTCGGAGAAAGCACATTATCCTTGAAGGAGTTCATGGATAATTCTATTGTTGATTTATGTATCCGAGCATTGAGGAAATGGATAATTAAATGTGATTTAATTATCATGATTAATATGAATTCGATTCATATTATAAAGAGAGTTGTCTTAGATAATTAAATATGATTTGATTATCAAAGATGTAAATAATGTGAATATGATTCATGTTATTTGAGAACAAGAGAATAGAGATCCAAGATGATTAAATGTGATTTAATTATCATGGATATGAATAATGTGGATAGCAATATCCATATTAGTCATATATATTATATATGTGATTTATAATATATAAGAGAGAGCTATTTGTAATTTACATTTGTTAATTAAATGTTAATGTGAATTGGATTCACATTCGACATTGAATTGAAAATGTAATTAACATTTTGTTTTGGGTTGTGAATATGATTCACAAATTTTTCAGTGGCAAGATTGCAATGTCTACAAAATAATTGTGAATTATTTTTAAAGAATAATTTGCAACATAAGTTGTTGCAAATAATGGAGATTACATAAAAGATGAAATAGCCACCTTCCTAATGGAGGAGGGTGGACGGCCACCACTCCCATTTGGAAAGGGAGGCCGTCCCCCCTCTCCACATGGAAGGAGGCTTTCTCTCCTTTCATTATCTCCATTTATTGATGATTTAATTTTGTGATTAAATTGTGTTGATTTATCAACATATATTTAATTTAAATTAAATTAATTGTTGTTGGTTTTACCAACACAAATCTTAGCCATTAAAAGAAACACAATCAATGAGAGCCATTGGATTTGTGTTGGCCCATGGATTGAGATCCATGGATCCCAAAACCCTATAAATAGAGAGGCATACCCATGCTCTCTCTTTACACAAAATGCTTGAGAAGCATCTCTCACTCTCTCTCTCTCTCTCTTTCTCTCTAGACGTCAGCCCTCTTTATCCCTCTCATGGCCGTCCACCATGGATACCAAGGAGAGGTTCTCCATCGCCGCAGCATCGTCGTTATGCTGCCCGATCGTCTGCTCGTGGATCTCCGTCTCCTTCGGTGCGCCTTGCTTGTGAAGAAGACGACGGATCTCGTGTGTCGAGATTAGGAGGTCCGCCGCTTGGATCATCAACATGGATTGCGAGAAGCACGCAGTTCATCCCCACGCTCGCAAGCGTCTCCTCCGTCGGATCGGACTTGAGACAGGAGGTCTCTTCGTTTAGAGACTCGATCACAACCACGCTTCAAGAGGTATTTCTATTACTTGTTTGTGGTTTAGACGAAACGATTCGAGAAGTGTTCTTGGATCATGTGGTTTCGTTGTATAAAATTTTTTAAATTCCGCTGCATCGAGCAACTAGTCCGACTAGTCACTCCTTGTCGTATTCGATACGACGCACACGCTTCCATGATGCGCTTGAGGATCAAACCATATCCTTCAATACGTTATGTGTCCAATTGCAAGTACAATATCTTGTTCATGCATCCAATCTATGATATTTTATTGGTTGTTATTGAGTATAGAATTGAGTGGGTTTAATGAGGATTATCTGAAATAAGATATGCGCATTAACACATATATATTACTTTTATTTAGGAATTTTTATATCAAAGTTGTCCTGCCTTGTCAACATTGAAAGTGCATTCCCTTAATCACTTTCAATGTAAATGATATACTTACCATTATATCTCAAGCAGGATTTGGGATCTCTTTTCTTACCTTTGTTACATCCCAATAATATGAGAAATTGTAACTCAGATAAAATGAAGCAATTCCGCCTTGAAATTCCAACTTGCATTTCTCAATTCGATCTTTAACACCCGGACCCACCACTCCTAAGTCAATATCGAGTTAACCAACTGTCAACATGAATAGAACTCGCTATGCGCAATCCAATATCGCCCCAATAATATGAGGAACCGATCTTGGGGTCACTATGTATATGACCTTACTCTTTCGAGAAGCAAGAGCCAGATCCATATGCAGGAGATGTCACTTCGGACATGCGTCTCCTACATACAATCTCGGGCGACAAAACCCTTCTTCTTGATGGGATACCATGGATGTCACTTATGTGATCATCCATATGTCATTCAAATTTTAACTAATCATTATGAATCATATTCACATGATTAATTCTTCCAAGTAAAATACTACTCTATTCATAATATAGTATTTTAAATGGATATAATTAATTCAATCAAATCAATTACCTATACAATTTATCAACCAACAATCAATTTTGATTATTTCTTGAAGGATGGTATAACCTAAAAATACATATTATTCAAAATTTAATAATTAGAAAAATACATCATGATCGCTTCAAGCATTATACTTTCCTTACCCATTGTCATGGCCAGTACTAACAAGTGCAGGACAGATCGCTCACAAAGCAACATGCTACCCCAACGATCCCTGACTAGACACCATATCCTCCTAAGGTCAGGATAATACGATTTGACCATTTTGTATTTGAGATGATAATCAAACTTCCAAACGAAGTTATATCATATAATATTTATCAAAACCTAATTAATATTATAAAGATATTTGCTAAACAAATCCATAATCATATTCAAGCATTAATGTTTATTGGAAAGGATATAACCAAATGAGATAAAGGACAATTATCTTATCATTTTTTATTAAGGCAATGTCATTCAAGGAAATAATCATCATCATTAAATATTTCGCAAATATTCATCAATAATCATTTCAGAAAATTAACCATTAATTTCCATTAATTTATTTGAATGATAATCACAATGTTCATGACAAAGTACGTAATTTCCAACAGTGACCCATACTTACTAAAATTAGCATAACTGGATCAAATAAAATCCAAATTACACAACTTAAGTTTCTTTGATTTGCTAATTTGATTTATAACATAACCCAAGTGATAAATAAACATTTTTAGGCATTTTAAAACCGTGGTGCAATAGTAGATACATGTCCACTAAAATAATCATAAATTGAGAAAACGGATTCCAAATCACGCAAACTCAAGTCCTTTATTTGCTAATTTAATGGGAAACATAATACAAATGATAAACTTGTGTTTTAAGGCACTGAAACAGGCGAAAATTTGCACAAAACAATGTTGCGTAAACAAAATGCGATGAAACTTCACACAACTTAAAATGCCCATGTTATCTTAGGTTTATGGATCGTATTCTAAACCTCCAACCTGACTCTGATACCAATTGAAGGATATGGGGTAATCCTGAAGTGCATCACAAAAGTAAGGAGATCGCATCATATGCGACCGAGAGCGACTAATCGTACTAGTTGCTCGAGGCAGCGGAATTTAAAAAAAAAATGAACGATGAAACCACATGATCCAAGAATACTTTTTGAATTGTTTCATATAAACCACTTGAAATATGGTTGTGATCGAGTCTCTAAATGAAGAGACCCCCTATCTCAAGTCCGATCCAATGGAGGAGACGCTTGCGAGTGCGTTGATGAAACGTGTGCTCCTCGCAATCCATGTTGATGATTGTTTACTCCGGAGATCGGTGGTCTTAAGTTCCTCACAAGGCGTGAACTTAGTCACTGAGTCGACCACACAAAATCCGGAATAAAACAACAATTAAACCACAGTAAATATATGCAATAAATATCCAAAAATGTGGAGTTAAAATTTATTATAACTCTACATGTAAATGTGTATAGGTGTGAGTACTGGTAGAGGTCGAACACTGGGAGGCGAATGGTTGTATGTGATGTATCATTTAATTATTCAATCACTTGTTCATGTCCTTTTATTGTTTTAGTGGGTTTTGGGTTTTGTAATTTTTTTATATTTTTTTTTGTTTTTATAAATTTTTTTATTTTGTTTATATATTTTATATTTTTTTATATTTTCTTTTAATATTTTTTAATTATATAATATAAATAGATAGATAGATATATATATATATATATATAAGACATACATATATAAAGAGATATATATATAAGAAGAGAGAGAGGAGTGCTATAGTCTATAAATATATATATACTTAAAAGATATATATAGATATAATTTTTTTGGCTTTTTAATATTTTTCTTTTTTTTTGTTATTTTTCTGAAATATTTCTAATTTTTATGTATTTTTAATTTCAAAAATGTTCACAATATAGGACTAAATAAATGGCCGAATATAATTTGGGTTTTAAAAATATAAATTAAACTCCAAAAATTCCCAAATTCATTTTAATACATTAATAATAATATATAGATAACTATAAAAGAGAAAAATGTATTTTTGAGGTTTTTTTAAGGATTTTTCTATTTTTTTGTTGGATTTTGGAGCTTTCTGATTTTTTTAATTTTCTTTTTTCATATTTTTAGGTTTTTTTTCTGGACTCAATATATATATAATTATACCATATATAATCTTTTTTGGGGATTTTTTCAAAAACATTTTCTAATTTTTTGTATTTTCTAATTTAGACAGTGCAAAAATGGCTTCTATTTCATTTTTAATAATTAGGAAAAATGCAAAAAATGCGAAATAAAATATGGGCATGAACAAGCATGGCATGGAGCACCTATCCTAATTTTTGTGGATTTTTAGAAGCCATCTAGGTATTTTTAATAAATGGATAAAAGACACAAAAATAATTAAGCCTGACAGGGGTGTTTTTGCAAATATAATAAATTACAGGGGCAGCCGTGCAAAAATTCCAATAGAAATAAACATTTATTTAAACTTTTAGAACTATTTTACAATAGTCAAAAACCGCGAGGGGTTACATGCAATTTTCACGCGCCTCACGTGGGACTGCACGTGAGGCGCGGAAGGACTTAAATGTAATTTCAATAAACTCAGGGGTCCTACTGCAAAATATACAATTATTTTATAACGTGCAAAAATATTTATAGAATTAAATAATAAATACAAAAAAAACGGGGGCTGGATATGCAAATTACCCCCACAAGGCGCGCGATCCAACGGTTTAGCGTTCTCCACTTGACACGCGTCGCCACCTCCTCGCCCGATGACGCTTCGCTGATGGAGGGCTGAGATTAGATCAGCCGCGTGATCTGACGGTGAATGCAGAGCTCCATCCAACGGCTGGGATCTGAACTGGGCTGGGACCACGATCGGACGGTGAAGGCGAAGGCACGAAGAACAGGGAAGAACTCCCCCTTCCCCGACCTTCGATCCAGTGCTGCTCTCTTGTCCGGCGCTTCGGGCATCTGATGGTCCAAATAGCTTCCTAGGGCTCGACTCTGTCGACTAGAGCACTCAGGGGAGCCGGAGGCTCACCGGAACGGTCCAGCGAGGTCGATGAAGATGGCGAGCTCCAGGTACCTGCAGAAGAATCGAATCGACCCCAACGGGGGTCCTTTGGCCTCCAGCACCTGCAAGAAAGCTCAGCGCACAAAAACAAAGGGCTAGAGGCCTTATTTTGGTCTAAATGAGCGAAAGGGGGTGAGGGCCGGTGATCTCCGGCGAGAGGCGGAAGAGGAGATCTGATTTCCAGATCTGGTGGAGATCTGGGTGAACGGAGGTGCCTGGGGCGTAGGGAAATGAAGGGGTATAGAAATGGAGGTGAAAAGGTGGTCGGAACACGGTGAGGGCACTGTGAAAAGCTCGCCGTAGCAAAGCTCCGGCTAACTACGAATCGCCTAAATTACGCTAAGTCTAATTAATAAACGCTAATCTAAAGACGGAAATGAAATGCTAAAACTAAAACCTATCTAAAACAAGTAAAAGCGCAGCTCTTATACCTGGGGGCCGCCAGGGAGCAGGGTGGCCGCCGGAGCGCCACCGCGACAAAACTTCCTCCATCTCCGGCCGAATCGAGGTGCTGGGAGGCGCCTCCTGTCACGAGGGCTTCGCCAGGAACTCATTCAAACACAAAGAAGGGGGTGAAATTGGCCAAATTCGGCGGAGAAGGAGGAGGGTTTTATTTATACACAATCCTGGAGACCCCCAAGGACCGGCGATTATTGAAGAATCGGGGCTATGTACAAGGGATCCAAATAATCGACGCGAATCTTGGATGATCAGAGAATAAGATCTGTGAAGGGACTGTGGTCGATGGCATGATAGATCGAGCGGAAAAAAGGCAAGAAATCAGGGGAAAAGACAGTCCGTGTCAAGTCAGGCGCCTGGGGGCGCAGTTGACCGACCGGTCAACAAACGCAGGCGTCTGATTGGTCCACGTCAACAAGAAGTTGACCGATTTATTTAACATAATAGATGAATTAATTAGATTTTTTATATAAAATAAAAAATGTTTATAAATTAATTTAGTATTTAATTACCATTTTTATTTATTTTTATGAAGTATTTTATTACGGTTTTATTAAAATATGGTATTTATAAGTATATTTATATACATTTATTTTTATTTTGTTTATTTTATTTTATTATTTTAATTTCTTATTTTATAAATTTATAACTTATTTTTATAGTATAAATATATTTTTATTTGATTTTTATGAGTTTATTTATATTTTTAAATAAATGTGTTTGTGTATATGTAGGTATACTTGTAGGTATTTTACCTATATATTATATACATTTTATTTATTTAATGGAATTTATGTGTTTTTATTATGGAGTTGTATTTTAATAAGATATATATAATATATATATTATTACAAAAATATAAATGAATAAAGAATCAAAGAATAAAAATCCCTTTTATTTATATACATTCTTAACATAGGTATTTTGCCAATGTGATACATAGACTTATTTTATTTCACAAATTCTTTTTAGTTTTCTTTTAATCTCAATATGTACATGTAGTATATACATTATTTACAAAATTCTAAAAATATGAATTTATAAAAATAATGATTATTGAATAAAATGAATATTTTAATCAGGTATTATGTACAAGAAGGGCTAAAAACCTAACTTCCACAGATGGACTCCAAAAATCATGAAACCAATTTTAGAAAATAGTTCTTGGAATGCTATATACAATTAAAGGTGAATTTGGGTGATTTCGAGTTTTTATTTGCAAGATATGGGTCTGTGAAGTTGAGATTTTGGCTTTTTATTCTGTGTATAAAATGTACACTGGGTATTATTTTTGCACAAACTCAATTTTGTAATTTTATTTACATTATTTTCTACAACTTACATGTACAAAGTGTCTTTATTTGATGAGTAAATAATTATATACAAAATAGGTGTCAAATATGCATAAATGGATGAATAAATAAATGAGGTATTTATTGTACTCTTGGCCCTTATCTCCCCCTACTTTATTCCTTGTCGACCAATTCCATGCTGGCCTTGTTCTCGGGGTTAGGGTCATAAAATATTTGCAATATTTTATTCCTTTTTCTTTTCTTCTCTTTATTCTATAATTTTGGCATTAAAAACCTTATTTTCTGTACATTTAATACAATAAATAATGAATGCTATTATGAACAAATTGATGCTATTTACATGCATTTGCTGGGGTTTTTAAGGCCAAAATGATAGAATAAAGGTGATGAAATGGAGATTCATCAATGATCCAAGTGGCAAATCTCCTGATCTAGTCTTACGAGATCCGATGTCTTCTTCACCAGCCAAGCATACAAAAGAAGATGGAGATCCACAAGTACTCAATTCGATAGCACAACAACATCGCAATGACTACGACCCTCTCTAGGGTTTAGGGTGGGCGGCCACTCTAAGGAGGGAGAGAGGGGGCGTGATACAGAGAGATGGAGAGAGTTTAATTCCTCTTGGAATTATGTGTGTAGTCTAAAAGACACGGCTACCCTTACTTTTATACTAGTTGGATGTATATGGATCTCAATATATGCGCCCTTTTAATCCAACTGTTTAGATTAGGAAGTTATTAATCAATGGCCATGATTTGTTGCTACAAATTTGCAAAAACAAATTTAATTAAAAAAATCAATTATATCCATTTATCAAGATACAAACTAATTCATTTTAATTTCAATCATAATAAATAGATGATAAGGGAGATAACCACCACCCTAAAAAAAGGATGGCCATCCCCCCTTTAAATGTGTCAAGGTGGACGACCACCTTTGGTGGTTTTGCCTTCCTTAATATATATTTATTATATATATATATATGTTAAAATGCAATGATTATGATTATGTTTATCTTCACAAAAATAATTCCAAATTAAATTTGTGAAAATATCAATCATGTCATTGATAAATATGAATCATATTCAAATATCCAACATAATATGTAAATCGGATTTACAATTAATTTTTTAATGTGAATCCAATTCACAACAACATATAATTTGTATTTCTATTTACAATTAAATCTCTCCAACATAATATAAATCATATTAATAATATTAATGATTACCATTGATAGAGATATCCACATTAATCATATCTTTGATAATAATCACATTTAATTATCCAATATGATTCTTCTCATGTGCCCAAATAACATGAATCACTTTCACATTATTAAAATCTTTGATAACTAAATCACATTTAATTATCTTAGATAATCTCCTTATATGGCCAAATAATATGAATGAAATTCATATTATCTACGATAACTAAATCACATTTAACTATCAATTTTCCTCAATGCTCAGATACATTATCAACACTAAAATTATCCTTGAACTCTTTAGTATAATATGCTTTTTCCACGGATACTTGGAGATAAGGACACGATGATTGTACTTTCCACGTATAGTGACTTGGATATTGAGATAACATCTCAAATCCAGCTATCATGGACCTCCCATAGATGTTTAATTAAATCAAAGCCATAGATTTAATCATCTCTTTGTATCCGAATCACATTCAGATCAATGCCCAAAATTTGGACTAAGATTGGATCACTTTTCTATGAGTGGAGTCACTAAAATCCAGACTTGTTTCATCACTCCCTTGGAATGGAAGAAACTTAGTTGTACAATCATTTATGATGGCATCACCCACATGTATTCCTAATACATGTACATCTTGCATACTGGAAAACATAGTATAGACCTTAAGTTTTAGATCTATTTAGATTGTCTTTTTCAGAGTTTTATCATTAAGTTTCTCATTTGATCATTGGGAGTCGGTAGCAATCTTATACTTTCCAAAAGCATATATCATACCCAGGTATTGAGCTTATACTTTCCAAAAGCATATATCAAGCCTACAAATTTAGTCAAGCTTCCAAAGTAAGACGACCCTACATGGAGTTTGATTCCCAATATCTCATGAGTGAGCTCATGTCTTCCGGTTCAGTAAATGAAGTTGTATGATCCCCTTGAGAGATCATATTACTCATATGTCATTGTATGCACATCAACGCGCAGATGTATAGACCTTGATTAGATCATCAACTTATCAATCTTCCAAGTGTACATACTCAGACATATAGTAACACATCTATCTCTGGTCAGAGGATGCGTGCATATATATCAAGACAACATAGGATATAGGTCTTTGGTTATCTCGATCTCGTTACGTCAACTATTTGACCTAACTTATCTAACACCTCTGAATCTCTATTCCTTTTCATAGGACATGCATCAGGAGGTTGGTTAGATATCAACCCATGAGAGAAAGGATTACCATCTCCTACTCAGGCTGGAGATCAACTCTTAATAATCATTTGACGGTGCCTAATGAGTTTTTAATCTAACTCTTTAGATATTCATCTAAGCACCAACCTCTATGATTCAACAATTGAATCAGCAGTTGTATGATCATCAAGATAGTCATGGTACATAACCCTAAATGTACTAAGGAACCTATTATGTATATTAATTATTCTTCATTTCAAATCAGGGAATGCTATTTGCAATAACATTTATTGCATAATGGCTTGTTGTGGGCTCGCATGTCCAACACTGAGGACATAACACACGCTAAGTATAGGGGGCATGTATATATTACATATTCTTTACCTGTAGCTCGTAACTTTCACTTATTTTTGTATATATTATGCAATAATAACGGTATTGGTAAAATTTGCAAAAAAAACACTTCCTGTAAAATACATGCATACTTGTATAATATGTATGTTTAAATAAGTTGTAAAATGTATGTAATAAAACTTGTATAATCCTTCTAAAATAATACTTTTGTAAAAGTGTTGTAAAATTGGAAGTATACTAGAAAATCAAAAAAAAACTTAAAAGGAGGCTTCTTATTTACTCTTGCATATCATCATTGCATTCATTCAAAAAAAGATCCTTCTTACTTAATCTTGCATATCATCCTTGCATTCATTAAAAAAATCATCTATTACCTTGCACTTCATTCATATGTATTTCATTACATCTGCATTTCATTTACATATGTATCATATGAAAAGTGGAAAGTTAGTGGGTTCTGAACTGAGTTATGATAGGATTCGAGGATGGATTTGATTTGACTTTAATCTACTTAATTTCATAGGAACCTTATAGGAACTGGAGTTAAGATTTTTCAAGTCGAGCAACTTAATTCTTTGAGTTCACAAGACTATGTTCACATGTCATCTTGATTGATCTAAATAGAATATTTCATATGGATGCACAATTGTTTTATACAGTGACCTAACTTGGACAAGCACCTTGCACGTAACTCTTCATTGATGAGGTGGTGAGGAGGCATAATCTGGTTGCTTGGAGTAGCAAACGGGTGGAAACATCCATCCTCCTCTACGGAGGGTAGTGCATCTCAACCTAGTCTAGTGGTGATGACGTCTAGGGACTTGATGTTGTAGGTTGCAATAAAGCTTCAAAAGAGGGATAGTCTACTTGCTCAAGAAGAAAAACTCCTTATGTACATGCACACTTTTGTATATATAAAAAAAAGAAGAAAATCTCCAAAAAAGTTAGACGGTAAAAAATAAATAAATAAAAATACCCGTCAAAGAAAAATATGAATAAGCAAGGCATATGCTTCAAAGTCTCATGCCAAGGAATCATGTAGTTGAAGACTTGGAAACATTGTTCAAGCTCCACGAATATGTGACTACACTGATCACAGTTCATTCTCTTCTCTGCCCCTCTTTGAGTTGGTTGCACTTGAACTTAGAAGGGAATATCCCACTCCTCGAGGAAAGAGTTGCCGGACCGGGGAATTATGGTTACCTTGTTAGATGAGGCCGTTTCTTTGTTATTTCTGATGTGGAGAGTTATATTTCACTTAACAATAAAAGTACGATTCATAGTCATTAGAATTTGTGTATGAGGATTTGTTTTAACCTGACTGTTGAGAGTACCTAAATAGAGACTTGTGGAACCTAAAAGAGGTTAAGTCTTAAATCCTCTTTCCAGTAAGGTTTCGCCACATTATTAATCCAAAGGTCAAGTCGAGCTCCAATTAAACCTTTTGTTCATGACCTTGGTATGGAACCCAAAATCATTTCACTTTTTGCGTTTCCTTTTAGTTGCTTGGGGACGAGCAAGGCTTAAGTATAGGGGGTTGATGAATATGTAATTAATCACTCTAAAAGTTGAAAACAGAGATTCGTTCCTGAGTAATTAGTTGCATTTCTCCTTTTATTTTCCATTATTCTCATACATGCATTTAAAATTAATATCTGCATTTTAGCATGCATATTTGCATTAAATAAGAAGCCGAATTCCCTCATAAATATCACCTATATATTCATCATTTTCCCTATTTTTATTTATTTTTCACTAACCCAGAATTGAATCAAATCAACTCTGTAGTGTATATATTACTAACACTAATAAAGGAAAATTATTAAAAAAATACTAACCTCTAAAATTGACCAATAAAACCCAAACCCTAGTGTGAGACTAAAAGCCTTAAAATGTGAATATCTCTCTCACACAGTCTCCTATGGACCTCTACTCACTTTTGAATTAATGTGCATTCACTTACTTTCGAAACAAGATTAAATTCAAAAGAATCGGAGTTCGTATGTGAAACGTTGGTTTTGGGTCCCTATTGTATATTGTACATATGTCTCTTTATTTATTTTATTTTATTTTATCTTGTTATTTTCTTGATTATTAAAAAATATAAAAAACAATTAAGTTGTAAATATGCATTTTAAATTTAATGGGATTTTATTTTGATTTTTATCTTATTTAAATGGCAAAAAATTGCATAACACAAAATGTGGTATTTTATACTTATAAGTTACCTCCCAAAAATATTTTTTATATAGACTTATTTTGGTCTAGAGTCATTCACAAAAGTTGTAGATCTTGTCGATACGATAAATTTTTGTGTTGTCCACTTTTTTATTTGACCCCTTTTGTTATTTATTTTTTATTTTCCTTTATATCTAATTTGTGGCTTTTCTGGGAGCGACAAGTGGCAGCTCTTGGAGCCGACACGTGTCACCCCGATTTTTTATTTTTTTTATTTTTACTATTTTATTTAATTTTATTACTTAATTTTATTTATTTTATTGTTTATTATTTTTATTTATTAATTATTTTATTTCATTGATATTATCATTTATTTATTTTATCTTTATTTTATCTATTTATTTATTACTTTAATTATTATCATTATTTTCTTATTTATGTATTTATTTTAGTTATTATTTATTTTTTTATATTTATATAATTATTCAAATTTTTAAATAATTTATGTTTCATGTTTTTCCCTCTTCCCAATCATGTGGTTGAGCCCTTGTGCATTATGTGTCCTCCCCATCTCCTTCCTCCCCTGTGTACCCGCACCCTTCCTCTTACGACGGTGCCCCACATGCGCAACCGCCACCCACTTCCTCCCCTTGCACGACGGTTGCGCAACTACCTCCACTCACCCCCTTCTCTCTCTTCCCTATCGCCCCTCGATCTCACGTCGAGCCATAACCGCTTGCGCATCATCCGCTCCTACGGCACCCCTTCCCTCCAACAGCATGAACACAACCCAGTCGCCCTCTGAAATGCCCTCCAGCACCGTCCCATGATCCCACGTCCGCATTTCTCGCACCCATCCACAACAAACTTCAAAAGGTGACCCTCTGCATCCAATAGAGCCTATCTGCCAATCTATGTGTCGATAGGAAAGGGAGAGATCCTGGAGTGCTTCTTCGATGATAGCAGCCCATCATCCTACTCGAGAAATGACCCATCCTCATACAAGATCCACGACCTCCCTTTGTTGCTGCACATCTCCACAGATTACAGCCCACATCCTCCATCACCGGGCATTGAGGACGTAACCCGTATTTGAGCATAGCTCCTCCTCCCTTCCTAGGCATCCAATCATTTATCATTGGTATCATCTTCTTCCTTCCCTCTTCTCTTCTTCCTCTTTTTCTTCTACTCCTTCATCAATCTCCTCCGCCTCAAATCAATCGATTCTTCCTTCGTTCACACCATCTCAACTTTGATGCATCTTCCCGTATCCATCTTCTCCCTCATAGCACCTTTCATCTCGCACTTCTAATTGCCGACTCCACTCTAGTGCTCTGCCTTGCACCCTCGATCGCCGCCCACTAGCCACACCAATGCCTCCACCTCCTTCTTGGGGGCCCTGCTCCCTTGCACCTCTGTAGCTGCATGCCTCTCCTCAGCCGCTTCAGTGCCTCCAGACAATCATCCAACGGCCATCGCCTCCTCGTCGATCGGTCGTGGATGAGCCTCATCACCCTACCCCTCTGTCTGCTTGTCTATTTCACCCTTGTAGTCTTGTTGCGCCATCGACTTCGCTCCGCTTTGCTTTTCCTACTCGTCGATCCATCGCCATTCCAGTTGTGCTCCTTGGCTTGACACCGCCTCAGCCTACAACAATGCTCACACCTTCAAGCGCCACCGCCACTACAACCGAAGCCCTTTACTTCACACCAGTAAGACTCCTCTACCAAGGCCATCTGTCAGCCAAGTCATCGCCTCCTTGGTCGTGTGTCGGTCGAGGTCACCGCTCGCCTTCAATGCCACTACCTCAGCCCCAGACCTGGAATCACCTCCTCATAGGAGCATCACCGCCTTGCCTCGATCTGTGTTTAGTCGTCTTCCCCCTTGCATGTGAGGCACACTAGCATGAGGGGAAACTTGTAGAATATTACCCCATTAACCACAATTTGCAAGGCAGCCCAACGGGCCAAGTCACGTGAGAGGCATGTGACACTAGTGAAAAAATTGCACCTGAGCCCTCCATTGTTCAACAAATATCAAAAGAGGCCCTACCGAGCAGATCATGGCCCCGCACGTGTGCGTGCAGGAAAATTGTTTAATTTCCCCTATAAAGCTAGGTAATTAAAGAAGAGCATTACTATGCTATTTTTTGGTTTATTTTTATTTCTAAAAATGCATTGAGAACCCTGTGTTCGAGCTTTGTTTTGAGTCTCATTTTCGCATCTATTTATCATTCTAAAGATTGCACATTGTAGAACTGTTTATGCTTAACATTCTGGATGCTTGATTAGATTTTTTTAAGACATCGTTTATTTAATATAATTATTTTGGTGAAAAATTGCATAATTTACTCATTGGGTGCTATTAAATTCATATTAAATTTATTGTTACTACAAAAATTCCCAAAATTTCATAGTAAGTAGATTTTAGGATGTTTACATTGTGCCTAAAAATCATCGTTTTTGCACGCATATCGAGGTAGAAATAAATTCATTGGTGATTTAAGTAATTGATTTTTAATAGACTGTAAGCTCAACATTTTTATGGTTTATATTTTTTCTTGGATATATAGTCATTAGATACATCTAGGATAATTTTAGTTCCTGAAAATAACTAGGTTTGCTATTTATTGAAATTAATTTGCAGAAAATCACTTTGCATGCATATTTAATTCGTAATTAATTCATATTACATCATAAAATTCCAAAGACATTATAGTTGCATAATTTCTTCATATTTCACCATAAAGCAAAGTCTCAAAATTTTTGGACATCGTTTGAATGAAAATTGCATTTTAGTCCCCGTACTTGCCAAAATTGCATTGCATTTATTATATGCATTTAAAAATACAAAAAATATTCCTCTAAAAAAATAAGTTCTGGATCATTTAGAGATTGACCTAAGGAGACTGTGGCCTCCCTGATTTTGTCCTTGGGCTTGTCCAAAAATAAATTGATCGCTCGCATTAATCAATAAATTAATTAGTGTTTGTTTTGGATGATTTGTTAGTTTCCCAACTACAACAATTCGACAAATTAACTAGGGCATTTACGGGTTTGTTAGATGGAACTATTGCCAGGGAGGCACGGTTCACATTTAATTATCAGTTTCTTAATGCTTAGATATATTATTCAACAATGGAATTATTCTTGAACTCTTTCAAGAATAATGCACTTTCTCCATGGGTACTTAGAGAAAAGGACATGACTATTGTACATTTCATGTATAGCGACTAGGATGTTGAGATCATATCTCAAATCTGAATCTTGAGGACCCCTCAAAGATGATTGATTAAATCAAAGTCGTAAATCTAATCTTCCCATTACATCTGAATCATATTCTTATCAATGTCCAACATTTGGAATAAGATTAGATTACTTCTCTACTGAGAGGAGTCACTAAACTCCAAACCTGTTTGATCACTCCCTCATATAGAAGTGTCATGGTTATACAATCATTTTTTATCACATCACCCTCGACCATTCCTACTACCCGTACATCCTGCAAACTGGAAGATCTAAAGTAAACCTGAAATTTTGGATCACTTTTAGACTATCTTCTTCAGGGTTTTATCATTAAGTTTCTCATTTGGTCATTGGGAGTTAGCATCGATAATATGATTTCCAAAAGCATATATTATACCTACAAATTCTTGTCATGCTTCCAATGCAAGATGACTATGCATGGAATTTGATCTTTCCCAACACCTCATGAGTGAGTCCATGTCTTCTGGTTCAATAGTGAACATGTATGTTCTCTTTGAGAGATTGTTTTACTAATATGACTTCATATGAACACCATCTCACTAGTGTATAGGTCTTTATTGGGTCATCAACGTAACGGTCTATCAAGTGAATATACTTAGACATATAATAATACATCTGTCTCCAGTCAGAGCATGCATGCTAATATCATGACAGTATATGACATAGGTCTTGGTTATCTCGATCTCGTTATGTCAACTCTTTGACCTAACTTATCTAACATCTCCAAATCTCTATTCCTATGTAAAGGACCTACATCAAGAGGTTGGTCAGATATCATCCTTTAAAGAATAATTGCCATCTCCTTCTCAGGCTGGAGATCGTCTCTTTAATAATCATTTGATGGTACTTGATGAGTCCTCAATCTAACTCTTTAGATATCATCCAAGTACCAGCCTCTATGAATCAACTATTAAATCAACAGTTGTATGATTATTAAGATGGACAAGATACATAACCTAATTGTAATAAGGGACATTATAAGTGCATTCATTCATTTAATCTCATAAAGGGAGTGAAATAAACAAATAACCTTTATTAATATATCAAATATTACAATAACATTTATTATCGAAATGGTTTGCTTAGGGCTCACATGGCTAATAATCTATCACTATCCCTCAGATTCATTTAGGTACAATCTTTAAACCCGTGCTCATTACATGCTAGTCAAAAAACTTTTGAGTCAAAGGTTTGGTAAGAGGGTCAACAACGTTGTTGGTAGAGGCCACCTTGTTGATGACGATGCCGCCACTCTTTTGAATCTCCTGAATGATGTGGTATTTCCTTTCCACGTGTTTGTTCTTATGATACCATCTGGGTTCCTTTGCCTGAGTTTGGCTCTAGCGTTATCGTAGAGTGGCGAGATGGGAGTATCAAAGGAAACTGTGCCTAGTTCGAGGATTAACTTGTGCAACCACACCGTCTCCTTTGCAGCATCTGATGTGGCAATGTATTTGGCTTATGTTGTTGAATCAGTTGTAGTGTCTTGCTTTTTGCTTCTCAACAACAACACAAATCCTAAAGTTGACTTGTAGTCGTCTATATCAGATTGGAAGTCCGAATCTGTGTATCCTAAGACTTGAAGATCACCATCTCCATAGACCAAGATGTAATCTTTTGTCCATCTTAGATATTTAAGGATATTTTTCACTATATTCTAGTATTGTTCTCCATAAAAGGATTGATAATGCCCTACCACTCCCACTGCATGGTAGATATCTACCATTGTGCACATCATGGCATACATTAGGCTTCCCACAGCTGATGCATAAGGGCATCTAGCCATGACTTTCTTATCCTCAACAATTTAAGGAGTCATTAGGTGGATACCATGTCTTAAGGAATGGAATACTTTCTTGGAATTCTCCATATGGAAACATTTTAAGATATTATTAATGTACCATGTTGTGACAATCCCAAAATCCTCTTCTCTACTTCTGAACAACTTCAAACCTAAGATATAAGAATCTTCTCTAAGATCTTTCATCTCAAAGGTATAAGACAACCAAATCTTAACACTAGTCATCATCCCTATATCATACCCAATGATAAGGATGACATCTACATAAAGCACGATGAACACAAAGGAACTCCCAATAAGCTTCTTGTACATACATGGTTAATGAGTATTTTCAATAAAATCATAAATGCTTTCATAAAATCTGATGTTCTAGCTGTGAGAAGCTTGCTTGAGCCTGTAGATTGATTTCTTTAGCTTGAATACTTTGCCTTCCGTAGTTATGAAGTCATGGAAGTGCTACATATATATGTCCTCCTCGAGTTATCCATTGAGGAATGCATCTTGACGTTCATCTGCCAGATGTCATAGTCAAGATATGCAGTTATAGTTGGATGTGCCCTGATGGATTTAAGCACATCCACAAGAGAGAATGTCTCATCTTTGTCGATGACTTCTCTATGTCTGTAGCCCTTGGCTACTAGCCATGCCTTAAATGTCTCTACCATCCCATCAGGTCCCGTCTTTCTCTTGAATATCCATTTACATCCAATGGGTTTTACCCCTCCTGGTGGATCCTCTAGGGTCAATACACTGCTCTTGTGCATGGAGTTTATTTCATACTTAATTGCTAGCATCCATCTGTCCATGTCATGATCCATGAGTGCTTCATCAATGAAGCTGGATCATTATCAGTTTCACCTGACACTTGGAATCCGTACCTTTCAGGTGATGCAACCACCCTCAAATTCCATTGAAGAGGTGCACGTGTTTTACCTTTATTTACATCTTCAGTTTCTTGTTTGGGAAGCTCAATATCCTCAAGGGCTTCAATGAGTTCCTTACTTCATTTTTTGTCTTGACCCTTAACGAAGTCATCCTCTAGAAACTTTACATCTATAGAGACAAAAACCTTTTGAGTCTTAGGGTCATAAAGTTGGTATCAAATACCGTCTTCTGCATTACCAATAAAGTAGCACTCTCGAGTGCAATATTCTATCTTACTTGCATCTATGTTCTTCGCATGGCCCAAGCAACCCCGAATCCTCAAGTGTCTAACACTGGTTTTGGTACCATACCAAAGCTCATGAGGGGTTTGGTTACAGGTTTGCTAGGAATCTCGTTCAGGATATATATTGCTACTGCATATCCCCAGAAACTAAGAGCTAAATGTGCTTTACTCATCATTGAACGGACCATGTCCATGATGGTCCTGTTGCATCTTTCATCAACACCATTAATTTGGGGAGTTCCAAGAGGAGTGTGATTGGAGACAATTCATCTCTTTTTGATGTATTCCTTAAATTCATCTGAGGGGTACTCTCCACCTCAGTTAAATCGAATCCATTTAATCTTACTATTAGTTTGTTTCTCAACTAAAGCCATGAACTCTTTAAACTTTTCAAAGGTTTCAGATTTATGACGTAATAAGAAGATAAAACCGTAGTGCGAATGGTCATCAATAAACGTCAAATAATATCGATATCCATTTCGGATCGTGGTACTTAAGAGACCACATATATTGGTATTAATTAGGTTAAGAATACTCTCGCATCGTGTAACCTTGTTACGGAAGGCATCATGGTCAATTTTAACTCGAATACAATGTTCATTGGTAGGCAAAGTTTGGATCGGTAGAAAATCTAAATGTTCATCCTTTATCAATCTATTAATCCTATCAATGGATAAATGACCCAAGCCTTTGATATCAAATAATTTTTGAATGATTTCCATCATCTATGGTTCTCTTAGGGTTTTTATTAGTGGTAATAAAATTCGTGACATATTCATCAATGCATAATTCAAAGAGTCCACTAGAAGTTAGAATACCATCCACAATATATTTATCATAATAACTTATGATAAATTTATTATGGAATAAAAACAAATATCTATTTATAACTTGCCTAGATACAGATATAAGGTTCATTCTAACATCTAGAATATTTAACTACTAGGACTCTACCACTATATAATGATAGTCTGCAGGCCCGACGATGACTCCTGCAACAGTTGCATCAGATCCCATCTGAATGACTATCTCCCCTTCATTAAGATTCATAGTTTTCTAAAATAGATGCAACAAATTTCATACATGAACATAAGCACTAGAATCGATGATACAACTACCTTCTCATCCTACAAGAAAATTGATTTCAATGATGAAAGTAAATTTTATACATGTTGGGGCATTATCTTTCTATGTGGTTTATGGTATTCTATGTAGTTACGGTTCTTGTACCCTAGATTCTTGTAGTGATGATAGGAATCAATCTTCTTATATGCTATCAGTGTAGAAGTATTAGAAGATGAGCCAACAGCTTGACTCTTCTTATTTTTCTTTTGGGCCAGACCCTTCTGAGCCCCATGCTTCCGACCGTGCTTCCCCTTGACCTCTGAAACCATTACGCTAACAGTGGGATTTTATTTCTTCATTCTGTCTTATACGGAATTTAATGAAGTTTTAAACTATGCATTAGTTAAGTTCAACTTGTTCAGGTGGTACGATACCACATAATTATTGAAAAACTTGGGAAGAGATAACAGAATAAAGTCGGACTACATTTCTGCATCCATCTCAACCCTGAGAGTTTCCAGTTCATAGAGATAACCAAACGTTTTCATTACATGCTCTCTAACACAAGTCCCTTCCTACATCTTGCAACGAATAAGTTCTTTCATAATATTATAATGTCGAGTGAGGTTCACATCACCAAACATCTTTTTTAGATTCAACATTATATCCTGAGCAAAGTCCATATCTACGTGTTGATTCTGAAGCACATTGGACGAAGATCGCATAATATAACTTCTAGCCAATGAATGACCATCATCATATTTTTCACTGAATTTATTTCTTCCAGCATTTGAGAGTTTGTGTGCTTATTCTTTGAGAGAACATAAGAAATGCGATTGCTGAAAAAACAATATCCAAAGTTTGGTATGGTCAACTGGTTGACCTCCAGAAACCTGCTGAGTGGGTTCAAGAAGTTCATGTCTGAAATAAATAAAGTGCTATATGAGAACATATAAATAATCACATATTCAAATTTAAATTCTTTGAATAAGTATTTTTAATCAAATTAGTCTTGCCTTTTAACATTTGAAAGTCCATTTCCTTATTAAACTTTCATAGCAAGAGATATACTTACCGTTATATCTCTAGTAAGATCTGAGATCTCCTAGTTATCTTTGTTACATCCCAATAATATGAGAAAATGTAACTCAGATAAAAAGAAACGTGAACGCATTCTACCTTACAAGTCCAACTTGCATTTCCCAATTCGGTCCTTAGCACCAAGGCCCACCATCCCTAACGTGATGTTGACCCGTTATTAATTGAATCAAACATCAACATGAACAAAATTTTCTATACTCAATCCAATATCACCCCAATAATATGAGGAATTTATATTTGGGTCACTATGCATATGGTCTTACTATTTCGAGTAGCAAAGAGCCTGATCCATGTGTGCTTGTATGTAAGAGCTGTCACTTTAGACAAATGTCTCCTGCATAAAATCCATGGTGATGGAACCCCTCATCTTGATGAGAGACTATGGATATCATTTATATGATCCTCCACATCTCATTCAAATTTTAATTAATCATTATTAATCATATTCACATAATTAATTCTTCTAAGGGAATTACATGTCTATTCATAATAGAGTGTTTATTTTAGTTCGATCTAATTAATTTAATCCAGTTTAATTAATTAACAATCTAATTCAATCAACCCACAAATAATTAGGATTCTGTAGATATGACCATATAGTATAAGCTCTCACAAGTACGTGTTATTTTATCTTTTAATAAATAGAGTACAACTTGACTTTCTCACATTATTCTTTCCTAAAAAATGTATCTGACAAGTACATTCGAGTAATTCTAGGAGGGAGCGTTTCCTTTACATGCAAGGCGCTAATTAAGGAACCAAGCCAGCATACCTAGACTAAACACCTTGATCAACATTGATGACCAGTATTATATTATATAGTAATAACTCAAATATCTTAGGCATCTTAAAACAATTTTGAAATCCTAAATTTCTAGTCATATCAAGCAACCATGATTTCCATGTAAAAGTTGACCTACAACTAATGTAGGTTAAACTATGATTTTATCATGAAACATACATTTAATGACCATTTATGTTTAATTAATTAGTTTCATATATTAATCATCAATTTAATCAAGTCAAATTCATAATTTCCATGATTGACATTGAATGATAAACACATTAAGCAAAAAGACTTGATGATCCAACCATCATCCAACCCATCTCCACTAATATGGAATATCTAGGACAAACGGGGTCGGAATTGCGTTAAATAAATTCAAGTAGTTTATTATTCTCTACTTAATAAAAGTATTTATTTTATATTTCATTATGTGAAGACAATATGAAAAATTAATTTCTTACAGATCCATGAATACATGCGAAAATAATTATACTGCAGGAACTTTTCGAATTTTAATTCATGCACTTTAGTGCCAGCAATTGGCTACTATTTTGGGGACATATTTATATATAAATAATTTTTATTATCCAAAAAAATTATCCAAACAATGCATAAACTAGGGGTACTATTCAAAGCGAAAAAATAATTCAAAACTTGCATCTCATGCAAAACAAGTTCCCGTGCATCCGATATACAAAACTTCATTCACCTACGGTTTTGGATTACATCAACGACCTTTGACGTAGGCTCTGATACTACTTGAAGGCTAGGATTTAGTCCATATCATATTATAGAAGCGTGAAGATCGCATCATATGCGATCAAGAGCAACAAGTCATACTAGTTGCTCGAGGCAGTGTGGATTAAACATTTTAAAGAGATGAGAACACATGATTCAAGAATACTTATCAAATTATTTCAACAAGTTCACAAACAAGTTATAGGAATGCCTCTTGAAGCGTGCTTATGATCATTATCTAAAGTATGAGACCTTCTATCTCAAGTCTGATCTGACGGAGGAGACACTTGCGAGTGCGTGGATGAGATGCATGCTTCTTGCAATCCAAGTCAAAGATCCAAGAAATGAATCTCCTGATTTTGTCTCATGAAATTTGAAGTCTTCTTTATGAGAAACAAATACCGAAGAAGGTGGAGATCTACGAGCAGTTGATCCAGCAACACAACGGCATAACAACGACGACGAAGCTCTCTAGGTAAAGAGGTGGATGGTCACACTTGAGAGGGGGGGCTTGTGATGATAATTAAGGAGAGAGTTTGAATTTTCTATTGTGTTGTAAAAGAAGGGCTAGGGTTTCCCTTTCTTTTATAATAAATTGGATGTCCATGGATTCTAATCCAGGTGCTCACAAAATCATTGGTTGAGATTGTTTTATGCTTTCAATCAATGGTTATGATTTTATTGAATAAATTTGCAACAACAATTATTTTAATTAAATTAAATCAAATATAAAGAATAATATTTAATATAATTTAATTCTGACAAATCACCAAGCATAGAAGGATTAGGAAGGAGGCAAGCTTCCTTCCAATTGTAGAGTGGATGGCCACTTTGATTTAGGACTCAAGGGTGGTTGTCCACCCTCCATAATTAGAAGGTGTCTTCATTTTTCCAATTATGTGAGATCTTGTATCTCACATAATCCTTCATTATTTGCGACATTCTCCATTGCAAATTTATTCACAAAAATAAATCTAAATTATTTTGTGACAACTTTAATCATGCCATTGTAAATATGAATCATATTCATATATCCAAAATAAAGTGTAAATTATATTTTCAATTAATTTTTTAATGTGAATCCAATGCACATCAACATTTAATTTGTAATATTATTTAGAATTATCTCTTTTTAATATATTATAAATCACATTTATAATATATATGATTAATATGGATATTGATTTCCACATTATTCATATCCTAGATAATTAAATCATATTTAATCATCTTAGATCTCCATTCTCATGTATCCAAATAATATGAATCATTTTTATATTATTCATGATAATTAAATCATATTTAATTATCAATTTCTCTAATCTCAGATATATTATTCAACAAGTGAATGATTACTAAAATCTTTCAAGAATAATGCACTTTCTCTACGAATACTTGGAGATAAGGACAAGGCGATTGTACATTCCACGTATATTGACTTGGATGTTGAGATCATATCTCAAATCAAGATCTCGGGGACCTCTCAAAGATGTTTGATTAAATCAAAGTCATAAATATAATCTTTTCATTGTATCTGAATCGTATTCAAATCAATGTCCAACATTTGGATTAAGATTAGATTATTTCTCTATTGAGAGGAGTCACTAAAAACCTATTTCATTACTCCCTCAAAATAGAAGCGTCATGTTTATACAAACATTTATGACCACATTACCATTGAGCATTCATAATACTCATACATCCTATATACCAGAAGACCTAGATAAACCTGAAGTTTTAGATCGCTTTTAGGCTGTCTAAATTAGGGTTTTATTATTAAGTTTCTAACTCGATCATTGGGAGTTAGTATCGATCATATGCTTTCAAAAAGCATATCTACCTGCAAATTCTTGTCATGCTTCCAAAGAAAGATGACCATGCATAGAATTTGATTAATCTCAATACATCATGAGTGAGCTCATGTCTTCCAATTCAGTAGTGAACATGTAAGATCCCTTTGAGAGATCATATCACTCATGTGTCCTAATATGCACACCAACTCGCCGGTGTATAGACCTTTATTAGGTCATCAACATAACGGTCTATCAAGTGAACACACTTAAACATATAGCAATACATCTATCTCGGTCAAAGGATGCACGCCTTTGTCATGATATTAAACGATATAGGTCTTGGTTATCTCGATCTTGTTAAGTTAACTCTTTGACCTAACTAATCTAACACCTCCAAATCTCTATTCTTATGTAGAGGGAATGCGTCAAGACGTCAGTCAAATACCAACCTTTAGAGAAGTATTGTCATCTCCTTAGATCATCTCTTTAACAATCATTTGACGGTGCTTGATGAGTCCTCAATCTAACTCTTTAGATATCATCCAAGCACCAACCTATATGATTCAACCATTAAATCAACAATTGTTTAGTTATTAAGATTCCATGGCACATTAACCTAATTGTACTAAGTGACCATATAAGTGCATTCATTCATTTAATCTTAGATAGGGAGTGAAATAAATCTATAACCTTTATTGATATCTGAAAGATTACAATAACATTTATTGTAGAAATGGTTCGCCTTGGGCTCACATGGCTAACACACTATGCATACGACATGTCTCTTTTCGGAAGAGGAGAAACCGATCCATGTGTGCTTGTATATTGGAGCTATGAATTTGCATAGGTATTTCTACAATGCAATCCATGAAGATGGATCCCTCTACCTTGACGAGAGACCATGGATGTCATCATATGATCCTCCATATCCCTTTCAAATTTTAATTAATCAATTCAAAACATATTCTTATGATTAATTATTTTAAGGTAATCATTGTTATATTAATAATAGACAACTTATTTCAAGTGAACTAAACTAATTTAATCACATTACATTAATAATCCAAAACAACCAACAAATAATTAGGTTTGCTTGATATTACTATATAGTATAACTCTCACAAGTACGCATTATTCTGTTTTTAGTAATTAGAGTACAACTTGATTTACTCATATTACCCCTCCTCAAAAATGGATCCGACCAGATGCTTGAGTATATGCAGGGAGAGAGTATTTCCTTGACATGCAAGGTGCTAATTAGTAAACCAAGCTAGTATAATCAACTCTAGATGTCTTTACCTTCTCGATTAAGAACAATACAATTGGATTAATGTACTTGTGGTTTTATCGATCAGTCCTTTGATGACCGGTATGAAAGTATATTATGCGCTTAGAGATTTAGGCATCTTAAAATATTTTTAAAGATCCTAAATTTCTAGTTATATCAAACAAACATGTTTGATTTTGCATGTAAAAGTTGTCCTACAACTATTGTCAGATAAACTAGGATTTTAATGTCATGAAGAAATCATTCAAGGTTGTTGTTTATCATGTATTTACTTAAAAGAATGGTACAACAAATAATTAGGGTTAATTCCAAATTTACATGATTATATTGAATGATAAATACATTAATAAAGTTCAAGTGATGATTCAATCATATTCTGACCCATCTCCACTGAATATGGGATATCTAAGGCAAACAGAGTCAGAATCGTGTAAAATAAATTCGAGCAATTTACTGGTTTAATTCTATACTTACTTAATGTGTTATATAATGTTTCATGATAGGAAAACAATGACAAGAAATTATTTTATCACAAATCTTTTTTTAAATGCAGAAATAATGAACTACGAGGACTTATCACATCTGAATATTTGTCCAATCATAATAAACTATTGATCTGATGTTTGGGGTCATATTTACACATTCTAAACATTTTAAAATATCCCAAAACACATCCATAATAGGTGAATTAAATAACAACATCAAATGTTTGCAAAAACTATTCAGAATCGTATTATCGCGAAAAAATAACGCTCTCGCAATCCAATTTCCAAAGCCTGATTATCCTATGACTCTGGATAATATCCAAAATCTACAACATAACTCTGATACCACTTTAAAGGGAAGTTTTTAAGCCCTTGCGCATCACAGAAGTATGGGGATCAAATCATATCTGATCGAAAAATAGACTTGTCATACAAATCACAATAACAACAGAATTAACAAAATATTCAAAGGGCCACATGGATTGGGAACCATTCCCAATTTTTTCCACCAATATCACATGAGTTTAAGACTACCCCTTGAAGTGTGAATGTTATCCTCTAGTCTCAAAAGTAAGAGACCTCCTGTCTAAATCTGATACGACGGAGACAACACTAATAGGCATGGGGATGAGCCACTTATTTACGCAATCCAACGAGACAATTTGAGACTCCTTGCTCCTGAGTTGTTGTACGAAATCATCCTTTTCAACGTGATTTGTAATAACCAAAGATGAAGAAATTATGCATGAGATCAATCAAATCGATCCGACAGCGTATTAGCAGGGTTATCCACTATTAGGGTCATTATCCCTACAAGGGGACGGTCCTGAGAAGCAAGGGAAAAATATCCAACATTAATGGCATAGTCTCGATGAGGAGACATCGGTAGAGAGGATAAAAATAGAGAAAGGAGAGATTTGTTGCTCCTTGAACTTTTGTATCTTAGAAGGCATGGTCCGCCCCACCTTATATTTGTTTTCAGACCATTAGGATTGTAGTCATAATTGTCAAATCAATGGATAGGATTAAAGAAGCTCATAACCACCTTCTATGATTGTAGTTGTGAAAAAATCAAATAAATAAATCTTATAATACTCTGAACAAACTAACAAATAAATAATTAGAAAATAAAAAAACAAAAAAGAAGCTCCCTAATAAGAAGGGACGCCCATGCAACAACCTTGGCCACCCCCTATTTTAGGGAGATCACTTTTATTTTCATTTTATTATAACTATTATGGTTTTAACAAAAATAATAATTATTTGTTTTTTTAAGAAAAAACCCATTATCAACAAATAATTACAAATTATTTGTGATAATTGCAAAACATGCTATTAACAAATACGAATCATATTTATGGGTCTAAAATTTAATGTAAATCATATTTACATATATTGTATAATGTGAATTCAATTCACATTTACATTAATTTGTGAATTCTTTTCATAATTAAGTATCAATGGAATAATGCGGATCTTATCCCCACTATCCAAGATTATTATGGATATCATTATCCATATTAATTTTATCTAACATAATTAAATCTAATTTAGTTATCAAAATACTCCCTATACATATCTAAAAATATGTGAAACTTATCCACATTATTTCTTAATAAACGTGGATAACACTATCAAAGATAATATTATCCATGACAATTAAATCCAATTTAATTATTTCAAATCCTCTCCGTACATATCCAAAAATAATGTGAATCTTATCCACATTATTTCCTAGACTAATGTGGATAACACTATCCAAGATAGTATTATCTAAGATAATTAAATTCAATTTAATTATCCTCAGTTCTCTTCTTTACTTAGTCATTCAAATATCACTGAATAGTCCAAATTCTCAGATTTACCTTTAGTGGAACATTCCTCAAACTTCTTCGAGGATAGTGTGCCTTATCTACATCTACCTAGAGATAAGATAAGAGTGATTGCATATGTATAGTGACTTGGATAATGAGGTCTAATCTCGTATCCAGTTGTAGAAGACCTCTCAGAGATGTTTGATCACGTCAGATAAAGTTCTCACTTTTCTTATTATTTCTTAATCCAATTCAGCTCAATATACATCATATGGACTAAGATTGATAGCCAGTTCACTAACTGGAGTCAGTAAAATCCAAACCTCTCTCATCACTTCCTGGGAATGGAAGCATCATGGTATACAATCATTTAAGATCCCATCACCCTCAAGTATTCCTAATATCCATACATCCTACATACTTGAAGATTGTGATTAAACTTAAAGTTCTAATCCCATTTTGATTTGTCTCCTTCATTGTTTTATCAGTTAGTTTCTCATTCGATCATTAGGAGTTGGTATCGATCATAATCTTTCGAAAAGCATATATCATACCATCAAATACTATCTTTTTTCATATACAACATAACCAAAGTTGAAATTTGATTTATCACAATATCTCTTGAGTGAGCACATGTCTTCCAATTCAGTAGTAAACCCGTATGATCCATTTGATAGATCATATTACTCATATGCCCTTGTATGCACACCAATGCACCAATGTATTGATCTTGGTTAGGTCATCAACCTAATGGTCTGTCAAATGTATATACTCAAATATAATAATACATATATCTCTGGTCATAGGATGTATGCCTATATCGTGACAACATAAAATACAGGTCTTGGTTATCTCGATCTCGCTAAGTCAACTCTTTGACCTAACTTATCTAACACCTCTGAATCTCTATTCCTATGAAGAGGACCTGCATCAAGAGATCAGTTAGATGCCATCCTTTAGAGTAAGGATTTCCTTATCCTTCTCAGGCATGAGATCCTTTCTTCATAATTACTTGATGGTGTGGTTGAGTCCTCAATCTAACCTTTTAGATATTCAACAGTGCACTGATCTCTAAGACCCAACATTTGGAATAACAGCAGTATAATATCAAGATGGTCATGGTACATAACCCTAATTGTATAAAGGGACCCATTACGCAAAGGGATTTTTACCCAGTAGACCCTATAAACATCTCGAGTTACCTCCTCGACCTTTGAAACAACGTATTTCCTCCCTCAACCCTGTAAACCTGCTCCGTCTTACCCCACAGACCTTGCCTCCAATTTTAACTTTATTTGAGTCAATTGCTTGGGTTAGTCTTGCGTTAATCTAACCAATGGAAATCCAACTATGGATATTCTACCATGAGACCCCATCCATCCCCCACCTCCCCTCTCTCCCTCTAATGCCGACCCACATCCCTGTCCCCCTCCTCCTCCTATTCCCCCTCCCTATTCTCCCTACTCCGTCGCCCCCAGACCCACATCCTCCTCCTAACATCTATCCTCCTCCTCTTACTCCCCTCCCTATTTTCCCTTCTCTCATAGTGAAGCACATGCTAGAGATGTATAAGATGGTGTTGGGGATGATGTATTCCTCTCAACAGCGACATCGCAGTCCGGGGTGATGTAGTCGAACACGATCTCAAGGAGGTGGTGCTCGATGGTGGAGAGGATGCGGGTAGCGGAGGAGGTGGTTTGGATCCAACAACACCTCAATTACCTCCACTATGGTAACATTAAGAGCTCTCAGGAGTATAGCGATATTCTGTGATTTCTTCGGATCAAGAACACGATTGTCAAGCCCTGGTGGTGGTACTGCCGATTTCCTGACCTCCTCCTTGTTTGCACCATTCATTGAATTACATAACAGAGATGCAGAAATGTCCTCATCCAATCTACAAAACACACCCAAATCCAAATCACCACAATTTCAAAATCCACACTCAATTGCAATTAGTGATCTCCTTAACTGGATCGAGCTTGACTTTAACTAATCCCAAACCATCTCGCGGTCGCAGCTTGCACGCACTTTGTCCCAATGAAGTGGCTTCAACTTCAACTTCTCTTCTAGCTCGGTAAACGGATTCTCAGCCACGAGCACAGGCGCACCGTCCCGTGGAATGGGCTTTGCCCATTGTCATCGCAATGGTGATGGCTGAGCTAGGACTGGGAAATCAGTGACAATTTCTTTCGTAATCGGGAAAATGACCATTAGTGGTGGAATCTTACGCTTCCCATGATTGGGCCACGATGGTGGAGGAGGGGGTGGCGGAGGCAGAGGAGGAGACACTTTTGGTGATTGGGGGATGACCCTTTCTTGTGGGAGGGTGACGAGTTCGAAAGTTCTGATCTTGGCGGTGATCTTCTCAACTTCAGGTTCTTGTCGAAGATGCAGACTATGATGTCTTCCCCACGGCGGCGACAAGGCTCTACCGAGATGTCGTGATGCTCAACGGGCTCCCACTCACCGCCAATGATGCGGAGTGGTTTTGAGTGTAGTACATGTCATCATCGGAAAGCATCATCGCTTGCCGCAGTTGCGAGACCAAAAACGGTAGAGGGGGATGGGGCGGGGCCCCTGCTACGGGTGGAGGTGGGGTAGGAGGGGAGAAGTGTTGTTGGCAGAGGCAGGGGAGGAGGGGAGCAGGGGTGGAGGAGGCGGTGGATGAGGATGGGGAGGGGGCGGTAGACCTGGAGGAGGAGGTGGAGATCGGGGAGGAGGAGAGCGAGGGAGGAGGATGTGGAGGAGGTGAGTGGGTGCTGGGTGGGGGAAGGTAGATGAGGAGGAGGGTGAGGGGGAGCGACACTCAATGTAAATTTGATAAACAAAATGGGTATAATGTAAAAGAACATAACATAATCCAATTAGTTTTAACAGGTAAATGGATGGAGGTTGACCACATGGTCTGTAGGGTAAGGGTTAGCAAGTTTACATGATCTAGGGGGGAATTAGGTTATTTCAAAGGTCAAGGAGGTAATTGGCAATGTTTATAGGGTTTGCTGGGTAAAAATCCCTTAAGCAAATTAGTTGTTCTTCATTTCATTTAAGAAGTGATTCGCAATACTTTTATTTCATAATGGCTCGCCATGAGCATATATGTCCAACAAGAGAGTTTGTGAGTCTAGAGTAAAGGGAGACGCTAAAAAATATTCCAATCTCTCTTCTTTCTAAGGCTATCGAGAAGTGAGAGTAACTCATGTATATCTAAGCCCTGAAGATCCTTGGCATTACAAATAGAGAACCAAGCAATCCAATGACACTACCAATAATCATACATCATATTTGTCCATATTATCATGATAACAAATAATCAAGATAATTAAGCATATAAAACAATGCATTGATCTAAAAAGAAAAAGGAGTAAATTACAAAAAAGTCCCTGAACTATACACCTAATTTCAATGCCATACCTAAACTTTGAAAATTAACAATGTGGTACCCAAACATTCAAATTTGTCTCAATGTGTCCTTTACCATAGAAATTTAATTGATTATTTCGTCATTTTAACCTTAAATTTCAATAGTCGGGGACCACACTGAGCCAAATTTGAAAGTTAGGGTATCACATTGTTACTTTTTAAAGTTATGTATGATATTGAAATTAGGTGTATATTTCAGAGACATGATTGTAATTTACTCAGGAAAAAATAACATCATCAAGTATTTTAAGAACTGCAATTCAATTTCCTACATGTAAAAAAATCCATATTTAAAAAAAAAGAACGTCATGCTTTATAAAAACATCCAACAAATAAACAATACATCTAGATAAGAATTCACTAAAGCATCCATCGAATTTTCCTTTGAGAATATTTCATTTCTACTACATCGTCCTTCGTGTTCGATAATATACAATCAGGCTACGACTACTCATGATCAAGATTAGCACACGTCAACAAAAATTATCTGCTAAAGTATCTAGAATAATCAAAAGAAAGAAATGTTTGAGAGGACCATAGAATGCATCTTTTAAGACCTCGAAAATTATCCTCTAAAGTATCTAGAATAATCAAAAGAAAGAAATGTTTGAGAGGATCATAGAATGCATCTCTTAAGACCTCGAGATGGGGAGATAAATAACTCCCATATCGAGGAAATCAGTAATTATTACATTTAAGCAGTTGACAGGAAATCAGTAATTATTACATTTAAGGAGTCGGTCGTAAACTAACAAACAAATGGGATTCCAAAATTGTCACTTGGGAATTCAAAAAAATGGATTGCCAAATTAATCAGGATGAATTACTTTATTTAGAAACACTCAAAAAATCTCGTAGTAAAATATTTGAGAATCATATTTACACTTAACGGAACTTGGAGCATGTGCATGCAGGGTGAGCAGGCCTTCCAACTCCAACTTGTCTTTTTTTTTGTTAAGAGCAAAGAATTGAATTATATTGTTAATTCAATCGAAAGTTACTACCAATAAATATAGAGATTTTTACACCCATAACCCTGAGTAGTTATGCAATTACAATCATAATCCGGTATAATCTTGAATTACATCTAGAACCCTACATAGTCTTAACTCTTACACTCATACCCTCGGAGTTAACTTCCATCCAATATTCTTTAGCTATGACGGTATCCGCTAAACAATTTACATTTTCTACCCATTAGGTTGTGTTATTTAAAAATCAGTACACTCCCCCCACCTCCTCCCCCACCTCCTCTTCGACAACCATCCCCTCCCCTCCTCCTCCCCGACGACCCCCCGTCGAGCCCCCCAGACCAGGCCTCCACTGCCCACGTCCTCCAGCCCAGGCCAGATCCCCACACCCACCTGCTATAGCCCAGGCCATACCTCGAGCCCCCCCTCCACGTCCAGACCAGTCTCCCTTCGGACCTGTGCCCCCCGTCCTTTGAGCCTATGCCCGTCGGCGACCTCCAGCATCCCCCCTCCGGCCAGCAGCAAAGCCCCCCGCCAGCGACCACTAGCTCCCACTCTCGATCTGACCTCCAGTCCTCCGCCGTCCCCCCCCCCCCCCCCAAGCCATGCAAAGCCACCCTCCTCCCTCCCTTTCGAGCCTGCGACCCCCATCTCCCTGTCGAGAACTACAGTCCTCCACCATGTATGCCCCCCAGCCACACAAAAGCCCCCCTACGCCCCGTGTCTGCCCCACCTCCTCCCTCCCTTTCGAGCCTGCTATCCCCACCTCCTCGTTGAGGCCTCCAGTACTCCACCGTCTGATACAAAGCACCCTGGGGCCGTCCAGAACAATCCGCCGCCTCATGTAGGCATGCCTCATGCAAAGCCCCTTGACCTCGTATCTGCACCCCCCTCCTCCCTCCCTTTTGAGCCTACGACCCCCCCTCCCCGTCGAGCCTCCCCCCCTCCCCCCCCCCACCCCGCCCCGAGTCTGCCTCCCACCTCCCTTCGAGCCTGCGATCCCCCCTGCCCCATCGAGCCTGCCTACCTGAAGAGCCCGTCCTCCCTGTGTCACCTTCTCGGAAGCCCTGCCTATCACTCCCGTCCGCCTCCTGCCTGCAAATGCCGCTAATTTTTCTATTTTTTTATTTTTCTAAAAGCAGTTGGAAGATCATGGGTTAAATTAATCCAATGATATGGTTGGGTTAACCGAAAAACTAAAGGAAGGTTATGGGTGTTAGACAGAGTGATTATTTGAGGCTTTGTGTGTAATTTATGATTATACAGGGCCATGATTGTAATTGCAGAATTGCTCAGGATTAGGGGTGTAAAAATCCCATAAATATAAATCTATACTTCTCTCATATGCTCACGATATCTTCAAATCACGGCATTAACCTCCAGTTAATCATCATAATCGGTGCTCCAAACCTCCTAATACAAAAATCATCATATATGCTATTTTTGAAAATAATCTTGCTTGATTCTAGGCATTTATTTAAATGATGAAATCTATAATCAAAATCGGAAGTTCATTTCTGTAATTGATACGTTATTACCTCTAAAAAGTAATTTTGAAAGTTCAAATTGGCGGAATATCTTATGTTTCAGATAAGCTTATTCCACAGATATCCTTCAAGACGAGATTAAAGTAATAGTTGCGCACATCCTTTTCAACACATCACTCATTTCCTAGGGTTCATGTATTTGATGCTGACTGTAGGTATGTCTTGTGGATGGGAAGGGAGCAGGAGGTGGAGAAATCTATTACGAATAGGACAGCTCGCATTGGCATTATGTACGCAACCTTCCCTAAGGATTGAATATTGCTTTCGCAATGGTGCCACTTGGAACCTACCTAATATGAAAATGTTTTGGTTGCTTGGGAACATTTGTGGTGGGGCATTTGGTTTATGCGATGAAACATATTCGAAACTTCCCCCCGCAGTTACGTCAATTAGTCAAGCGAAATCGTCGATTGATTCCTCTTAATCTACTGATGATGAAGATTGTCGCTTCTAAGTTCAAAGAGACGTACACGGAAAGAAACAAATAGAAAAACAGTCAAACTAAACGGATCCCAAGTACACGGAAGCTCGGTGAAAATTGAATGGCTATTCTATATTGTCCATCTCCTTCCTATGCACAGGCGTATACAATTCTTCCAATAAGTATAGAGTTAATCACGAATGGGTAAAAACTTATCTACACTATATAATTATGCGGAATGAAAATTAAGAATTAGATTCCTTAGAGATGCAGTTTTGGGGAAAATAGAGGCATTTAGTCTTTAGAGTTTTCATAAAATTGTGCAAATATTAACTTGTAATATTTTAAAATAACACATATATTACATATTCGGGGTATGATTATTTTGTACTATTAAAAAGTATATCATACTCTTAATTCAATATTATGATGGCAAATGCATTAGTTAGAAATGATTATAGCTCTTGAGAAAAGAAGCACATTTTTAGTTGTGATTTTTACACTACGGATCCTAGAAACTTTGTCAACCTTCATGACCCTGTAAACATCATAATTATCACATTGAACCCGCATACATGCTACTTCTTACCTCACAAATTCTGTTGTCGATTCTAACTTTATTATCATGGGTTAATCTAGAGTTAATCTAACCATAAGAAAATTCAACGGTGGATTTTGGTCCCTTGTCTCCCCTTTCTTCACCTCCCCTTCTTCTTCATATCGATATGTGCTAGAGCTCCAACCAGCGGTGTAGGAGCTTATGGTTCAATGAAGTTTATGCTTAGCATAGATATGTGTGCATGACGTAGCTCCTGGTAGGCAAGGATGCCAAGACAAATGGGATGGAGATGAATCTCGTCAAATGCGGGAGGAAAAGGTCAGAGGTGTTTGGGAGGCACACGGCATCGAAGCAACATTAGGAAGGGGTTTTGGAGCGGGGCGGAGTCGAGGCAACTTTGGTGGTGGCTGAGGGAGAGTGGATGAGGGGAATGGGAGGGTAAGAGTGGTGGGGGGAGCAAGGGAAGGAGGGTATAAGTTTGTAAATTTGATAAATAAAGAGGCTAATATAAAGATTTTTTGGGAAAGAATTTGGTTCATTTTAATGGACAAATGGATCTGAATTAATCACATGATTTGTGGTATAAGAGTTAGCAAGTTTGTAGTATTACCAAATATCATCATAAAATAGTCAAGTTACATCTAGATTACTCGACTAAAGGGGTTAGTAGGCAAACGATATCACTTTACTAGTGATTTTGATTAATAAGAAAAAAGAAAAAAACCATCAAACACCTAAAATTGACCATTGGAACACGAGTAGTTGATTAGTGCTAATCCAAAAACTTCTTTTGGAAAGAATTTTGTTCATTTTAATTGTCAAAAGGATGGAAGTTAATCACAGGCTCAGTGATATAAAAGTTAGCAAGTTTGTATGGTTATAAAAATTGTAGGGCTAAATGTAGATGGTATCCTAATCATTTGGAATGATATAAGGATAATAATAAGTTTTTGTAGATTGACTATTCTATACCTTGAGATACAATCTCAAGTATACATCTTGGATCTTAGTTCTCTAGATGTTCAAAAGCAAAGAGAAGAGGGTATTGGGACTGTTACATTAATTGGTACACCGTGGATATATTCCATTTTGGAAAATTCCAAGAAAGGCTTCTTTTCCTTAAGATATGATACTAACATATCTAAGGGGATAGCACCTCAAAGAGTTGAGGATGCGAATGCTAAAACTGCTTGCCCTTGTACATTAGTTATGAAAAGCCGGGTGTATGCTAAATGTGTACAAAAGCCAGATGTCAGCCATGCAGTGGGAGTAGTAAACTGTTACTAAACCTATTATGGTGATAAAACATTTGATTGCAGTAATAACAGAATCTTCAAAGATGACAAGACTTAGAGATAGTGATCTCAAAGTCTTATCTTCAAGAACTTAAGACTTTATAGATGGTGATCTAAAAAGGATCTTAACTGCGGATACCTTAGGAGATAGAGATCTCCGAGAATAAGGGTATTTTGATAAGAATAATAAAAATTACATATTGGTTAAATGATTATTGACCTGTAGTGTCAAGGACACTATGACTGACATGATTGAGTATTGGTTGCATAAGATGCAACATTCGCATTGGATGCGAACACTGTTACTAGGAGATATGTAAGTGCCGTAAAAGGACTTGGCATAGTCTCTCGGAACGGAGTAACTAATCAACTTACCTAGCTATTTTCCTAAATAGCATATGATTGTCACATGAGTGCGGGTTTAAGTGATTAGCTCATTAATGGTTCTTTGGGTTAGTGGGAGATTGTTGGACATGTGAGCTCACGGCGAGCCATTATGCAATAATTGTTATTGCAAATATCATTCCCAGATCTGAAATGAAGAATAACTAAATTGCATAATAGGTCCCTTAGTACAATTAGGGCTATGTACCATGGGCATCTTAATGATCATACAATTGTTGATTCAATTGTTAAATCATAGAGGTTGGTTCTTGGATGAATATCTTAAGAGTTAGATTGGGGACTCATCAAGCATCGCCAAATGATTATTAAGAGATGATCTCCATCCTGAGAAGGAGATGACAATCTTTTCTCTGATGGATGATATCTAACTGACCTCTTGATGCGGGTCCTCTGCATAGGAATAGGGATTCGAAGGTTTTAGATAACTTAGGTCAAAGAGCTGACTTAGCAAGATAGATATAACCAAAGTCCAATGTCGTATACTGTCACGATATAGGCACACATCCTCTGATCGGATACAAATGTGTTACTATATGTCTGAGTATGTACATTTAGCAGACCAATAGGTTGATGACCTAATGAATGTCTATACACCGGCATGCTGGTGTGCATGTAAGGGCATATGAGTAATGCGATCTCTCAAAGGGATCATACAAGTTCATTACTAAATCGGAATACACGAGCTCATTCATAAGATATTGGAAAGAATCAAATTCCGTGCATGGTCGTCTCACTTTGGAAACTAGACTGAATTTGTAAGTTTGATATATGCTTTTGAAAAAGTATATAATCAACACCTGGGTATGATATATGCTTTTGGAAATCATATGATCGATAACGACTCTCAATGATCGAATGAGAAACTTAATGATAAAACTCTGAAGTAGACAGTGTAAAATTGATCTTATACTTCATGTTTATTCTGGGTCTTCCAGTATGCAAGATGTACAGGTATTGGGAATACCTGAGGGTGATGTGATCATAAACAATTGTATAACCATGACACTTCCATTACTAGTGAGTGTTGAAACGAGTCTAGATTTTAGTGACTCCTCTCAGTAAGGAAGTAATCTGATCTTGGTCCAAATGTTGGACATTGATCTGAATGTGATTCAGGAGCAATTGGAAGATTAGATTTGTGGTCTTGATTCAATCAAACATCTATGGAAGGTTCGCAAGATCTGGATTAGAGATGTGATCTCAATATTAAAGTCGCTATATGTGGAACAATACAATTGCCCTGTCCTTATCTCCAAGTATCTGCGGAGAAAGCGCATTAGCCTTGAAAGAGTTTCGGATAATTTCATTGTTGATAAAAGTATCCAAGCACTGATAAAATAGACAATTAAATGTGATTTAGTTATCATGAATTATATGAATTTGATTCATATTATATGAAGAGTTATCTAAGATAATTAAATGTGATTTAATTATCAAAGATGTAAATAATGTGAATGTGATTCATACTATTTGGGCACATGAGAAAAGAGATCCAAGATGATTAAATATTATTTAATTATCATGGATATGAATAATGTGGATAACACTATCCATAATTAATCAAATATATCATAAATGTGATTTATAATATATTAGAGAGAGCTATTTGTAACTTGCATTTGTTAATTAAATGCTGATGTGAATTGGATTCACATTGGACAATTAATTGAAAATGTAATTTACATTTTATTTTGGATTGTGAATGTGATTCATAATTTTCCAATGGTATGATAGCAATGTTCACAAAATAATTATAACTTATTTTTGTTGAATAATTTACAACAAGTGTTGTTTTAAATCTTGGAGATTTCTGTGGAATAATGTAATCTAATGAGATTACATGAGATTGCCACCAACTTCCATATTATGGAAGGAGGCAATATTCATTCCATAATCTCCATGATTGACTGATTTAATTTGAGATTGAATTATATTTATTTTTCAATATATATTTAATCATAATTAAATTAATTATTTTTGTGTTTTTTAGCAATAAGAATAGCCATTAAAAGGAACACAAATCAATGTGAGCCATTAGATTTGTGTTATCCGTGGATTGAGATCCATGGATCCCAAAATATTATAAAATGAGAGGCATCCCCTTTGATCTTCTTTACACACACACAAGTTATGAACAAAAACTCTCTCTCTCTCTCTCATTCTCTGCACGTCCTCTCTCTCCCTCTCTCATCGTGGCCGTCCACCATGGAAGCCATAGAGATAGTCTCCATCACCGTAGCATCGTCGTTATTTTGTCGGATTGTTTTCTCGTGAATCTCCATCTCCTTCGATGCGCCTCGCGCGTGAAGAAGACGTCGTATCATGTGTGATGAGATCAAGATATTAGTCGCTTGGATCATCAACATGGATTGCAAGGATCATGTGTTTCAATAACGCGCTCGCAAGCATCTCCTCCGTCGGATCGGACTTGAGACAGGAGGTCTCTTCATTTAGGGAATCGTTCGCAACCATGCTTCAAGACGTAACCTTAATACTTGTTTGTGGTTTAGATGAATGATCTGAGAAGTGTTCTTAGATCATGTGATTTCATCGCAAGAAATTTTTAAATTTCACTGCCTTGAGCAAGTAGTGCGACTAGACGCTCCCGATCGCATACGATGCGATCCTCACGCTTCCGTGATGCGCTTAAGGATCTCACCATATCCTTCATGTGGTATCAGAGCCATAGATTAGAGGTTTAAGATACGATCCATAAACCTTGGATGAGTTGGGCTCATTAGGGTTTGCGAAATTTTATCACATCACATTTACGCAGCCCTGTTTTGTGTGATTTTAACTTTTTAAATTTTTAACACAAAATTATCACTTGGATTGTGTTCCCCATAAAATAAGGAAACCGTGGGATTTGAGTTTGCATGATTTGGAATCCGTTTTCTCAAGTTATGATCATTTTATAGAACATGTATCCATTGTTTCGGGGACTGCGAATCTTGACGTAATTATGGAGTTTAGTAACTGAGGATCACTGCTGGAAATTACTTGCCAAATCAAGAACCATGTGATTGTCATTTAATTAATTAGTGAAATTAAATGGTTTAATTTCTTGAAATAATTATGGATAAATATTTGTGAAATATTTGATGATGATTATTTCCTTAAATTGCATTACCTTAACCAGTAATTGATTAGACATGATCTAGATCACAATTGATTACATGATCTTCTTCCAACAAACAAAGTTGCTTGAATATGATTGGAATTATTTAGCAAAACTCCTTATAATGTTAATCAAAAAATGTTTTGATTATTACTATATGGTATAACTTCGGTTGAAAAACTGATTATCATCTCAAGTACATAATGATCAATTTGGCATTATCCTAACCCGAGGCGGATATGGTGCCTAGTCAAGGAGCGTTGGGTAGCAGGTTGCACCATGTACAGTCTGTCCCACTCCCGTCGGTACTGACTATGACATCAGGTAGGGAAAGGATAATGCTGGAGAGATCATGACGTATTTTCTAATTATTAAAATTTGAAATAATACATATTTGAGATAATACCATAATTCAAGTAACAATAAAGAATGTTTGTTGCATATTAATTAGATCATTAATTTAATATAATTAGATTAATTAGAATCCAATTAAAATTAAAACACTCTATTATAAATAGAGTTGTATTTATCTTGGAAGAATTAATCCTAATGAATATGATTCATAATGATTAATTAGAATTTGAACATGATATGAAGGATCACATAAGTGACATCCATGGTCTCCGGTCAAGGCGAAGGGTTCCATCGCCAGGGATTGTATATAGGAGACGTCTGTCCGAAGTGACATCTCTTGTATGCAAGCACATGTGGATCGGGCTCTTCGCTTCTCGAAAGAGTAAGGACGTATGCATAGTGACCCCAATATCGGGTCCTTATATTATTGGGGAAATATTGGATTGCGCATAGCACGTTGCATTCTTGTTGATGGTTGGTTCAATTAATGATGGATCAACATCACCTTAGGGGTGGTGGGCTTGGGTGTTAAATACCGAATTAGGAATGTAAGTTGGACTTGCAAGGAGAAATATGTTCCCGCTTCTTTTTATTCGAGTAACAGTTTCTCATATTATTGGGATGTGACAAAGATAAGGAAGGAGATCACAGATCTTGCTTGATATATAATGGTAAGTATATCTCTTACAATGAAAGTGATTAAGGGAATAAACTTTCAGTAAAAATTCCCAAATCAAAGTAAAGTATATATTTATATACATTTATGCAAATTTCTTATTTCAGATAATCCTTCATAAAACCCAATCAATATTATACTCAATAATAATCAGTAAAATATCATGGATTGGATCCATGATCGAGATATTGTACTTGCAGTTGGACACATAATATATGTGGTTGCAATGTGCAAGTTTCTTCATAATAATGAGGAATGACAAATAAATAGACAATAGGACTACAACCCTAGGGTTTGTATGCTGCTATAGTCTTGATATCTCATCGAATGTACTTTGGAAGTGACATGTCGACGATGATCGTAATTGTCAAACAATCCTTATAAAATCTAAGAAGATGTTCTGGCATACATATGTGCTCTTGACATTTAATCATTAATGACATGGTTCTCTGCATCATGCAGAATGGTGGCTCTATAAGAGAAGATATATTCAAAATGTTTGAGTACCCGTCTGAAGCAAAAGTCTTTTTAGAGTTAAGATGTATGTAGATATGATGAGTGACATCATTCTACTATCTATACTCAAGTCATTCATGAAGCTTCATGATACTCATATTGTATGAATTAAATGAAGCATGTATAAATACTGAAATGCTCTTATATTAAAATCTTTTGACTTCAACATAGGAGATCCTTTGTCTTAAGCAATGGTTGTTTATAAATAAAGGGAGCGCAGTGGAACCATGGGTCTGACCCAAGCGAGAAGGAAAGTCAAGGAGTTGACTGTACTTCTATATGACATCCAAAGAGTTGGATGAATGCCAATACTGCAATAAGTCGATGTTATGATAGTATGACTATCTAGACTATCGTGGATCCTTAGAGAAGGACTCGAATAGTGCATCAGAATAATCTACATTTAATCGTTGAAATTGACTTTCTTATTTGATAATATCAAAGTGTAATAATTGTATCTCGTTCTTCTAATAACACTTGCAATTGGTTGCATATGTTTTAGAAAACTAGAAAAGTTGATCTTAAGTTAAATAGTCATCCACATGGATAATGATGCAATTGTTGCAACAATCTCTACTAGATTGACAGACTTCATATTTTCAGTGGGATAGTCATAAGTCTTATAGAATGTCTCTATGACCTAGATATTAGGATACACTCATTGTTTATTTCTAAATGTTGGAAATAAATGTGAATTCTGGAATAGACCTATCATAAAGAGTTGTGATGGATATATTTCAGATAGTAATCTAACATCTAGTGGAATCTACTCTATTAGAAAATTAATGAATGGTTTATTAACATTTCTAATAGTGAAAATTAAACCTTTAAAGATCAATAGGAGGATGAAGATCATTTGATAATGATCTGGCATCATGTCTTGGACATATGTTGTTGATGATATCAATAGACTATAAGAGATGAAGCTTTAGAATGTCTGAAATTTCAAATCTTACATACTTTTAAATATTGTATTTAAAGTAAAATGTCCAATATACCCTTCTATGAGAATGGTGTAATACATCAAGGTATTCAGGGTCTCATATATATTGATGTATGTGGATCGTCTATATCATAATGAACATGAATGATATGTGATATCATTCGA
This sequence comes from Ottelia alismoides, assembly GCA_037367405.1. Classification (NCBI taxonomy): domain Eukaryota; kingdom Viridiplantae; phylum Streptophyta; class Magnoliopsida; order Alismatales; family Hydrocharitaceae; genus Ottelia; species Ottelia alismoides. The sequence continues at coordinate 1,372,844 of JAZKJV010003589.1, forward strand.
TGATTATTTGTGACATGAGATTTCTTCCCTTCACCTAAGAAAGCTTTGAAATGTTCCAAGATTTCACAATTTTGATTTAGAACCAAAGTTTGAAGTAAGATGAAATGAATTTAATCTAACCTGGGTAACTTGTACCTATTAGATGAATTCAAGGAATACCTTATGGAGATATGAATATCATTCCTATCTCATTTCTCTTAACACACCTAAACTCAATAGAGTTGTAGGGAGATACAATTGGATCATGTGTGACATGATTTGATCAATGATGAATTGTAGCATAATTACCTCTTAGTTTCCAGGTATGTATGTAGTAGAGACTACAATATATATCCTTAATAAGGTTCCAAGCAAGTAAGATGGAATTTAGCACCTGAGAGTGCTACTTCATTAGGAAAATGGTATTGGATACCTACTTTATGACCTTGAGATTCTTAAAAGATCTCACCTCTAAGGATATGATTCTTAGAGTATGACTCTTTTCAGAATCAAGATGAAAACGAAGTAAAGGAACTCATTGAATCTTGAGAAGATTATGAGGGTCCTGAAATCAGAAACTAAAGGGACAACTACAGATGAAACACTAATACCTCTTCAAATGAGTTTGAGGATGGATTCCATAGGTCATTTAAGTCTGACAATGATCTTACTTCATGTAATGAAGCTTCTAAAGATCATGACATGGAAAGATGGAAGTTAGCAATAAAGTCTAAAGTAGACTTCATATACAAGTGTTCTATATGGACTCCCAAGGATCCACCTATATGGGAAAACCTATTAGATGTAAATGGATCTTCAAAAGAAAGAGGGAACCAGACGAGAAGGTAGAGACCATCAAAGAACGGCTTGTATCCTCAAGATACACATCGAAGAGAAGACATCGCTTGCGATGAGACTTACTCTTCAGTTACCATGCTTGAACCCATCAGAATATTGCTGACTATAGCTACACAACTTGACTATGACATCTTCATGATGTGAATCAATATTGCATTCCTCCATGAATACCTCTTAGAGGATATTCACTTGAAGTAGCACCAGGGCTTCATGGTTGAGGAAAGCAAGGTGTGCAAGCTAAAGAACTCCATCTATGGACTCAAATAAGCTTCTTGTTGTTGGAACATTGGATTTTATGAAATTATAAATATTATGATTTCAGATAGAATCTTGATAAATCGTGTGAAGCTTAGTGGACGTGCCATTGTGTTCATCATGATAAATGTAGATGATATCCTAATCATTTGGAATGATATAAGGATAATAACGAGTATTTTATAAACTAGCTATTCCATAACTTGAGATATGACCTCAAGAATTCCTCTTGGATCTTAGTTCTGAAGATGTTCAAAAGCTAAGAGAAGAGGGTATTGGGACTGTTACATTAATTCGTACATCGTGGATATATTCCATTTTGGAAAATTCCAAGAAAGGCTTCTTTTCCTTAAAATATGTTACTAACTTATCTAAGGGGATGGCATCTCAAAGAGTTGAGGATGTGAATGCTAAAACTTCTTGCCCTTGTGCATCGGTTATGAAAAGTCGGGTGTATGCTAAATGTGTAAAATAGCCAGATATCTGCCATGCAGTGGGAGTAGTAAATTGTTACTAAACCTACTATGTTGATAAAACACTTGATTGCAGTAATAACAAAATCTTCAAAGATGACAAGACTTAGAGATAGTGATCTCAAAGTCTTATCTTCAAGAACTTAAGATTTTTTAGATGGTGATCTAAAAAAAGTATTAACTACAGATACCTCAGGAGACAGAGATCTTCGGGAATAAGGGTATTCTGATAACGATAATAGAAATTACATACTGGTTAAATGATTATTAAGTTGTAGTGTCAAGGACACTATGACTGACATGATTGAGTATCGGTTGCATAAGATGCAACATTCGCATTAGATGCGAACACTGTTACTAGGAGATATGCAAGTGCTGTAAAAGGACTTGGCATAGTATCTCGGAACGGAGTGACTGAACAACTTACCAAGCTATTTTCCTTAATAGTCTATGATTGTCACATGAGTGTGGGTTAAATTATTAGCCCATTAATGGCTCTTTGGGCTAGTGGGAGATTGTTGGACATGCGAGCCCATGGTGAGCCATTATGAAATAATTGTTATTGCAAATATCATTTCCTGATCTGAAATGAAGAATAACTAATTTGCATAATAGGTCCCTTAGTACAATTAGGTCTATGTACCATGGCCATCTTTTTGATCATACAGTTGTTGATTCAATTGTTGAATCATAGAGGTTGGTGCTTGGATGAATATCTAAGGAGTTAGATTGAGGACCCATCAAGCACCGTCAAATGATTATTAAGAGATGATCTCCGGCTTGAGAAGGAGATGCCAATCCTTTCTCTAATGCATGATATCTAACCAACCTCTTGATGAGGGTCCTCTGCATAGGACTAGAGTTCGGAGGTGTTAGATAAGTTAGGTCTAAGAGTTGACTTAAAGAGATCGAGATAACCAAAGTCCTATGTCGTATACTATCACGATATAGGCACACATCCCAAGATCGGATGTTTGAGTATGTACATTTGGCATACCAGTAAGTTGATGACCTAATCAAGGTCTATACATTGGCGTGCTGGTGTGTATGTAAGGGCATAAGAGTAATGTGATCTCTAAAAGGGATCATACAGGTTCATTACTAAACCGGACGACATGAACTCACTCAAGAAATATTGGGAAGAATCAAATTCCTTGCACGGGAGTCTCACTTTGGAAGCTTGACAGAATTTGTAGGTTTGATATATGCTTTTGGAAAAGTATATGATCACCACCAGGGTATTATATATGCTTTTGGAAAGCATATGATCGATACCGACTCCCAATGATCGAATGAGAAACTTAATGATAAAACTCTGAAGTAGACAATGCAAAATTGATCTTATACTTCAGCTTTATTATGGGTCTTCCAGTATGCAAGATGTACATGTTTTTGGAATACCTGAGGGTGATGTGATCATAAACAACTATATAACCATGATGCTTCGATTCCTAGGGAGTGATTAAACGGGTTTGGATTTTAGTGACTCCTCTCAGTAGGGAAGTAATCTGATCTTTGTCCAACTGTTGGACATTGATCTGAATGTGATTCAGTTACAATGAGAAGATTAGATTTGCGGTCTTGATTTAATTAAGCATCTATGGGAGGTCCGCAAGATATGGATTTGAGATGTGATCTCAATATTCAAGTCACTATATGCAGAAAAATACAATCGCCCTGTCCTTATCTCCAAGTATCTGAGGAGAAAGCGCATTATCCTTGAAAGTGTTCAGGATAATTTCATTGTTGATAAAAGTATCCAAGCATTGAGAAAATAGATAATTAAATGTGATTTAATTATCATGAATAATATGAATTTGATTCATATTATATGATGAATTATCAAAGATAATTAAATATGATTTAATTATCAAAGATGTAAATAATGCGAATGTTATTCATATTATTTGGGCACATGAGAATAGAGATCCAAGATGATTAAATGTGATTTAATTACCATGGATATGAATAATGTGGATAAAACTATCCATATTAATCATATATATTATAAATGTGATTTATAATATATAAGAGAGAGCTATTTGTAACTTACATTTAGTAGTTAAATGTTGATATGAATCGGATTCACATTGAACAAGTAATTGTAAATGCAATTTACATTTAATTTTGGATTGTGAATGTGTTTCACAATTTTCCAATGGCATGATTACAATGTTCACACAATAATTATGAATTATTTTTGTTAAAAAATTTACATCAAGTGTTGTTGTAAATCTTGGAGATTTCCATGGAATAATGTAATCTCATGAGATTACATGAGATTGCCACCAACTCCCATATTATGGAAGGAGGAAATCTTAATTCCATAATCACGATGCTTGATTGATTTAATTTGAGGTTGAATTATATTGATTTTACAATATATATTAATCATAATTATATCAATTGTTGTTGTGTTTTTTAGCAACAAGATCATGGCCATTAAAAGAAAAACAAATCAATGTTAGTCATCGGATTTGTGTTGTCCATGGATTGATATCCATGGATCCCAAAATATTGTAGATGGAGAGGCACCCCCTTTGCTCTTGTTTACACACACAAGTTGTGAACAACAACTCTCTCTCTCTCTCACACACATTCTCTACACGTCCTCTCTCTCTCCCTCTCTCATTGTGGCTGTCCACCATGGAAGCCATAGAGAGAGTCTCCATCACTACAGCATCGTCGTTATGCTGCCAGATTGTTTGCTCGTGGATCTCCATCTCCTTCAGTGCATCTCGCTCGTGAAGAAGACGTCATATCTCGTGTGACGAGATCATGAGATTCGTCGCTTGGATCGTCAACATGGATTGCGAGGATCACACGTTTCATCAACCTGCTTGCAAGCATCTCCTCCGTCGGATCGGACTTGATATAGGAGGTCTCTTCATTTAGAGACTCGATCGCAATCACACTTCAAGAGGTAACCCTAATACTTGTTTGTGGTTTATATGAAATAATCTGAGAAGTGTTCTTGAATCATGTGGTCTCATCACATGAAATTTTTAAATTTCGCTGCTTGAGCAACTAGTGCGACTAGTCGCTCCCGATCGCATACGATGCGATCCTTATGCTTCCGTGATGTACTTATGGATCTCACCATATCGTTCAAAGGGACCTTATAAGTGCATTCATTCATTTAATCTCGAAGAAGGAGTGAAATAAATCAATAAACTTTATTGATATGTTGAATATTACAATAATATTTATTGTAGAAATGGTTCGCCCCTTGCTCATGTGGGTAACAATATGGATCTCATTATCCTCCTAGATTCGATGAGTCCCTTTACTTCATTCTATCCTTGATTCTTAAGGAAGGAATCCTCTGAGAAATATATTCTTAGAGATGAAATCTTTTAAGAATCTCAAGATCATAAAGTAGGTATCATATACCATCATTTATATACCTTTTGAAGTAGCACTCTCTATTGCTAGATTCTATGATTTCTATCTTACTTGCATCCATGTTAATGTCATGGACCAAGTAAGCATTTATCCTCAAGTGTCTCACACTGGGCGTGGTTTCAGATCAAATCTCATGAGGTGTTTTGAGTTTATATTTGTTTGGAATCTTATTAAGGATGTATACTATAGTCTCTACTACATATACCACGAAACTAAGAGGTAATTATACTAAGATTCATCTTTGATCAAATCGTGGTATACATGATCCAGTTACATCTCCCTACAACTAGATTGAGCGGAGGTGTATTAGTTGGAGTGAGATAGGAACAATATTCCTTTATCTATAAAGTAATATCCGAATTTATCTGATAGGTATTGGCCTCTTTGGTCAGATCAAATTCTTTTCATCTTCCATCTATCTTTGGCTCTCAACCAAATTATGAAATCTTCTAACATTTCAATGGTTTCTAATGGACAAGGGAGAAATATCATACCATAAATAATCATTAATAGATATCACATATCATTAATATTTATTATGGTATACATGCTCCACATACACCAATATTTATGAGGTCTTGAATACCACAACATCTTACACCGTTTCTAGAGAAGGGTGTGTTGGACATTTTTTTAATATTGTATTAACAAGAATGTTAGTTTTGAACTTTCAGATAATCTAAAGTTCTATCTCTTACAAGTCTATTGATCTTGTAAATAGATATATGTCCAAGTTATGATGCTAGATCATTGTAAAATGACCATCCTCGACGTTTTGATCTTATTAGAGTTTAATGTCTAGTATAAGAAATGTCAATGGACCATTCATTAATATTATAATTTAATAGAATCCTCTAGATGCTAGATTACCATCTAAAATATATGCACCATAACTCTTTATAATAGATCTATCTCAGAATGTATCTCTATTTTTAACAAGTTTAGAAATGAACAATGAATCTATTCAAACATCTAGGTTATAGAGACATCTCTAAGACTAAGGGCTCTCCCACTGGATTTATGTAGTCTTTCTATCTAATGGAGATCATCACAACAATTGCGTCAAATTTCATATGTATGACTATTAAATCTTAGATCAAGTTTTCTAGTCTTCTAAAATATGTGCAACTGATTACAAGTGTTAGTAGAGGAAGGAGATACAATTATCAGACTTTAAGCTTATCTAATAAGTAAGTCGATTTCAAATAATGATATGTAGATGTAGGATATGACAATGCCTTCTCTAAGAATTCGAGATTGCCTGAATAGTCATACTATAAGAATATTGGCTTGTTGCAGTATTCGCATTCATCCAACTCTTTGGATGTCATATATGTGGAATTCATAAAAGTTCAATCAACTCTTTGATTCTCCTTCTTACACGAGTAGGACCCATGCTTCCACTGTGCTTCTGATGAATCCACGATTCATCATCTCAATATCTTGATCTTATGAAAATCCCCGAGTAAAATCCCAAATAAATGTCCATAAAATCAATAAATTAACAAAATACCTCTTGTAAATAAAACTCACTAATTACTGTATATAAGATTGTACAAAATAAATTAACAATAAAAAAAGCCGCAAAATCGAAGGAGTTTTATAATTGTAAATAGCCCAAAACTTCATGGATTTTTAATAATTTCATTTCAACTCCTTTTTGCCTAATTCTTTCTCTAACTTGTTTATAAAAATGTATATAAAAATACAAAAATACAAAACAAATTTTACCTTAAATAAATGCCCCTAGATCCTATTTGGAAAAAGCCGTAAAGACCAACTTCCAAGCTAAATTCCCGCTCCGTATGAACTCTAAATTCACCAAACTCACTTTTAAAGTTCAAGTTAGAAAATTATCTATCCAACGGAAGTGGTTTCATTAAAATCGGAGCTCATTTGCAAAAGTTGGGTTTTGGGACCTAGATGTACATTGTATACCATGTATATATTCATTCTTTGTTCATTTTTTATCTTACCTTTCTTAATTTTTAAAAATACAAAAAAATCATGTTTGTGTTGTATTTTATTTATGTTATTTTATTGTATTTTTCTGTTGTAAATATCTCTTATTAACAAGACAAAAAATATATATATACATAGTGTGTTGTATTTACTTGTAAATTCACCATTATTTTTTCCTTCTTTATTTTGTTGTAATTAAAGTAGATAACTTTATTTCATTTTATTTATTTAATTATTTTACATTCTCTACAATAACCACCATTCAACTCCATTACTCCACCATATTTTCTAACTTCTAATTCAACTCCACCATTTTATTAACCTCCATCCCACTCCATCTTAATTCTAACTTCCATTTTTCTTCTTCTTTATATACTTGCCATTCTCCTCATTTTTGCCTTTGATCCATCTTTATGTGAGGAGAGCCAAGTTCCCAGAGTTGAATCGGTGACAGCGATGCAACCGCGGTCGAGCGACGATGGCCCTCTCTCCGGAGTGATCCGTTGGCTTTTTGGCCAACATCGCAGCCGCAACCGCGCGCTGCTCGAGCTCATCGCTCGCCGGCGATTCGAGCGAAGACCGTGCTCACGAGAGCACTCCATAGGCGATCGTATCATCGTAGGTAAATTTTCCCTTCATTTTAGTTCATTTGGTTTTTTTTGCAATTTTTTTTGGTACACCACATATCATCCCTTCCACCACCATCATCATACCATTTTTTTCTCTCTCATTTGTTTACTTTATCATCCTCACCATTTTAATTTTTTTCCTTTTTTTTTATCATGTTCAACCCCTGTCTGAAGAAAATTTAAAAAAAAAATTATAAAATAATTAAAACAAAAAAGTCTCTTTTTATTTACAGCAGTAAAAAGAATTCAAAAAAAATTAAAAAAAAATAAAAAAAAAACGGAAGAGGAAGGAGGCAGCAGCCGCCGCCCCCTCCCCCTCCAGGTGGTTGCCATCGCCGCCCCAATCGGCGCCCCCGCGCCGCCCCTCTCGCCGCCTCTTCCCAGGCCGCGCAGCCTGCCGCGGCGTCGATTTCTCCACCCGCGCCGGCCGCCGAGGAGCTTCAGCCCTCCACCGACTCCCGCCTCCTTGCGGCTGGGCCCGCTCCCTCCTCCGCCTCTCCGTGGCCCCCCTCTGCCGGCCCTCCGCCGGCCCTCCGCCTCCAGCCTCCTAAGCGCGGTGCGCGCTGCCCTTCGCGCAGCTGCGCGTGCCCGCGCCGCCGCTGCCGACCCCGTCCAAGTTGGGTTCTTCATCCCCAACGCCTGTACGAAGAAGAAGGTCCTCTTCCATTTTTTTATTTTATTTGTAAAAATTGCATACTTTATTTCTCATGTTTCCGTAATTGCAATTCCGTCCATGTACATAAGTTGCTTAGTATTTTTAATTTCTGTTTTGCACAAAGACCCCTGTGTTCGTACTTTAATTTGGACCTCGTTTTTGCATCATTTTGTTCAATGAAAAATGCCTTTGTGATGAGCAACTAATTGTCTACAATTTGACTATTTATTGGTATTTTTGTGACTCATGGGTAATTAATTATAATTGTTTAACTCAAATATTGGATATTTTACCCATTCCGTGCTCTTAAATTTATATCTCACACACGGTTGCTCTAAAAATTCCACGAAAAATATATGTGATGCCTTGAAGAGTGATGTAATTACTGTCCAAATTTCATTCAAAATGGAGTTGTCCAAATTTCATTCAAAATGGAGTTGTCTTGTGCCTTAACTAAATTATAGAGTGAATTTAGTATCTGATTTTTAATTTAAATCCACGAATATCCTTTTTGAGAAATTTCAAGTCTCTGGATTGCTCATCTAAAAATCTACTTGAGATAATTTGCATTTTGATTAATTTGATAACGTGAATTAATTAAGAATTATTCACTCACTATTACTCTGTTTTCATTAAAAAATCCATAAAAAATTCATAACTTGTCAAAAAATTCTAAAAATATTACTGTAGCTTTCTTGCATCATGTTTTACTTCCAGTAATTTTTTCATAATTTTTGCTTGCTTCTTGTGTGAAAAATTGCGAAAAAATCCATAAAAAGTGTGCATTTTTATTTATTGCATATTAACCCGAAAATTCTAAAAAAATGTGTTTTGTGTTCATCACTGGATTAGGACTCTAGGAAAAATAAGAATTGCCTAATTTGGATCTTTTCCATTAAAATTAATTTGGCTAAGTTGTATGCTTTCTTAGTGTCTTAATTCACGTGCATTTATCTTTCACTTTTCTACTTGCATAAAAAAATCTAAAAAAATACGCATTGGAAATCTAGACCTAAGTTTTTAAATTAAACCCAAGTTGTTCCTTTAACCCAAGTCTTAATCGATAGCCAACGATAGCTTAAGACAAAGGATGTCTTAAATCGAACAAGTCCCCAAGGGACTTCAATATAAGAGTATGTCAACATTTTCCTTACTTTATCTTATTCATACAATATGGATATTCTGAAACTTCATGGAAGACTTACGTTGAGATAGTAGAATCATGACATTCATCAAATCTACATACATCTTAACTCTTAATGACTTTGGTTCAAGAAAGCACTCATCATCTCCTATGGGGTTACCATCTTGTAAAATGCAGTGAACCATGTCATTCATGATTAAATGTTGAGACCACATATGTTTACCAAAACATCTCCTTTGATTTTTATAAGGATCTTGACAATTATGATCATCATCGACCTATTACTTCCAAAGTATACTCGATGTGAGATCAAGACTGTAGAGACATACAAACCCTGGGTTGTTGTCATGCTATCTATTTAATTGTCATTCCTCATTACCATGAGGAAACTTGCACATTGCAACCACGTACATTATGTGTCCAATTACAAGTACTACATCTTGATTATGGATCCAATCTATAATACTAGTTATGATTGCATATAGATTTGAGTGGGTTTAGTGAAGGTTATCTGAATTAAGATAATTTGCACAAATTTATTTTATTTATATTAAGGTTATTAATGTTTTAAATCATAGCCATCTCGTTTTTATTACCTTGAAAGTCCATCCCTTTCGACTTTCAAAGCATGAGTTATGCTAACAAAAGTATCTTACGAAAGATCTAGGATCTCCCATCCACCTCTATCACACCCCAATAATATAAGAAATTGTAACTCATGTAAAGGAAGCGGGAACTCATTCCACCTTGCTAGTCCAACCTGCATTTCCCAATTCGATTTTTGATACCCGATTGATGAATCCACATTTCATCATCTTTATTCATTTATTTTAGCTTAAAATCCTTGTAAAACCACATATAAATATCAATAAATCTCTCGTTTTACTAAAAAGCATTCTTGTGTAAATATTGTATATTTATCACTATTTTAAAAATAAATAAAGAAAGAAAGAAACAAAGGAAAAAATAAAGAAAATCAAAGGTTGTGTATATATAATAGATACATACTGACTCTGACCTCGAGAGTAGGTCAAGACTTAACCTAATCGACCAGAAATAAAGTAGGCGGAGATAAGTCAAAATACAAGAAAATGCAGAAAATCAATATCCATATGTGTATATTCATCACTTGTATACCTATGTATATATTACATATAGTATTTTATTTATCACCAAACTCACTCCAAATAAAAATATTTTCTTCTTGAAATTGTACATAAAATCTTTTGTAAATAATAAAAAAAATTGCAATAACAATCCGTGTACATTGTGTAAATAACAACACTCTGAAAAAGCCATAAAACTCAACTTGTTAGATCCATATCTTCTCCACCAAAACTCAAAATAATCAAACTGACTTTCATTGTATTACAAATTAAATAATATTTAAAATAGTGTTTTCATAAAAATCCGAGTTAAGATTTGAAATGTGACTTTTTTGGGGTACTATTGTACATTATACCATTGTATCTTATTTATATAGAATTTGTAACTATATATTTTCCTTGTGTTTTTAAATACTTGTATATATTGTATTTAACCTATATAAAATACAAGTAAAAAACATACAATAAAAAATATACAAAAATAAAATATTGTATATATTGTACATGTATCACTATGTATATTGTAAAATACTACTATTTATTTTCCCTAATAAATTAATTCACAAAAATAAAATAAAAATATCATTAAAATCTTTATAAAATATTGTAAATTAATAAATTATTAAATTATGTATATATTTGTATAATTAATATATTGAATATCAATGTTTGTTTTTATAGGTATATATACATATAAATAACATACTTTAATTATTTTTACTAATGCACATATTTTATTGAAATAATTAAAAATCAGTAAAAATAAGATAATTTGATTACTAATGTTTTTATTTTCAAAATTTTTTATTTTTGAAACATTTTTTATTTTCTATTTTATTTAACTTTTATTTTCATTTCTTTTTGTCACGTAGCTTGTTTTGTCCTATTCTAGGAGCTCTCCGATTGGCTGGACCCAGGTTGGTTGACCTGGGTCAGCTCCAAATTCAAAAGGTGTTCCCCGCTTAACTCGCGCATCTTCCTTCATTCTCAAAATTTTTCTACATGCCTCACTCACTAACTCCGCCCGATCCCTTCGTCGATTCTTCAGCCCTAACAATTGACTCCCTCACTAACTCATCAGATCCATCGATCTTGTCTCGAGCCGCTCCCATTTTAAATTTCAAATATGGGCAGACCTTCATCCCTATTTATACACCCAGAACTTCCCCGCCATGGTTGATCCGTTGTTGGCCATGTTTTCCCTGAGAGTGTATGACAGAGAGACCACTCCAGTGTCAGAGGAGTAGACCCCCAGTCAGGAGCGAGAGTTGAGGGCTAGATTCACGATCTAGATACTCATTGGGTCTTCACCGGTGCAGTTCCGACTCTCTACCATCTACAACAGATCAAGGTGTTTTTCTTCAATTCCTTTACTTTAGGTATTCTTAGTTTTTATTTCCTTTTCATTTCTATTTTTATTTTGTGCCTTAATTCTATATTTTAGCATGATCAGATCCACTACCATCTTCCGCTGACCCGCTCGATCGGAGGTGCTCCGACCACCTCCATCCTATTCAACTTTCTTACTATGTTCATCTTGACCTTCTCTGCCTCCTTCCACAATATGACCCCCCAGGTCTTCATTGATCTGGAGAATCGACTCCACTCCGACCACCTATGCTAGAGTCGCACGTCCATCACCATTATTTAGTGTGTTTCTATTAATAAAACTGTCAGAGAGAACCTCTAAGCATCAACAGCTTTTTGCAAGATGTAGGAGCTCATTTGGAGCGAAGGAGCATGGCTTGGAGGCTCTCCTAGAGCTGACCACCTTCCGACCTCCAGATCCTTTGCAAGACATTGTCGGTCACCCTCGTGCCATCTAGACGACATGGAGTCATCGAAGGAGAGAGTAGAATCCTTCAAGAGGAGAAATGAGTGGAGATCGACCACCCTTTCGCCGATTAGAACTCATCGGACTGGCCATTCATACATGTTCTTCCTAGAGCATCTGCAGACGTCTGATCAAGAACATCATGCCCGGTTTAAATATCGATCATCCCTTTATGCCCAAAAGTCAGCTGTGGATCGGTCCCTTCAAGATCGAATCCACATTGTCCGCTTGTGCCGTCATTTCAGCCATTAGATCAAAGCTTCAACATATCGTGGTCATTCTTTCTGCCATGTGGAACGATATAACGATTGTACTCCAGCCCATGAACATTTTTATTTTTGCAAATAAGTCCCTTTAGGGACATGTGTCTATTTGTAGTCATTTGAGCATTTTATTTTAATTGTGTTTTAGTCCTATTTGAACTATAACACATACCTCACACGTAACTTATTTGTGATTTTGCAATCAAAGTCTGAATAATATTTTTTGTCATTTGGCCCCTATAAAAAATTGGTATCTGTGACATTTCCTATTTCCAATTTATCCTCTTTTTCATTTATTTGAAAACCCTAAAAAACAAAAAATTCTGGAAAATCACAAAAATATTAGAAAATGGCTAAAACAAAAAAATATTTTTACTTTTATTTTCTGTATCTTTTTGCTTTCTTTCAAAAATCTAAGAAGTTACATTTTTCTTACTTTTATATTCAATTCTGTAATTTATTTTGTTTTCTTTTATTCCAAAACTAAAAAAAACAACAAAATATAAAAATTCATTGAAAATACAAAATCAGATAAGCATAAAAAATATAAAAATTTTAAAAAAATGACAAATTTCACAAAAACCATGAGTAGTGTGCATCGAATTTCCTCTTTTATTCCATAGTTTTTCATCGAATTAAATAAACCTCGAGATTTTTCTAGCCTCCCTAAGTTCGATACTGTACGCTATACATGTACATAAAATAACAAACTCACTTGCTGATAATTTTATTTTAATTTTAGCTTGAGAAATCAATAAGAGGGATTTCAGGGTTGCAACGATATTGCATTAATTTATTAAATTAAATTTAAATTCATTGGTTTAACAAATGGCGCTATTGTTGGGGATGCACAGTGAGGGTAGCTAGTTTTTTCGTCTTATAGCCTACTATTCTTGGTTATAGATACATGTTTATTCTTAGTTTTATTTTTCTTGTTTCTTCTCTTATTTTTCTGTCACATATTTCTTGTTCATATTTCTTGTCACTTGTCTATATTTCTATCTCCTATTTACTGTCTTTTAGTCATTTTATTGTTGTTCATATTTTTGTATATATTATTGTGTGGATTGCATCATGTTGAGGAGTGAGCACTCGCTTTGAATTCTGCATCCCGTGAAGGAGCTTACATAATGCTTGTACGATCTGATTTTTCGGACATCGAAAGCTCCCCAAGCTCAGACTTGGGGATTCATTTGAGATCTAATTTACTTTCTCTTCTCAATTTGCCTCGTATCCTCTTCTGTGTATTGTTTGTTTGTTTATTTTCTTCTCTTATTTTTTTGTTGATATTCTTCATAACTGTAATATGGCATATCTTTTGTTTCTCACTTTCTTGCGAGGGACTGACGAGCAAGGTTAGCATTTGTAGGAGCGTCGGTGCACCCAAGCAAAGCAGAGGTAGCTCGTTTCTTCATAGAGCAATATGAGAGTGTAGGAGGAAGTAGCAGAAGATTTGAAAGATTTTGTAAGAAATTTTGCACATACATTTTATGCTTTCTTTTTAGACTTTATATTGCAATATTATTCTTGTAAAAAGTTGTAATTATTCTCTTGGCACATGCCTCTTTTTTTGTTTTTTTCTAAGGCCATTATATACCTTGTGTGTGCGGGGTCTATTTCACCGAGTGTCGGTGCTCTTGGGGGCCTCATCGGTTTTTTTCTCATCGTCTTTATTTTTATTTGTTTTCTTGAGGTTTTTTATGCTTGAGCCCTTAGAAGTAGGTTTTATTGTCTTGCTTGAGACAGGTAATTGATTAGGTCCAAATACCTTAAAAGAATATCCGTTCCAATAGACTAGATCATAGGATTGAACTTAGTCAAATTAAATGGTTCTTTCCGCTAATAGAAGTTACTGCTAGGATGGTTCTCTTGCATTATATAGGTTAGTTTTCTTTCTATCTTTATTTTTATATGTGGATTACTTTGTATGTAGAGTGCTGATAAAAGGTATGCATATCTTCCTTTGCATACATCATTGATTTCATCGCACATCGGCTTTTCTAATTTCCTTTTCCGTTTTCACTCACTTAAGATAAAAAGGAATTGGAATATTCGTTAGATTATTTCTTTGATAAAATCCCAAAAAAAGTGACATCCTCATAAAACTAGGACTGCTAAAGAAAACTCGACCCTAAAATCAAAGAAAAAAATCATCATTGTTTTGGAGAGAGTAACCCCCTCATTTTTTGCAGGTACCTACCTCCAGACAAAGTGGGTGAGGACACATTCATAAGGATAGAGCCCAAATCTTTGGACTTGTACCCTATGCTCTTGTAAACTTCTCTGTGGTGTATGGTTGAGATGCAAGCACTTGTCTCAAACGTTAGAAAATCATTTTGGTGTGCTCATTCTCCTTTCTCCCTTTGGGCTTGATATTTAACTCGGTAGACTGGGCATATAGATCCATTGATTGGGGAGGATTGAGAATGTACGTTGGGAGATAGCATCGACTCACCCTGTATGCTTGGTAGTAAGTAACTTCTTGCAGATTCACAAAAACTAAAATTGAAAAGATAAAAGACTAAACTCTTACAGTCTCCACTTGTGTCCAGTTGGTGAATCGTGGGTTCGTATTGTATTTGGTTGTTAGTGTAAAGATCCATACACACATTTTGCACCTTTTTCCTTCCTTTTGTTGACTTGATGTCGCGTTCTCACATCTTTCCTCTTGATGTCGAAGATGTCGGATTGGAGAATTTCATGTTCGGACTCTGTGAGATCATTTCACACTCAAGTTCGATCGTCTTCTATTATGGAAGACTCACGTTTTGTATCCCTCTTTCTCCACATCACCCATCTTCTCATCCAATCCATTATTTGAGATTGATTCTAATCTCAAACTATAAATTGAGACTTCACCATTTTTTAGGACTAATCTAGTGTCGTATGCACTTTCAGAGATAGAATAAGAGCACTTGGTGCCAACAAAGGGCAAGGGTCCATGGCAGAGAAAAATGAGATCAATAGTACGATGTTAGCATCTATTCAGGCCATTCAGGAACAGTTGATTGAGCAAGCTGACATCTAGGCCGGATTGAGAGATATGATCTTTGAGCTGAGGAATGAGAGACAAGATAGGAGAAAGGAGGGTGACCAACTGAATGGAGGTGGGAATAGGGGAGGAGGAAATCCATTAATTGAGCTAGGGGATAAGCCTACACTTAAGGATTCATACAATCATGGTATATGACAAACTAATACATGGATTTAAATACCTGTAATTCATGGGCATTTCGAGCTTAAGCCCACAATTTTACCTCTACTAATATTCCACAAGCACGTTAATGAAGAACCTTATGTACACCTCCCGCAGCTTGACCACATATGTGGCACCATAAATTAACCTAACATCCCATTAGATGTAGTGAAGATGACAGCCTTAACTTTTAGCCTTATGGATAAGGCATTATATTGGATTAATTACTTATGAAGAGTTGTTACGTCATGGGAAGAATTGAGATCAACATTCTTGAGCAAGTATTTTCCCCTAGGATGATTGAATCAAAGCGTTCGTTGATTGCCAATTTCTCCCAAATGTCCCATGAGCCTATTCATGAGGTGTGGGAAGGATTTAAGGATTTGACTAAGAAATGCCCCCATCACGTTATACCAAAGACTAGCCTTGTGCATAATTTCTTTGGATTTGAGCATTGAGAATCAGAAGTTGGTAGATGCCGCATGTGGGGGGTCCCACTTTAATAAGGATGAGGATGTCCTTTATCATATTTTTGAGGAGATGACGGAGAGCTCTACGCTCTTTCTTCTTTGCATGCTTTCCAAAAACATATTGTTACCTCTTCTTCAGTACCCCACATGGTTTTCAACATGATGAAATCACAAGATACGGATAGGGTGGATAGTGCAGATCTGTCCATCATAAGAAAACACCTATCCAAAGTGGACATAATAGAGATACGATCAAAGGAGCTTGAGAAGCTTCAAGTGATCGAGCATAGGACAAAGAAACTGGATAAGTTGGATGTCATCATGAAGCATCTGGAGCTTATTGTCAGTGCGATTAGTCCATGTCAGAGTGTGAGTGTCGTAGCTGATACTTCTACGCATGAGCGGACTTCTTCCACTTTAGCACGACAGAGTACCGGAGCACCCCCTACAGTCCAGCATGTTTACTACATGCAGATCTCGGATTATGTGTCACAACATTCATCCTCATCATGCATTGTACCGTACCAGCAGGAGCCCATTTACATTCCTGAGCAGCAGTCTCCACCTCCATCTCTCATTTAAGAGGTGAACGACATTTGATTCGACCGAGAGTGCAACTAGCCCAGTTCGTTATGGAAAGTCCAGTTGGGTTCACAACAGAGTCAAAGGCCCATCCACCATTTTCAGGGAGGGAGACCACATCCCCAGCACCAGTAGCTATAGCCTTATTACCCTTCTCCATCATACTTACAGAACTAGAGACATGGACAACAATAGATACAGACTACATATTTTCATCATCCCTATTATTAGTGGCAATCTACACAGTTTTCCAACCCTCCTCCTCCTTACTATCAACAATAATATTCTGGACACTAGCAGCATCTGCCCTACCAGTCTCAGTGACAACCTGTAATTGAGCATCCAGAGGCACCTTCGGTGAAACACATACTTGATCAACTTGCACATCTGATGAAGAATATGAATGATTTGAATCAGTGGCTTGATGACCTGACCACCACAAAGACTTTGATCCCATCACAGGTCGAAGCCAATCCCAATATCTTTAGACACAAGGAGCAGGTAGCTCATATTCCACCCACCCTCGAGACATGTATGGCCCTTGATTTTACTTGTTTATTTGATGCCATTCATCTCAGGAGCGGTAGGAGATTGCAGCCACCTACACAACAATTGGGATTGGGGAGAGACGTTGAAGAGCTTTACCGACTTCATCATCCTTCTTCACCAGTAGAGCAACAATCCAATGTAGCATAGCTGGATCTTGGAGTTTCACCACCTTCTTCTTCACCACCACTACCACATTCTTCTCGTCATTATGCATAAAAGACCAAAAATATAATAAAAAAAGATGCATTGCCAAGTCAACCATGAAGGAGAACAAACCCATCATGGAGTCTTCTTCTACACCAGCAAACCAAGTAACTCATCCTGTTTTATATTTTGTTTCATTTGTTCATGTATTGGATAACACCGTACAGACTAATTCTAGTTATCCACATGTACATAATGATTCTATTTTGAATAAGAAAAATGAACAGCATGATGTTTCTTCAGATCTGTTCCATTTTCCTTCATCTTTGAATAAAACTCGAAAAATCCAAAATATAAAAAGAACTATATGATCCTAGAGTGGTAGAGATACTTTAGAACATATTTTTAGAGATGTCACTCCTTAAGGCCATGGAGTACATGCCCTCATTCAAAAAGGGAATGAAAGAAGCATGTACTCAAAAACGTTAACCAAAGCAGAACAGACAAAAGAATATAGAAAAGAACATCTTAATCATGGCCACGATTCTTGCCATCAGCAACCTCCTGCCTAAAAAGAAAGATAAGGGAGATCTTCACATTCGTTGCCATATCTTTGATCAAGAGTTTGATCGTAATCTTCTCGAAATAGGATCATCTATTAATCTCATGCCATCCTCGCTACTCACTGAGTTTGGGTTGGGGCCTCTTAGATCCACCAAGATGATCATGTAGTTTGTTGATAGATCGATCAAGAGGTCGAGGGGTATTCTTGACGACATTATCGTAATGGTGTAAGGAATGAGATTCCCTGTTGATTTTGTTATCATGGATATCGATACCTCTGCACCGTTCCTCCATACCCCAATCATACTTGGTCTGCCTTTCATTCCTACGGCCGAAGCGGTAGTTGATTACGGTATTGGAGAGATAACCTTTCACTCCCTCAGTGACAAGGTTAAAATACAGACAATCTTTTATCCGAAGACATCACCGCCACTAGCATCAGCAGATGAGAGAGAAGTCGTTACAACAGATTCTGTGGATTGTGGTTTTCTTGCTGAGTTTATAGATCTTTTCACAGATTCCATGACATCTGGGAGTTCCTTTCCGAAAAGAAACATCTAGGAAGCAGAGCCCATTTTATCTACCTTGTTGATCATTTCACGTTGTCAGTTGATGGATTGTTTGAGTTGTTTTCTAATGATCATTCTAAGTTTCTGGCGGTACATTCTGAGATTCCTAGGATACATTATTTTTCTGAGATTACTGGCGAGATACCTCCTACAGAGATTTCTAAGGTACTTGGTAAGAATTTTGAACATCTTGATGAACCATTCCTTTTTGAGCAGAGAACATTCATTGCAGACCTTTCTGAGATTTTACATGTTGAACCTACAGTGGCCATGGTGGACAGTACACACAATGCATATCGGATACCTTCTATCAATGTAGTTGCATAAGTTGTCACTGAGCATATTCAAACCCCACCTGAGATTAAGGCTTTAATCTCAATGTAGAAGCATGCCTTCCTTGCGGGGACCCTCCAAATGTTTCCGACCATCATCAGTTTGCAGTTGACTGATGATCAGGAATCTGGCTTGCTAGAGGTTCTCGAGAGAAACCATAGGGCCATAGGCTAGAAATTTCGGATCTCTGTGGGATTAGTCCATCTTTGTGCTCAATCTACATCTACTTAGAGGATGACATTAAGCCCTCCCATGAGTGTCAGCACGGTCTAAATCTAAACCTTAGTGATGTTGTCATGAAAGAGATCAGGAAATGCAGTGATGTTGGATTTATCTATCCCATTTCGAATTCCAAGTGGGTCAACCCGTTACATGTGGTCGTGAAGAAATCTGGGATTACTATTGTGATGAATGATAGTAGTGATGAGATTCTCACTTGTGTACCCACTTCATGATGTGTCTATGTAGATTACCATCACCTAAATTCATATACCAAGAAAGATCACTTTCTACTGGCCTCTATTGATCAAATTATTGAGAAGTTAGTAGGGAATGATTTCTTTTGTTTCTTGGATTAGTACTGGGGATATAACCAGGTTGCAATCGCTCTTGAAGATCAGGAGAAAACTACTTCTACTTGTCTATTTGGCACCTACGTCTTTGGACATATGCTATTTGGATTGTGTAACGCCCCCGCTACATTCCAAAGATGTATGTTGGTTGTTTTTGCCAACATGGTAGGTAGTTTCCTCAAGGTCTTCATGGACGATTTCTTGATCTACGAAATAGTTTTGACTCATGTCTTAATCATTTAGACCAACTACTTCGACATTGCAGTGAGGTAAACTTAGTGCTCTCTTGAGAGAAGAGTCAGTTTATGATGACTAATGGAATTGTATTGGGAAACGCCATCTCCAACATGGTATGGAGGTTGACCCTACAAAGATTGATGTGATCATCAAGCTAGAGCCACCGCATAATTTTAAGCACTTTATGTCATTACTTGGATACGTTGGATTTTATAGGCGGTTTATTAAGGACTTCAACAAGATTGCTAGACCTTTGACTGAGCTTCTGTGCAAGGAGAGTGAGTTTATAATTGATGATAAAGTCCTCCTTGCCTTCCAGGAGATGAAAGACATGGTTTCTAGTGCTCCTGACTTACAACCACCTGATCGATGTCTTCCTTTTGAGATCATGATGGACGCGTGAGATTTTACAGTTGGGACTGTCTTAGGGAAGAGAAAGGATGGGATATCGTTTGATATACACTATACAATAAAAAATATGGATGAAGCACAACACAATTACACAATTACTGAGAAGGAGATGCTAGCAGTGGTGTTTGTATTAGTGAAATTAAGGTCTTACCTAATTGGTTCTCATGTCATTACGTACACGGATAGAACTAGCATATGGTAACGACAAGCAAAGAAGGATGCCAAACCATTCCTTATCGTATGGATCATTCTTCTCCAAGAGTTTGATTTAGAGATTCAAGATAAACCTGGAGTAAAGAATGTTGTGGCAGATCACCTTTCCCCGTATCACAGATGCAAAATCCTCTTAACAGATCACTTTTCAGATTTCAAGACCTTTCCAGATGAGACCATTTTGTTTATGGCCTCACTCCCATGGTATGCTTATGTTGTGAACTATCTTGTCTATAAGAAAATTCCACATGATTGTCCCAAGCATAAGGTGTTGGACATGCGAGCCCACGGCGAGCCATTATGCAATAAATGTTGTTGCAATTCACTCCTTGATCTGAAATGAAGAATAAATAATTTGCATAATAGGTCCCTTAGTACAATTAGGGTTATGTATCATGGCCATCTTAATGATCATACAGCTGTTGATTCAATTATTGAATCATAGAGGCTGGTGCTTAGATGAATATCTAATGAGTTAGATTGAGGACTCATCAAGCACCGTCAAATGATTATTAAGAGATGATCTCCAGCCATAGTAGGAGATGGCAATCCTATCTCATTTAGGTTGATATCTGACCGACCTCTTGATGCAGGTCCTCTGCATAGGAATAGAGATTCGGAGGTGTCAGATAAGTTAGGTCAAAGAGTTGACTTAACGAGATCGAGATAACCAAAGTCCTATATCATATGCTGTCATGATATAGGCACACATCCTCTGACCAGAGACAGATGTGTTACTATATGTCTGAGTATGTACATTTGGCAGACCAATAGGTTGATGACCTAATCAAGGTCTATACACCGGCGCGCTGGTGTGCATATAAGGGCATATGAGTAATACGATCTCTCGAAGGGATCATACAGGTTCACTACTGAACCGGAAGACATGAGCTCACTCATGAGATATTGGGAAGAATCAAATTCCGTGCACGGTCGTCTCGCTTTGGAAGCTTGACTGAATTTGTTGGTTTGATATATACTTTTGGAAAGTATATGATCAAGACCTAGGTATGATATATGTTTTTGGAAAGTATATGATCAATACCGACTCCCAATGATCGAATGAGAAACTTACTGATAAAACCCTGAAGTAGACAGTGTAAAGTTGATCTAATACTTCGGGTTTATTCTGAGTCTTCCAGTATGCAGGATGTACAGGTATTGGGAATACCTGAGGGTGATGTGATCATAAACGGTTGTATAACCATGACGCTTCCATTCCTAGGGAGTGATGAAACGGGTCTGGATTTTAGTGACTCCTCTCAGTAGAGAAGTAATCTGATCTTGGTCCAAATGTTGGACACTGATCTGAATGTGATTCAGATTCAATGAGAAGATTAGATTTGCGGTCTTGATTTAATCAAGCATCTATGGGAGGCCCGAGATCTGGATTTGAGATATGATCTCAATATCCATGTCACTATACGTGGAACAATACAATCGCCCTGTCCTTATCTCCAAGTATTCGGGGAGAAAGCGCATTATCCTTGAAAGAGTTCATGGATAATTCTATTGTTGATATATGTATCCGAGCATTGAGAAAATGGATAATTAAATGTGATTTATTTATCATGAGTAATATGAATTTGATTCATATTATAAGGAGAATTATCTTAGATAATTAAATGTGATTTAATTATCAAAAGATGTAAATAATGTGAATGTGATTCATATTATTTGAGAACATGAGAATAAGTTATCCAATATAATTAAATGTGATTTAATTATTATGGATAAGAATAATGTGGATAGTGATATCCAATTATTCATAATATATTATAAATGTGATTTATAATGTATTAGAGAGAGCTAATTATAATTTATATGTGTTGATTAATTATTATGTGTATTGGATACACATTGTGTAATTAATTGACAATGTAAATTATATGTTGTTTTGGGTTGTGAATGTGATTCACAATTTTCCAATGTCAAGATTGCAATATTCCCAAAATTATTTGTGAATTAATTTTGGTGAATAAAATCCCAACAAAAGTTGTTGGAAATTATGGGAGAATTTCATGGAAATGTGTAATATAATGAGATTACATGGGACAATCTCCACCATATGGAGATGGTGGGCGGCTACCAATTCCACAAGGAAATTGGTGGCCATCCCCACCATTCCTAATGGGGAGATCATTCATGCAAATCTCTCTCCATAATTGCTTTATCTAATTTAGGATTAAAATATATTTGACATCTCAAATATATTTGATTTAAATTAGATTATTGTTTGTTGGCTTTTACCAACAACAATCTTGACCATTGGATTGACATAAATCAATCTCATCCATTGATTTTATATGTCCCATGGATTGTGATCCATGGATCCCAAAACCCTATAAATAGAGAGGCATACCCATGCTCTCTCTTTACACATAATGCTTGAGAAGCATCTCTCTCTCCCTCTCTCTTTCTCTTTGGAGGTCAGCCCTCTCTCCCTCTCATGGCCGTCCACCATGGATGCCATGGAGAGGTTCTCCATCGCCGCGGCATCGTCGTTATGCTGCCCGTTCTTCTACTCGTGGATCTCCGTCTCCTTCGGTGCGCCTCGCTCGCGAAGAAGACGTCGGATCTCGTGTGTCGAGATCAGGAGATCCGTCGCTTGGATCGTCAACATGGATTGCGAGAAGCACGCGGTTCATCCCCGCGCTCGCAAGCGTCTCCTCCGTCGGATCGGACTTGAGACAGGAGGTCTCTTCGTTTAGAGACTTGATCGCAACCACGCTTCAAGAGGTAATCCTATTACTTGTTTGTGGTTTAGACGAAACGATTCGAGAAGTGTTCTTGGATCATTTGGTTTCGTCGTATAAAATTTTTTAAATTCCGCTGCATCGAGCAACTAGTGCGACTAGTCGCTCTTCGTCGTATTCGATACGACGCTCACGCTTCCGTGATGCGCTTGAGGATCTAACCATATCCTTCAAGTGGTATCAGAGCCTTAGGTCGACGGTTTCGAATAGTAATTCGCTAACCGAGGACGACTTGGGTTCGTTTAGGTCGCGAAAGTTTTCATCGCATTTGATTTCGCAGATCTGTTTAATAAATAAATTCGGCACTGTTTAAATTGTTTAAACACGAATTTTATAATTGGATTATGTTCCCCATTAAATAAGGAAACCATAGGATCTGAGTTTGCGTAAATCGGATTTCGTATGCTCGAGATATGGTCGTTTTAATGGACATGTATGCACTGTTGCGGGAACTGTGAATCTGAACGTGATTAAAATGTTAATTACTGTTTAGACTTGCCTCGAAATGCGTGAAACACCACTTAGGTTCTGTCCTAAATCAAATTAGCAAACTTTAGAAATTGACTTTGCTTAATTTGGATTTAATATGATTGAGATATGTCAATTTTAGTAAGTAGGGGTCACTGCTGAAATTGCTTTCCTAATCTAGAACCAAGTGATTGTCAATTAGTGAAATTAATTGTTAATTTCGTGAAATAATCTTGAAAAATATTTGTGAAATATTGAAACATGATTATTTGCCTAATTGACTTGGCCCCAACCAATTAGTTGATTAGATTTGATCTAAACCTTAATTGGAATTGCAATCATCAAACTTCTTGCTTGAATAGGACTTGGGAATTTGCCTAGCAAATTTCCTTAAAATCAAAATTGTTTTGATTACTATATGGTATAATTTCGGTTGAAGAACCGATGATCATCTCAAGTACAAAATAATCAATTTGGCATTATCCTTTCCCGAGGTGGATATGGTGTCTAGTCGGGGATCGCTGGGTCAGCGGGTTGCAACGTATGTGGTCCGCCCCACTCCCGTCGGTACTGGCCATGACAGCGGGTAGGGCCGGGATAATGTCCGAGGGATTATGATGTATTTTTCTAATTATTAAAATTCGAATTAATACGTTCTTTGAGAATAATATCATATATATTCAAGCATAAAATTAAGTTTGATTGATTGAATTGGATTGATAATTAATTTAATATGATTAAGTTAATTATATCCAATTAAGAATACTCTAATATGATTAGAGTTGATAATTCCCTTGGAAGAATTAATTATATGAATGTGATTCATAGAAATTAATTTAATTTGAATAAGATATGGAGGATCACATAAGTGACATCCATGGTCTCCCGTCAAGGCGAAGAATTTCGTCGCCAGATATTATATGTAGGAGACGCCTGTCCGAAGTGACAGCTCCTGCATATGATCCATTTGGATCGGGCTCGTCGCTTCTCGAAAGAGTAAGGACGTATGCGTAGTGACCCCAATATCGGGTCCTCATATTATTGGGGCGATATTGGATTGCGCATAGCGAGTTGTATTCCTGTTGACGGTTGGTTCAATTAATGACGGGTCAACATCACCTTAGGGGTGGTGGGCCCGGGTGTTAAAGACCGAATTGGGAGATGCAAGTTGGACTTGCAAGGCGGAATGTGTTCCCGCTTCTTTTTATCAGAGTTGTAGGTTCTCATATTATTGGGATGCAACAAAGATAAGGAAGGAGATCCCAGATCTTGCTTGAGATATAATGGTAAGTATATCTCTTACATTGAAAGTGATTAAGGGAATGAACTTTCATTGTTGACATGGCAAGACAACTTTGATATAAAAATTCCTAAATCAAAGTAAATTATATATTTATATAAGTTTATGCAAATTTCTTATTTCAGATAATCCTTCATTAAACCCGCTCAATGTTATACTCAATAATAACCAGTAAAATATCATGGATTGGACCCTTTGATCCAGATATTGTACTTGCGATTGGACACATAATGTATGTGGTTGCAATGTGCAAGATTCCTCATAATAATGAGAAGTGATAATTAAATAAGACAATAGGACTAAAACCCTAGGGTTTGTATGTCTCTATAAGTCTTGATCTTATCGAATGTACTTTTGAAGTGACATGTCGATGATGATCGTAATTATCAAATTAATCCTTATAAAATCAATAAAGATATTCTGGCATATATATGTGCTCTTGACATTTAATCATGAATGACATGGTTCTCTACATCATGTAGAATGGTAGCTCTATCAGAGATAATGTATTCAAATTGTTTGAATACCTACCTGAACCTATATTTCAAAGAGTTTAGATGGATGTAGATGATGAGTGTCATCAGTCTACTGTCTATACTCTAGTCATTCATGAAGCTTCATAATATTCATATTATATGAACTTAAATGAAGCTTGTATAAATGTTGAAATACTCTTATATTGAAATTTTTTTGATTTTAACATAAGAGATCCTTGGTCTTGAGCAAAGGTTGCTTATAGACAAAGGGAGCGCAGTGGAAGCATGGGTTGGACCCAAGTAAGAGGTATAGTCAAAGAGTTGACTGTACTTCTGTGACTTCCATATGACATCCAAAGAGTTGGATGAATGCCAATACTGCAATAAGTTGATGTGTTGATAGTATGACTATCAAGTATGTCTAGAATCCTGAGAAAAGGACTCGGATGGAGCATCAGTATAATCTACATGTAATCATTGATATTGACTTACTTATTTGATAAAATAAAGTCTAATAATTGTATCTCAAATTTTCTAATGACACTTGCAATTGGTTGCATATGTATTAGAAATTTGATCTTAAGGTTTATTGGTCATCCATGTTGAAAGTAATGCAAGTGTTGCAACAATTTCCATGAGATCAATAGACTTCATATTTTCAGTGGGAGCCCTTAGTCTTAGAGAATGTCTCTATGACCTAGATATTAGAATACACTCATTGTTTATTTCTAATTGTTGGATATAAACATGAATTCTGTAATAAATCTATCATAAAGAGTTATGATGGAAATATTTCAGATAGTAATCTAAAATCCAGTGGACTCTATTAAATTAGAAAATTATTGAATAGTTCATTAAGATTTCTAATACTGAAAATTAAACCTTTAAAAGATCAATAGGAGGATAAAGACCATTTGACAATGATCTGACATCAAATTTTGGACATATGTCTGTTGATGAAATCAATGGACTGGTAAGACATGAAACTTTAGATTGTCTAAAGATTCAAATCTCACATACTTGTGAATATTGTATTCAAAGTAAAATGTCCAATATACCCTTCCTTGGGAAAGGTGCAAGATTAAGGTATTCAAGATCTCATACATATTAATGTATGTGAATCATCTATATCAGAATAAACATTATGGATATGTGATATCTATTAGTGATTTTTTGATATGAGATTTCTTCTCTTCACCTAAGAAACCTTTGAAATGTTCAAAGATTTCGTAATTTTGGTTTAGAAACAAAGTTTAAGGGAAGATGAAATGAATTTGATCTAACCAAGGTAGCCTGTACCTATTAGATGAATTCAAGAAATACCTTATGGAGATATGAATATCATTCCTATCTCAATCCTCCTAATGAACCTTAACTCAATAGAGTTGTAGGGAGATATAATTGATCATGTGTGACATGATTTGATCAATGATTAATCATAGCATAATTATCTCTTAGTTTTCAGGTATATATATGTGGTAGAGACTGCATTATATATCCTTAATAAGGTTCCATGTGATTGAGCTGGAATCTGGCACTAGATAGTGCTACTTCATTAGGAAAATAAAAGATGGTATTGGATACCTACTTTATGACCTTGAGATTCTTAAAAGATCTAATCTTTGAGAATATGATTCTTATAGGATGACTCTCTTGAGAATCAAGATGAAAATGAAGTAAAGGAACTCATTTAATCTTGAAAAGATAATGAGGCTCCTGAAATTGGAAACTAAAAATAGATAATTAAAGATGAAACATTAATACCTCTTCAAATAAGTTTGAGGATGGATTCCATGTGTCAGTTAATTCTGAAAATGATCGGACTTCATGTGATGAAGCTCCTGAGGATCATGACATGGAAAGATGGATGTTAGCAATAAAAGTCTAATGTAGACTTCATATACAAGTGTTGTATATGGACCCTCGAGGATCCACCTATATGGGTCAGACCCATTAAGGTGTAAATGTATCTTCAAGAGAAAGAGGGAACCTGATGAGAAGGTGTAGACCTTCAAAGCACGGTTCGTAGCCATGAGCTACACACCGAAGAGAAGACATCGCTTGCGATGAGACTTGCTCTTCAATGACCTTGTTTTAATCCATCAGAATATTGCTAACTATAGCTGCACAACTTGACTATGGCATCTTCATGATGTAAGTCAAGATTGCATTCCTCTATGAATACCTCTCTGAGGATATTCACATGAAGTAGCCCCAGGGCTTCATGGTTGAGGAAAGCAAGGTGTGCTAGCTGAAGAACTCCATCTTTGGACTCCAATAAGCTTCCTGTAGTTGGAACATAAGATTTGATGAAATTATAAATGTTATGATTTCAGATAGAATCTTGATGAACCATGTGAAGCTTAGTGGGAGTGCCATTGTGTTCATCGTGCTAAATGTAGATATTATTCTAATCATTTGGAATGATATAAGGATAATAATAAGTGTTTTAAAATTTGGTTGTTTCATACCTTGAGATACGATTTCAAGGATACCTCTTAGATCTTAATTCTGAAGTCGTTCAGAAGCAAAGAAAAGAGGGTATTGGGACTATCGCATTAGTAGTACACCTTGGATTTATTCCATTTTCTGGACAATTCCAAGAAAAGCTTCCTTCCCTTAAGATGTGGTAGTAACCTGTCTAAAGGGATAGCACCTCAAAGAGTTGAGGAAGTGAATGCTAGAACTGCTTGCACTTGTGCATCAGTTATGAGAAGCTCGGTATATGCTAGATGTGTACAAGAACCAGATGGCTGCCATGCAGTGGGAGTAGTAAACTGTTACTAATCCTGCTATGGAGATAAAACACTTGATTGCAGTAATAATAATATCTTCAAAAAATGATAAAACTTGGAGATAGTGATCTCAAAGTCTTATCTTCAAAAGTTTAAGATCTTGTAGATAGTGATCTATAAGGGTCTTGACTGCAGTTACCTTAGGAGATAGAGATCTCCAGGAATGAAGGTATTCTAATAAGGATTATGGGAATGCTGGTTATGATAATTAATGAGATGTAGTGTCAAGGACACTATAACCAACAAAATTGAGTATCGATTGCATGAGATGCAACATTCGCATTGGATACGAGCACTGTTACTAGGAGATATGCAAGTGACGTAAAAGGACTTGGCGTAGTCTCTTGGGAACGGAGTGACTGATCAGCTTACCAAGCTATTTTCTAAATAGCCTATGATTGTCACATGAGTGTGGGTTTAAATGATTAGCCCATTAATGGCTCTTTGGGCTAGTGGGAGATTATTGGACATGCGAGCCCACGGCGAGCCATTATGCAATAAATGTTGTTGCAATTCACTCCTTGATCTGAAATGAAGAATACATAATTTGCATAATAGGTCCCTTAGTACAATTAGGGTTATGTATCATGGCCATCTTAATGATCATACAGCTGTTGATTCAATTATTGAATCATAGAGGCTGGTGCTTAGATGAATATCTAATGAGTTAGATTGAGGACTCATCAAGCACCGTCAAATGATTATTAAGAGATGATCTCCAGCCTGAGTAGGAGATGGCAATCCTATCTCATTTAGGTTGATATCTGACCGACCTCTTGATGCAGGTCCTCTGCATAGGAATAGAGATTCGGAGGTGTTAGATAAGTTAGGTCAAAGAGTTGACTTAACGAGATCGAGATAACCAAAGTCCTATATCATATGCTGTCATGATATAGGCACACATCCTCTGACCAGAGACAGATGTGTTACTATATGTCTGAGTATGTACATTTGGCAGACCAATAGGTTGATGACCTAATCAAGGTCTATACACCGGCGCGCTGGTGTGCATATAAGGGCATATGAGTAATACGATCTCTCGAAGGGATCATACAGGTTCACTACTGAACCGGAAGACATGAGCTCACTCATGAGATATTGGGAAGAATCAAATTCCGTGCACGGTCGTCTCGCTTTGGAAGCTTGACTGAATTTGTTGGTTTGATATATACTTTTGGAAAGTATATGATCAAGACCTAGGTATGATATATGCTTTTGGAAAGTATATGATCAATACCGACTCCCAATGATCGAATGAGAAACTTACTGATAAAACCCTGAAGTAGACAGTGTAAAGTTGATCTAATACTTCGGGTTTATTCTGAGTCTTCCAGTATGCAGGATGTACAGGTATTGGGAATACCTGAGGGTGATGTGATCATAAACGGTTGTATAACCATGACGCTTCCATTCCTAGGGAGTGATGAAACGGGTCTGGATTTTAGTGACTCCTCTCAGTAGAGAAGTAATCTGATCTTGGTCCAAATGTTGGACATTGATCTGAATGTGATTCAGATTCAATGAGAAGATTAGATTTGCGGTCTTGATTTAATCAAGCATCTATGGGAGGCCCGAGATCTGGATTTGAGATATGATCTCAATATCCATGTCACTATACGTGGAACAATACAATCGCCCTGTCCTTATCTCCAAGTATTCGCGGAGAAAGCGCATTATCCTTGAAAGAGTTCATGGATAATTCTATTGTTGATATATGTATCCGAGCATTGAGAAAATGGATAATTAAATGTGATTTAATTATCATGAGTAATATGAATTTGATTCATATTATAAGGAGAATTATCTTAGATAATTAAATGTGATTTAATTATCAAAAGATGTAAATAATGTGAATGTGATTCATATTATTTGAGAACATGAGAATAAGTTATCCAATATAATTAAATGTGATTTAATTATTATGGATAAGAATAATGTGGATAGTGATATCCAATTATTCATAATATATTATAAATGTGATTTATAATGTATTAGAGAGAGCTAATTATAATTTATATGTGTTGATTAATTATTATGTGTATTGGATACACATTGTGTAATTTATTGACAATGTAAATTATATGTTGTTTTGGGTTGTGAATGTGATTCACAATTTTCCAATGTCAAGATTGCAATATTCCCAAAATTATTTGTGAATTAATTTTGGTGAATAAAATCCCAACAAAAGTTGTTGGAAATTATGGGAGAATTTCATGGAAATGTGTAATCTAATGAGATTACATGGGACAATCTCCACCATATGGAGATGGTGGGCGGCTACCAATTCCACAAGGAAATTGGTGGCCGTCCCCACCATTCCTAATGGGGAGATCATTCATGCAAATCTCTCTCCATAATTGCTTTATCTAATTTAGGATTAAAATATATTTGACATCTCAAATATATTTGATTTAAATTAGATTATTGTTTGTTGGCTTTTACCAACAACAATCTTGACCATTGGATTGACATAAATCAATCTCATCCATTGATTTTATATGTCCCATGGATTGAGATCCATGGATCCCAAAACCCTATAAATAGAGAGGCATACCCATGCTCTCTCTTTACACATAATGCTTGAGAAGCATCTCTCTCTCCCTCTCTCTTTCTCTTTGGAGGTCAGCCCTCTCTCCCTCTCATGGCCGTCCACCATGGATGCCATGGAGAGGTTCTCCATCGCCGCGGCATCGTCGTTATGCTGCCCGTTCTTCTGCTCGTGGATCTCCGTCTCCTTCGGTGCGCCTCGCTCGCGAAGAAGACGTCGGATCTCGTGTGTCGAGATCAGGAGATCCGTCGCTTGGATCATCAACATGGATTGCGAGAAGCACGCGGTTCATCCCCGCGCTCGCAAGCGTCTCCTCCGTCGGATCGGACTTGAGACAGGAGGTCTCTTCGTTTAGAGACTTGATCGCAACCACGCTTCAAGAGGTAATCCTATTACTTGTTTGTGGTTTAGACGAAACGATTCGAGAAGTGTTCTTGGATCATTTGGTTTCGTCGTATAAAATTTTTTAAATTCCGCTGCATCGAGCAACTAGTGCGACTAGTCGCTCTTCGTCGTATTCGATACGACGCTCACGCTTCCGTGATGCGCTTGAGGATCTAACCATATCCTTCATAAGGTAGACAGATTTTTCTCTGAGATTAATTTTTACCAGTAGGAGGATCCGTACCTATTTCGTGAGGGTGCATATTGTATTTGGAGAAGGTGCATTCCTCAGGAGGAATACACTAGTGTGCTTGGGCATTATCACAAACTAGAGTCTGGTGGGAATCATTCAGGGAAGTGCATGACAGCTAAGGTTCTACAAAGCGGCCTATGGTGGCCAAATCTGTTTAAGGATGCTACAGACTATGTTTGAGGTTGTAATGACTTTCAAAAAATGGGAGGAACTGTTGCTTCCAAAGATACAATACCGCTGAGATATATCCAGATTTCAGATGTTTTTTATGCTTGGGGCATAGACTTCATGGGCCCATTTCTCGTCAGTCAGGGATTTCAATACATCTTGCTTACCGTGGATTATGCTAGTCATTGGGTTGAGGCAGTCCCCACCCGAGTTGTTGATAGTCATACAGTTCGTTGCTTTCTCAAAGACAATATTATTGTGTGGTTTGAGATCTCAAAGATACTCATTTCAGATAAGGGAAGCCATTTCATTAATCGAGAGGTCAAGAAGCTTGTGAAGGAGTAGGCCATTGAGCATAGAGTTGTGTCTCCTTACCACCCACAGACTAACGGCTTGGCTGAGATTTCAAATAGGGAGATGAAGATGATACTTCAGAAACTTGTACGTCCAAATAGGAAAAACTTGTCCTAGATGCTTGACTCAGTTATATGGGCTTATCGGATGACGTACAAGTCTCCATTGGGAATGACTCCTGATAGATTGGTTTATGGAAAGCCTTGCCACTTACTAGTTTAATTATTTCGCAAATAATTATGGGCACTCTGTGTATGCAATTTGGACTATGAGAAAGCACTTAAGAGTATGAAGTTGGACTTGAACAAATTGCTGGAATTTCGAGAGTTCGCCTATGACAATTCACTTATGTATAGGGAGACAGTCAAGCATTGGCATGATAGACACATCATAAGAAATAAATTATCCCCTGATCAGAAAGATGAGTTGTTTGATGCGAAATTGAAGTTGTTTCCCAGTAAATTAAAAAGCAAATGGTCAGGATCGTTCATTGTTCAAGCTGTGCGTGACAATAGTATTATTGTCATTTTTGGGTTGTCATCTGTCATGCAACCATTTGTTGTGAACGAACAGTTGCTGAAGCCATATCTAGATCATGATATATTCCTGTCCATGGTTGATTCCATTTATGTAGCATTAGATGATGATTCCTTGACATCTTTTGCGTCATATACCTGAGCTGATATTCTCTTGTATATATCCCTTATTTTTATTCTTTCTTCTTCCGTTTTTATCATTCACCTCATTTCATGGGTGAAGGATATGGAAAGATCCTTAAGCATATCACAGAAGCGTGGTGATCACATCATATACAATAGAGAGTTACTAATCGCACTACTTTTTTGGGGGAGCAGAATTTAAAAAAAAATGCGATGAAACCACATGACCCAAGAACACTTCTCGGATCGTTTCATCTAAACCACAAAGGGCTATTAGGGTTACCTCTTGAAGCGATGATGAATCTCAGATTCATCACTCTAAATCTCATTAATTAAGCTCAAATCCCTTAAAATCATTAGCATTTCCTCATTTATTCTGCATAATTATCATTCATGCATGTTTTAATAAGAATTGCATTTTATTACGCATTTTGCAAAAAATAAGAAGCCAAAAATCCCAGCCAAAAATGACTGTAAATAGCCTAACTTCCCTGATTTTTAACTAATTCATGCTAACTCCGAATGACCCAAAAATACCTCCACTGTATACATACCACTAACAAAAATAAATGAAAAATACAAAAAAATCACTAACTCAAATAAGTGGACCAAAAACCCAAACCCTAGTTCTAGGATTTCCAGACTAAAATCCTCATATCTTCCCCATCCAGTGTCAGTTTTGATCCTACTAACTTTTGAACTAATGTACATTCAATTACCTTCAAAACAAGACCAAGTTCAAGTGAATCAGAGCTCGTATGTGAAAGTTGAGTTTTTGGCCTCTTTTGTACATTTTATATTTTAGCTAATTTTGACCTATTATTTTATGTACATAATAAACCTATTTTATTTTATTTCTTTTTCATCTATCTTCTTTGATGAAAGTTTTATTAAAATGCGCAAAAATCCAAATCCAAACTGAGCTTGAAATCAAAGAAACACATTGAGTCCGAGTCTTTACTAATTGTCTGTACAAAATTTGTCTTTTTCGTCTTTTTTTTGTTCCTTTTTTAATTAGTAAAAATTTAAAAAAATTAGAGTAATGGGTAAATATTTATATTTGATTTTTTCACATTTTTTTGGATTTTTATCTGGTTTAAAAATAAAAAAAATTATAAAACCCCAAAATCCAGGTATTCTATGTACATGGGATACCCCAAAAAGATCACTTTATGGAATTGATCGATTTTGATTTTGGTGTATTTATGGAAGTTGTAGATCTCTTCGAGATGAACAATTTTTGTGAAGAAACATTTTTGATCCGAGGCCGTTTGCTATTAATTTTGGATTTTACAAAGTATTTATTTTTCGATTTTTGTGCTGACACGTGGCAGCTCCTGGAGCCACCACGTGTCAGCCATTTTTCAAGTTTTTATTTATTTATTTATTCATTTTAAAAAAAATAATTAAAAACCACGCACGTGCATAGCACGTTCCTCCCAGGCACGTGCCACGCACGTGCCTCGCCTCAGCCCCTAATGCGCCACACGTCGCCCCCTGGACCGTACGATCTCGGCCGATCGGATGGCCAGGGTTCATCATCTTCCCTGGGCACCTTTCACAAATAGAATCAAACACCACCCCCACGATCATCGGTAACTCCTTCGTCCTTCTCGCAGTCTTGTGCCGCCGGCCGCATCTCAGATCTTCAATCAATCCACGAAATCTAGCAACACAATCAATCAATAATCAACACCGCCGATCTCCTGCAATTTCACCACCGCCCGCGATCTCATCTTTGTCTCAAATCCTCTGCGATTCCCTTCCATAGCTGACGACACTCCTCTTCTAAAAAGACAACTCCGCCATGATCGAGTTCCCCATCCGTCGTTCTGCTCTTCCATACAACCGCCGGGGTGACAGACCGACAAGCATCTACGCCAGCGAGATCCGAGGGCTAACCGCCCCTCGTTGCAGAAGCTCCTTCCAGGCGTACTGCTCAGCTCCGATCTTCTAGCCATCGAGCCAATGTCAATGACATCCACCGATACACCTAACTACTACCGGGGTGAAAGACCGGCCACCTTCTCCAGCGAGATCTGAGGGCCCACCAGCCCTCGTTGTAGAAGCGGCCCTCCGACATACTTGCTCCACTCTGGGTCCCAGCCTTGTCGAGCCAACGACTCCGACTCTCCGTCGTACGCCACCGCAAGCATTACCGCAATGTCAACGACCAACGCCTCAACTTCAACTTCCATCTTCTCCGACAACGTGTCAGCATCTCCTCCAACCTCTGACTTCGCCGACCACTGCAACGCCTCCATGATCTACTCCGGCATCGCCAAAAGCTACTACCTCCGCAACACCACCTTCACCTGAAACGCATGGAGTCAACCGCTGACAAGCCACCGACCAGGACCCGACAGGCCTCCGCCACCTCCATCCACCAACGCCGTGCGCTGGGGGAACGTCCACCTCCTCCCTGACGTATTCGCACATCACGTCATTTAGCTAGAGGTCACCTGCCATACACGTGACCCTTCGACAAAATTGCAGAAGACCCCCCTGCATTCTTGGTAATTACACATAGGTCCCCTTTTTACTTTATTTATATTTAGTGTAATTTGTATATATACCCCTGTGCTCCCCCCATTGTTCTGGACCACTACATTGCATTATTTAATTACCAAAAATAACATTTTTTATCAATTAATTCTCTACGTTTTGACATATTGTGGATATTTTTGTGATCATTGGTTAATTAATAATTAATTGTTTTGTGGAAAATTGCTTATTCTACCCAACTTGTACTCTTAATTTTTTCATTGATTACTGTTGCTCTAAAAATTCCAAAAAAATCACGTATTGTAGAATTAGATGTGATTAACATTGTGCCCAAAAAGAATTGCATTTGCATGCATAGTTTGCCTTGTAAAAATCATTTTGCATATTTCGATGTTTGATTTTTAATAGGTATTAAATCTCACATTTTCAAGTTTAGGATTTTACTGAGATCAATTACATAGTGATATATCTTAGATAATTTTATCTCTTGAAAATAATTAGGTTTAATATTTGTTATAATTAAATATTGAAGTTCACTTTGTTTTCATTTAAAAATCCATAAAAAATCATCTTGCATCCAAAAATTCCAAAAACATTATAGTGCATTCATTTCATCATAATCACCATCTTGGCCAAATTTCGTATTTTTCGAACATTACTTGATAGATATTTACATTTTTGTTCCTAAAATAGTCCAAAATTACATTTTGCATCCTTAATTACATTAAAAATTCCAAAAAAAGACCACCTCGAAAACTGCGCACGAACTTTGATAGACATAATTCTAGGTTGTTCCTTTACCTCCTTGTGTTCGATCTTAGGACTTGCCCAAGTAAAATAAACATAAAACCACACGATCAAAAAAATTGACTAAATAATTGTGGTTATTTCTTGACCGATTCCAATTGCCGCCTACAACAAAACAACACATATTTTTTTAAGTAAACAAAAATTCACGATGCATATTTTTAACAAGGGCAATCTCATAACCGTCAATGGTTGTGATCGAAGTCTCTAAATGAAGAGACTACCTGTCTCAATCCTGGCCCGACAGAGGAGACGCTTGCGAGCGCAATGATGAGACGCGGGCTTCTCGTAATCCAAGTTGATTATCCATGCGGCAAATCTCCCGATCACGTAACACAAGATCCAATGTCTTCTTTAGAAGCGAGGCGCACCAAAGGAGATGGAGATTCATGAACGATCAAAGCAGCAGCACGATGGTGTGGCGACGACGGTGATTCTCTCTAAGGCACAAAGTGGACAACCACTTAGAGAGAGAGATATGGGGCGTGTAATACGAGAATGAGAGAGAGAGAGGTGATTCAATTTTTGTACAAGAAGATCTAGGGTTGCCTCTTCTTTTATAGTATTTTGGAAGTCCATGGATCACGATCCATGTGAAACACAAAAATCAATGGTTGAGAATGATTTGTGTTTCTATTCAATGGCCATAATCTTATTGTGTAAAAATACAACAACAATCAATCTACATTCTAAATATATATTGAATTATCATAAACATAATTTAATTTAATTTAATCAATTTAAATAAGAGGATGAAGAATGAGTCCACTTACTAAATATAGGGTGGACGACCACTCTTGATCAAGTCAAGGGGTGGTCATCCACCCTCCATTTATGGAAGGTGGGTCATCCTTTTAATTTATGTAAGATTTTATATCTCACATAATCCTCTATATATTTACAACAACTTTTATTGCAAATATATCCACAAAATCAATTCCAAATTAGTTTGTGAATATTCCAATCATGCCATTGAAAAAATATGAATCATATCCATATAACCAAAATAACATGTAAATTGTATTTTCAAATAGTTATCTAATGTGAATCCAATTCACATAAAAATTTAATTTGTAAATACTATTTATAATAAGTCTCTCTAATATATATTATACATCACATTTATAATATATAAATATTATAGATATTGTTATCCATATTATTCATATCCTTGATAAGTAAATCACATTTAGTTATCATGGATCGTCATTCTCATACATATAAATAATATGAATCATATTCAAATTACTAATGATAATTATCTTACATTTAATTATCAATTTCTCGATGCTGAAATACATAAATCATCAATGGAACTATTCTTGAACTCGTTCAAGAATAATGCGCTTTCTCCGCGGATACTTGGATATAAGGACATGGCGATTGTATGTTTCATGTATAGTGACTTGGATATTGAGATCATATCACAAATCTAGATGAAGGGGAACACCTAAATATGTCTGATTAAATCAAAGCCGTAAATCTAATCTTCTCATTACATCTGAATTGTATTAGATCAATGTCCTACATTTGAACTAAGATCATATTACTTCTCTACATGGAGGAGTCACTAAAATCCAAACATGTTTCATCACTCCCTCGGAATGGAAGAGTCACGGTTATACAATCATTTATGATAATATCACCGTCGAGTATTCCTAATACCCATACATCCCGCATACTGGAAGACCTAGAATAAACGCGAACATTTAGATCAATTTAAACTGTCTTCTTCACAGTTTTATCATTGAGTTTCTCATTTGATAATTGGGATTTGGTATCAATCATATACTATCCAGAGTATATATCATATCTAAGTATTGATCATATACTTTCCAAAAGCATATATCAAACCTACAAATTCAGTCAAGCTTCCAATGCAAAATGATCGTGCACGAAATTTGATCCCAATATCTCATGAGCGAGCTCATGTCTTCCGGTTCAGTAATGAACATGTATGATCCCTTGAGAGATTATATTACTCATATGCCCTCGTATGCACACCAGCTCGACGGTGTATAGACTTTCATTAGATCATCAACCTATCGGTCTACCAATTATACATACTCAAATATATAGTAACACATTTGTCTCCGTTCAGAGGATGCATGCCTATATCATCATAGTATACGAAATAAGTCATGGTTATCTCAATCTCGTTAAGCCAACTCTTTGACCTAACTTATCTAATACATCTAAATATCTATTCCTATAGAGAGGACATGCATCAAGAGGTCGGTTTGGTATGAGCCCATGAGAAAAAGGATTGCCATCTTCTACTTAGACTGGAGATCATCTCTTAATAATCATTTGATTGTGCTTGATGAGTCCTTAATATAACTCTATAGACATTAATCCAGGCACCAACCTTTATGATTCAACAATTGAATCAACGGATGTATGATAATCAAGATGGCCATGGTACGTAACCCTAATCGTACTAAGGGACCTATCATGCAAATTAATTACTCTTCATTTAAGATTAGAGAATGATATTTGAAATAACATTTATTACATAAGGCTCTCCATTTGCTCCCATGTCCAAGAATCTCCCACTAGCCCAAAGAGCCATTAATGGGCTAATCTTTGAACACACACCCTTGTGCTAATCATAATTCATTCAGAAAAATAGCTTAGTAAGCTGACTAGCCACTCTATTCCCAAGAGACTATGCCAAGTCCTTTTATGATACTTGCATATTTCCTAGTAATAGTGCTCGCATCCAATGCGAATGTTTCATTTTATGCAACCAATACTCAATTTTATTAAAGTAGTTCTAGTGTGATTGACACTACAACTACATAATTATTATAGCAAGTATGTAATTTCTATTATCCTTATCAGATTTCCCTTATTCCCGGTGATCTCTATCTTCTAAACTAAGATCCACTCTTATGTCTTATAAGGCATCTACTATTAAGACCTTTCATATCACTATTTGTAAAATCTTAAGTTCTTGAAGATAAGACTTTGAGATCACTATCTCAAAAATGTTGCCATCTTTGAAGATATTGTTATTACTGCAATCAAGTGTTTTTTCTCCATAGTAGGATTATTATAATTTAGTACTCCCACTACATGGCAGCTATCTGACTTTTGTACACATCTAGTAATCACCAAGCTTCTCATAACTGATGCACAATGGCAAGAAGTTTTAGCATTTACT
This sequence comes from Ottelia alismoides, assembly GCA_037367405.1. NCBI lineage: Eukaryota > Viridiplantae > Streptophyta > Magnoliopsida > Alismatales > Hydrocharitaceae > Ottelia > Ottelia alismoides. Next base: position 1,411,886 of record JAZKJV010003589.1, read on the forward strand.
TCCTCAACTCTTTGAGATGCTATCCATTTAGATAGGTCAGTACCATATCTTAAGGGAAGGAAGCCTTCCTTGGGGTTTTTTCCGAAAAATGGAACATGTCTAAAGTGTACCACTAATGTGACAGTCCCAATGCCCTCTTCTCTTTGCTTCTAAATAACTTCAAAATCTAGATTTAAGAGGTATCCTTGAGATTATATCTCAAGGTATAGGACTACCGGGTTATAAAACACTTATTCTCATCCTTATATCATTCCAAATATTTAGGATACTGTCTACATTTAGCATGATGAACACAATAACACTCCCACTAAGCTTCACATGGTTCATCAAGCATCTATTTGAAATCATAACATTTATATTTCATCAAATCTAGTATTCCAACTACAAGAAGCTTATTTGAGTCCATAGATGGAATTCCTTTAGCTTTCACATCTTGCCTTCCTCAACTATGAAGCCATGGGGCTACCTCATATGAATATCTTCACTGAGGTATTCATAGATGAATGCAATATTGACTTCCATCTTGTAGATGTCAAAGTCAAGTTGTGTAGCCATAGTGAGCAATATTCTGATGGATTCATCATAGTCACTGAAGAGCAAGTCTCATCGCAAGCGATGTCTTCTCTTCGTGTGTATCTTATGGATATGAGTCGTGCTTTGAAGGTCTCGACCTTCTCATCAGGTTCCCTCTTTCTCTTGAAGATCCATTTGCACCTAAACGAGCCTTAACATTTTAGGAGTATCCTCAAGGGTCCATATACATATATGAAATCAACTTTAGACTTTATTGTTAACATCCTTCTTTCCATGTCAAGAACATCAGAAGCTTCATCATACGAAGTCAAATCATTATTAGATTTCTCTAGCACATGTAATCCATACATTCTAGGTGGACTTATCACCCTCAAACTTATTTGAAGAGGTATGAGTGTTTCATCTTTAATTATTCTTTTAGTTTCTGATTTCAGGAGCCTCATTATCTTTCTCAAGATTCAGTGAGTTCCTTTACTTCATTTACATCTTGATTCTAAAAAAAGTCATCCTCTTAGAATCATATTCTTAGAGATGAAATCGTTTAATAATCTCATGGTCATAAAGTAGGTATCCAATGCCATCCTTTATTTTACTAATGAAGTAGAACTCTCTGGTGCTAGATTCCAGCTTACTTGTGAATGACATGGTTATGGATCAAGCAACCCTAAATCCTCAAGTGTCCAACACAAGACTAGGTTCCAAACCATATCATATGAGGGTTTTCGAGTTTATATTTGTATGGAATCTTATTAAGGATATATATTGTAGTCTCATATATACCTAGAAACTAAGAAGTAATTATGCTAAAATTCATCATTGAACAAATCATGTCACACATGATCTAATTGTATCTCCCTACAACTCTATTGAGTTTAGATGTATTAGGAAGAGTGATATAGGAATGATATTCCTTTCTCCATAAGGTATTCCTTGAATTCATATAGTAAGTACTTGCTACCTATAGTAGATCAAATTCATTTTCATCTTCCTTTAAACTTTGGTTCAAAACCAAAATTGTGGAATCTTTGAACAATTCAAAGGTTTCTAAGGTAAAGGGAAGAAATCTCATATCATAAATAATCCTCAATTGATATCTCATATCATTAATGTTTATTTTGATATAGATGATCCACATACATCAATATGTATGATATCTTGAATACCTTGGCTTCTTACACCATTCCCAAAGAAGGGTGCATTAGATATTTTTACTTTGAATCTATATTCATAAGTATGTAAGTTTTGAACCTTAAGACAATCTAAATTTTCATCTCTTACTAGTCTATTGATCTCATCAAGAGACATATGTCCAAGGTTTGATGCCAGATCATTGTCAATTGATCTTCATCCTCCTATTTGATCTTTTTAAGGTTTTAATTTTAAGTATTTAGAAATGTTAATGAACCATTCATTAATTTTCTAATTTAGTAGAGTCCTCTAGATGTTAGATTACTATCTGAAATATGTCCATCATAACTCTTTATGATAGGTCTATTCCAGATTACATGCTTATTTCTAACATTTAGAAATAAAGAATGAATGTATTCTAATATCTAGGTCATAGAGACATTCTCTAAGACTAAGGGCTCTCCCACTAAAGATATGTAGTCTATCTATCCAATGGAGATTGTTGCAACAATTGCATCAACATTCGCGTGGATGACTATTGAACCTTAAGATCAAATTTTCCAGTCTTCTAAAACATATGCAACAAATTGCAAGTGCTAATAGAAAAATGAGATACAATTATTAAACCTTGATCTTATTAAATAAGTAAGTCAATTTCAATGATTAAATGCAGATGTAAATTATCCTGATGCACTATCCGAGACCTTCTCAAAGGATCCTAGATAGTCATACTATCAATACATCGGCTTATTGTAGTATTGGCGTTCATCCAACTCTTAGGATGTCATATGGAAGTCGCAAAAGTACAGTTAACCTTTTGACTTTACTTCTTACTTGTATCAGACCCAATGCTTCCACTGCGCTCCCCTCATCTATAAGCAACCATTGCTTAAATAAAGGATCTCTTATGTTGAACTCAAAAGATTTCAATATAAGAGTATTTCAACATTTATACATGCTTCATTTAATTCATACAATATGAATATTATGAAGCTTCATGAATGACTTGAGTATAGACAGTAAAATGATGACATTCATCATATCTACATCCATCTTAACTCTTAAAGACTTTTGGTTCAGGTCGGTACTCAAACATTTTGAGTACATCATCTTTTATCGAGACACCATTCTGCATAATGCAGTGAACCATGTCATTCATGATTAAATGTCAAGAGCACATATGTATGCCAAAATATCTTCTTATATTTTATAAGGATTTTCGATAATTACGATCATCATTGAGATGATACTTCCAAAGCACATTCGATGAGAGATCAAGACAATAAAGACACACAAACCCTAGGTTGTTGTCCTATTATCTATTTAATTGTTATTCCTAATCATTATGAGGAAACTTGCACATTTCAACCACATACATTATGTGTCCAATTGAAAATACAATATCTTAATCATGTATCCAATTCATGATAATTTACTGGTCAGTATTGAGTATAATTTTGAGTGGGATTAATATATGTTATCTGAAATAAGAAATATTTCTATAAATACATATTTTACTTTGATTTATGAGTTTTTATATCAGAGTTCTCTTGCCTTGTCAACACTTAAAGTTTACTCCCTTATTCACTTTCAATGTAAGAGACATACTTACCATTATATCTCAAGAAATATTTGGGATTTCCTTTCCTATCTTTGTTACATCTTAATAATATGAGAACCTATAACTTGGATAAAAAGAAGTGGAACTCATTCTGCCTTACAAGTCCAACTTGCATAGCCCAATTCGGTCTTTAAAATCCAAGCCCACAACCCTTAAGGTGAATTTAATCCATTGTAATTGAACTAACCATCAATAGGAATAGCAATCCTTATGCGCAATCCAATATCACCCCATAATATAAGGACCCGATATTTGGGCCACTATGCATACATACTTACTCTTTCGAGAAGCAAAGATCCTGATCCATGTGTGATTGTATGCATGAGCTGTCACTTTGGACATGCTTTATTTAATAAAATTAGTCTTGCCTTTTCAACTTTGAAATTTCATTCTCTTAATCACTTTCAAAGTAAGAGATATACTTACCACCATATCTCTAACAAGAACTGGGATGTCCTCTTTATCTTTGTCACATCCCAATAATATGAGAACCTGTAACTCGGAAAAAAGAGAAAAAGGAACACATTCTGCCTTACAAGTCCAACTTGTATTTCCCAATTCAATCTTTAACACCCCGGCCCACCACCCCTAAGGTGATGTTGACCCGTTATTGATTGAACCAACCATCAACTGTATTAGAACTCGCTACATGCAATTCAATATCGCCCCAATAATATGAGGACCTGATATTGGGGTCACTATGCATATGACCTTACTCTTTCAAGAAGCAAAAAGCCTAATCCATATGCGTTTGTATGCAGGAGCTATCACTTCAGACATGCGTCTCCTACATACAATCCTTGGCGACGAACTCTTCGCCTTGATGGGAGATCATGGATATCACTTATGTGATCCTCACCTCATATTCAAATTTTAATTATCATAAATCACATTCACATAATTAATTCTTCCAAGGGAAATACACATCTATTCATAATAGAGTGTTTTAATTTTGGATATAATTAATTCAATCATATTAAATCAATTATTAATCCAAATCAATCAACCAACAAACTTGGTTGTTACTTTAAAGAATGATATTATCTCAAAAATACATATTATTTTGAATTTTAATAATTACAAAAATACATCATGATTTCTCAAGCATTATCCCTTCTCTACCCGTTGTCATGGCCAATACCGATGGGAGTGGGACAAATCACACATGGTGCAACCTGCTACCCCAACATTCCGCGACTGGACACCATATCTTCCTCAAGAAAATATAATGCCAAATAGATCACTTTGTACAGGAGATGATAATCGGTTTTTCAATTAAAGTTCTACCATATAGTAATAATCAAAACCATTTTGATTATAAGAAAATTTGCTAAACAAATTCCCAAACCTATTCAAGCAACAAGTTCGTTAGAAAGTGTATGATGTAATCAATTTGTGATCTAGATCATATCTAATCAATTATTATTTAAAGTAAAGTCATTTAAGGGAACAATTATCATCAATTACTTCTTAAATAATTATACATAGATATTTCAGGAAATTAACCATTAATTTCACTAATTTATTAATTGACAATTACATGGTTCTTGATTAGGATTGCAATTTCTAGCAGTGACCCTCACTTACTAAAATTAGCATGTCCCATTCATTTTAAATCCAAATCACGCAAAATCAGTTTCTAAAATTTTCCAAATTTAATACCGAAGCAAAGTGAATAGCATACATTTCTAAGCATTTCAAAACAGTAACTAACTCCTTAATTACATAGTGATTCACCATCCCCGAAACAATAGATATATGTTCATTAAAATGATCATAACCAGAGTTATCGGATTCCAAAACTAGTAAACTAAAATCCTAAGGCTTCCTTAATTAATGTGGAACATTATCCAAGTGATATTTTAGTTTTAATCATTTTAAACAGGGCTGAAAATAATCACAAAACTAGGCTGTGAAAATTGAAATGCGATAAAATTTTCACAATCCCTAATGAGCCCAATTCTTCCTAGGTTCATGGATCATATCCAAAACGTCCAATCTAAGGCTCTGCTACTACTTAAAGGATATGGAATAATCCTCAAGCACATCACTAAAGCATGATGATCGTATCATATACGATCAAGAGAGACTAGTCGTACTAGTTGCTCGGTGCAGTGGAATTTTTAAAAATTTCAATGATGAAACCACATGATCCAAGAACATTTCTTGGATCGTTTCATCTAACGACATAATATATTTAAAAAAATCTCTTGTAGCGTCATTGTGATCAAGCCTCTAAGATAGGAGACCTCCTGTCTCAAGTCCAATCCGTCGGAGGAGACGCTAGCGAGCGCATGCTTCTCGCAATCCGAGTCATTGATCCAAGCAATGGATCTCCAGATCTCATCTCACGAGATCAAATGCCTTCTTCAAGAGTGAGATGAAATATAGAAGAAGAAGACCCAATAGTCTTCGAAGCGGCAACGCAATGGTGGAGCGACGACGAAGGTGACCTTCTCTCTATGAGAAGAGTGGACAACCACTCTAGGATAGAGAGAGTTGGCGTGAGAATGAGAGAAAAGAGACGTCGTAATCCTTGCCTCAAAGAGAAAGGGGTGCCTCTTCTTATATAGGGTTTTGGGAGTCCATTTATGCCAATCCATCGACAACACACAATCAATGGGTGAGATTGATTTGTGTTTCCTTCAATGGCCATGATATTGTTGTAAAAAACAAAACAACAATTGATTTAATTTAAATTAATTTATATTGATAAATCAATATAATTAGTTTCAAATTCAAATCATTTGACTAGTTTTGAGATAATGAAGAGACTAACCCCATCCCCTTAAAAAAAGGGGGGGACGACCACGCTTCTCCTAGTGGAGATTTGGGGTCGTCCACCCTTTTTGGGTGGAATGAGTCCATCTCCTCAATTTCTCATGAGGTCTCATTATATCATGATATCTCCAAAATTTACAACAACTTTTTTTGTAAATAATTTCATGGAAAATAATTCATAATTATCTTATGAGTATTGTAATCATGCCATTGAAAAATATGTGAATCACATTCACATCCCAAAACAAAAAAATGCAAATTATATTTTTCAATTAGTCATTAATTGTGAATCCAATTCACATCAATAATTAATCAATAAATATAAATGACAATTATCTCTATCTAATATATTATAAATCACATTCATAATATACATGGATAATTGGATAGTGTTATCCACATTATTCATATCCACATTATTTAAATCACGTTTAATTATATTAGATAATCATTCTCATGCATTCAAATAATATGAATCCAACTCACAATATTCATGATAACTAAATCATATTTAATTATCTATTTCTCAATGCTTAGATATAATTCAACAATGGAATTATTCTTGAACTCTATCAAGAATATTGTGCTTTCTCCGCAAATACTTGGAGATAAAGACAGAGAGATTGTATTGTTCCATTTATAGTCACTTGGATATTGATATTACATCTCAAATCTAGATCTCATCGACCTCTCATAGATGCTTGACTTAACCAAGGCCGTAAATATAATCTTCTCATTGCATCTGAATCTCATCAAATCAATGTCCAATACTTGGACCAAGATCAGATTACTTCTCTACTGAGAGGTGTCGCTAAAATCTAGACATGTTTCGTCACTCCCTCGAAATGGAAGCATCATGGTTATACAATCATTTATGATCACATCACCCTCAGATATTCCTAATACATGTACATCCTGCATACTGAAAGACCTATGATAAACCCGAAGATATATATCAATTTTATACTGTCATCCTTAGGGTTTCATCATCAAGTTTCTCATTCTTGGTCATTGGCATCTGGTATCGATCATATGCTTTCCAAAACAATAATTGTACAGAGGGACCTTATAGTGTATTCATTCATTTAATCTCAGAAAGGGATGAAAAATAATCAATAAGTTTTATTTATAAATCAATCCTTACAATAACATTTATTGTAAGAATGGTTCACTCCGAGCTTACATGGCTAATAATCTCCCACTAGCCCTTAGAACCATTCAATTACAATCCTTAAACCCACACTCATTACATGTTTGTCGAAAACCTTATGTGTTAAAGGTTTGGTAAGAGGATCAGTAATGCTGTTGGTAGAGGCCACCTTGGTGATGATGATGTCACCACGCTTTTGAATCTCTCGAATGATGTTGTATTTTCTTTCCACATGCTTGCTCTTTTGATGCCATCTAGATTCCTTTGCCAAGGCAATGGCTCCCGAGTTATCGCAGAGTAACGAGATGGGAGTATGAGAGGAAACTACGCCAAGTTCCAAGATGAACTTGCGCAACCACACCGCCTCCTTTGAAGCATCCGATGGTAATGTATTCAACTTCTGTTGTTGAATTTATTGTAATGACCTGCTTCTTGCTTCTCCAGCTCATAGCACCACCGTTCAACATGAACACAAACTCGGATGCTGGCTTTTAATCATCAATGTCTGATTGGAAGTCTGAATCTGTGTATCACAAGACTTGGAGATCACCATCTCCATAGAACAAGATGTAATCTTGCGTCCGTCTTAGAGACATGAAAATGTTCTTCACTGCATTCCAGTGTTGTTCTCCATAGCAGGACTGGTAACGACTTACCACTCCCACTGCATGTCAAATATCCATCCTAGTACACATCATGGTGTACATTAAGCTTCCTACAACTGATGCATAGGGGCATCCAGTCATGGCTTTCTTTTCCTTAATACTTTGAGGAGCCATCCCTTTAGAAAGGTGTATACCATGCCTTAAGGGGAGGAAACCTTTCTTGGAACTATCCATACGGAAACGTTCAAGAATCTTCTTAATGTACCCATGTTGTGATAATCCCAACATCCTCTTTTCCTGATTTCTAAACAGCTTCAGACCCATGATGTAAGAGGCTTCTCCAAGATCTTTCATCTCGAAGGTATGAGATAGCCAAATCTTAACACTAGTCATCATCCCTATATCATTCCCAATGATAAGGATGTCATCTACGTAAAGCACGATGAACACAATGGTTCTCCCACTAAGCTTCTTGTATACACAAGGTTCATCAGGATTCTGCACAAAATCACAACTCTTTATGGTTTCATCAAATCTGATGGTCCTGCTACGAGAAGCTTGTTTGAGCCCATAGATGGATTTCTTTTGCTTGCATATTTTACCTTCCTCGATTATGAATCCCTAGGGATGCTCCATATAGATATCCTCCTCGAGGTATCCATTGAGGAAAGTTGTCTTCACGTCCATCTACTAGATATCATAGTCAAGAGATGCAGATATAGCTAGCAGTGTCCTAATGGACTTAAGCATAGCCACATGAGAGAATGTATCATCATAGTCAATGCCTTCTCTCTGTGTATAGACTTCGGCTACGAGCCGTGACTTGAAAGTCTCTACTTTCCCATCAGGTCCCCTTTTTCTCTTGAAAATCCATTTACACTCTATGGGTTTTACCCCTTCAGGTGGATCCTCTAGGGTCCATACACCATTTTTATGCATGGAGATAATCTCTGACTTCATCGCTAGCATCCATCTCTCCATGTCATGATCCGTGAGTGCTTCATCAGATGAAGCAGGATCATTGTTAGTTTCTCCTGACCCATGGAATCCATACCTTTCAAGTGGTGTAACCACCCTCGAACTCCTTTGAAGAGGTATGGGTGTTTCATATTTATTTATATCTTTAGTTTCTAGTTCAGGAAGCTCAGAATCATTAGGGTATTCAATGAGTTCCTCTACTTCATTTTTTTTGACCTTTAAGGAAGTCGTCCTCCAGAAATCTTACATCCCTAGAGACAAAAACCTTTTGGGTCTCAAGGTCATAAAGTTGATATCCAATACCATCTTTAACATATCCAATGAAGTAACATTCTCGAGTGCAAGATTCATGATTACTTGCATCCATGTTTTTCACATGGACCAAGCAACCCTAAACCCTCAAGTGATTGACACTTGGTTTGGTTCTATACCAAAGCTCGTGAGGAGTCTTAGGTACAAACTTGTTAGGAATCTTGTTCAGGATATCTATTGCAGTCTCTATTGCATATCCCCAGAAACTAAGTGGCAAATATGCTTTACTCATCATCCAACAGACCATATAAATGATGGTCCTGTTGTGTCTTTCAGTAACACAATTAAGTTGAGGGGTTTCAGGAGGAGTGAGATTGGAGACAATTCCATTCTCCTTAAGATATTTGTAGAATTCATCTGAGAGGTACTCGCCACCTCGGTCACATCGAATCCGTTTAATCTTCCTATCGGTTTGGTTCTCAACCTAAGCCTTGAAATCTTTGAACTTTTCAAAGGTTTCAGATTTATAACGTAGTAGCAAGATAAATCCGTATCATGAATGGTCATTGATAAACATCAAATAATATCGAAATCCATTTCGAGTTGCGCTACTGAAGGGATCACATACATCAGTATGTATAAGGTCAAGAATAACTTCGCATCTTCTAATGTTACAAAAAGGCATCCTAGTCATTTTACCTCGAATACAATGTTCGCAGGTAGGCATAAATTGAACCTGTAGAAAATCTAAGGGTCCATCCTTTATCAATCTATTGATCCTATCAACAGATAAATGGTCAAGCCTTTGATGCCAAATCATATTCGAATGATCTCCATCCTTGCTGGATTTTTAGGGTTTTTATTAGTGGTAGTAACATTCATGACATTTTAATCAATGCACGATTCATAGAATCCACTAGAAGTCAAAAAACCATCCGCAATATGCTTATCATAACAATTTATGACTAGTTTATTATAGAAAAGGAATGAATATCCACTTCTAACAATCTTAGATACATATATTAAATTCCTTCTGACTTACGGTACATAAAGACACTCTCTAAGTACTAGGACTCTTCCACTAAATAACGATTGTAGACATGTACCGACGATGATTGATGTAACACTTGCATCAGATCCCCTCTGGATGATTATCTCCCCTTCATCAAGACTCTTAGTTTCCTAAAACAAATGCAACAAATTGCATACATGAATAGAAGCACCAAAATCTATAACCCAATTTCCTTTTCGTCCAACAAGAAAATTAATTTCAATGATGAATGTAGATTTCATATCTGCCGGGGATTTACCTTTGTCAACCGACTTCAGATAATCCGGACAATTGCGCTTCTAGTGCCCAGGCTTCTTGCAGTGATGGTAGACATTGGTTTTCTTTGATGCTATCAGAGTGGATGCATTGTTAGATGATCCAACTCCTTGAATCTTCTTCTTTCACTTCTGGGCAGGGCCATTCCAAGAATCATGCTTCCGACCGTGCTTTCCTTTGACCTGTGCAACCATTGCACTTCCAGATGTACCAACCTTCTTCATTATGTCTTCTGGAGACTTTAATGCATCCAATAGCCTAGCGTTACTAAAACCAACTTTTCTCATATGGTACGTTACCGCAAAGTTGTTGAAAGATTTAGGGAGCGACAACAGAATGAAGTCAACTTGCATATATGTGTCCATGTCAGCTCCCAGGGTTTCTAGCTCAGAAAGGTAGCCAAACATTTTGAGTACAGATTCTCTGACAGAGGTCCCCTCCTGCATCTTGTAGCGAATAAGTTCTTTCATTATATTATAACGTTATGTGTCGTTTACATTACCGAACATTTCTTTCAGATTCAGCATGATCTCTTGGCAAGTGTTCATTTCCACATGTTACTTCCGAAGCACATTGGACAATGAACCCAGAATATAACATCTTGCCATATTATGATCTTTAACATATTTTTCATTAAAATTGATTTCTTTCAAAGTCTTCAGGTTTGAGTACTTGTCCTTTGACAACACATAAGAGATGCGCTCAGCAGATAGGACAAGATCCAAATTTTGGATCCAATCCGAATAATTTGGTCTGGTCAATTGATTGACCTCCAAAAGCTTGCTAAGTGGGTTCATTGACTTCATTTTCTGAAATTAAGAATGCACTATGTTAGAATATATAAATAGTTATATATCCATTTTAAATTCTTTGATTAATGAAATTTTAATGAAATTAGTCTTGCCTTTTAAACTTTGAAAGTTCATTCCCTTAATCACTTTCAAAGTAAGAGATATACGTACAACCATATCTCTAGCAAGAACTGTGATCTCCTCCTTATCTTTGTCACATCCCAATAATATGAAAACCTGTAACTTGAAAAAAAGAGAAGCGGGAACACACTTGCAAGTCCAACTTTTATTTCCAAATTCGATCTTTAATACTCGGGCCCACCACCCCTAAGGTGATGCTGACCTATCGTTAATTGAACCAATCATCAACAGGATTAGAACTTGCTATGCACAATCCAATATCACCCCAATAATATGAGGACCCGATATTGCGCTCACTACGCATACGACCTTACTCTTTCAAGAAGCAAAGAGCCTGATCTAGATGCGCTTGTATGCAGGAGCTGTCACTTCAGACAGGCGTCTCCTACATACAATCCCGGGCGACGGAACTCTTTGCCTTGGCGGGAGACCTTGGATGTCACTTATGTGATACTCCACCTCATATTCAAATTTTAATTAATTATCATGAATCACATTCACATAATTAATTCTTCCAAGGGAAATACACAACGATTCAAAATAGAATGTTTTAATTTTGGATATAATTAATTCAATCATATTCAACCAATTATTAATCTAAATCAATAAACCAACAAACTTGATTGTTACTTGAATGATATTATCACAAAAATACGTATTATATTGAATTTTAATAATTAGAAAAATACATCATGATTTCTCAAGCATTATCCCTTCCCTACCTGTTGTCATGGCCAGTACCGATGGGAGTGGGACAGACCGCACACGGTGAAACCTACTACCCCAACGCTCTACGACTAGACACCATATCCGCATCGAGAAAAGATAATGCCGAATAGATCACTTTGCACTTGAGATGAAAATCGTATTTTCAACCGAACTTATACCATATAGTAATAATCAAAACCATTTTGATTATATGGAAATTTGCTAGACAAATTCCGAAACCTATTCAAGCAACATGTTTGTTGGAAAGTGTATGATGCAACCAATTTGTGATCTAAATCATATCTAATCAATTATTGGTTAAGGCAATGTCATTTAAGGGAAAAATTATCATCAAATATTTTTTAAATATTTATACATAATTATTCCAAGAAATTAAACATTAAGTTCACTAATTTATTAAATAACAATCACAAGGTTCTTGATTAGGATTGCAATTTCCAAGAGTGACCCTCACATACTAAAATTAGCATATCTCATTCATTGTAAATCCAAATCATGCAAAATAAGTTTCTAAATATTGCTAATTTGATTTAAAACAAAATTTAAGTGATTAACATGCACTGCTAGTCATTTTAAAACAGTAACTAACTCTTTAATTGCGTCATGATTCGCCATCCCCGAAACAGTGGATATATGTTCATTAAAATGATCATAACTAGAGTTATAAGATTCCAAATCAAGCAAACTCACATCCTATTGTTTTACTAATTAATGGGAAATATTATACAAGTGATATTTTTGTGTTTAATCATTTTAAACAGGGCCTAAAAGAATCAAAAAATAGGACTGCAACAATTGAAATGCGATAAAATTTTCACAATACCCAATGAGCCCAAGTCTTCCTAGGTTCATGGAGCGTATCCAAAACCTCCAACCTAAGTCTCTGATACCACTTGAAGGATATGGAAGAATCCTAAAATGATCATGGAAACGTGATGATCGTATCATATAGATCAAGAGCGACTAGTCGCACTAGTTGCTCGATGCTGTGGAATTTTTAAAAATTTCAATGATGAAACCACATGACCAAGAATATTTCTTGGATCATTTCATCAAACCACATAATAGATATAGAAATACATTTTGTAGCATGGCTGCGATCAAGACTCTAAGATAAGAGACCTCCTATCTCAAGTTTGATCCGTCTGAGGAGACACTTGCGAGCACGGGGGTGAGTCGTGTGCTTCTCGCAATCCAAGTCATTGATCCAAGCAATGGATCTCTAGATGTCATCTCATAAGATCGAACACCTTCTTCTTGAGCGAGATGCACCAAAGAAGCCGGAGACCCAAGAGTCGTTGAAGCGACGGCACAATGGCAGAGCGATGACGAAGGCAACCTTCTCTCTGAGAAGAGTGGACGACCACTCAAGGATAGAGTGTGTGTGTGTGTGTGTTGGCATGAGAATGAGAGTGAGAGACGTTGTAATCGTGTGTCTCAAAGAGAAAGGTGTGCCTCTTCTTATATAGGGTTTTGGTTGTCCATGGATCCCAATTTATGGACATCACACAATCAATGGGTGAGATTGATTTGTGCTTCTTTCAGCGGTCATGGTGTTGTTGTAATAAACACAACAACAATTGATTTAATTTAAATTAGCTTATATTGATAAATCAATATAATTAGTTTCAAATTCAAATCATTTGACTAGTCTTGATATAATGAGGAGACTAACCTCATCACCTAAAAAGGAGGGACGACCACCCTTCTCCTAGTGGAGATTCGTGGTCGTCCACCCTTCTTGGGTGGAATGAGTCCATCTCCTCAATTTCTCATGACATATCATTATATCATGATATCTCCAAGATTTACAACAACTTTTTTTGTAAATAATTATACAAAAAAATCATAATTATCTTGTGAATATTATAGTCACGCCATTGAAAAAGATGCAAATCACATTCACATCCCAAAACAAAAAGATGTAAATTATATTTTTCAATTAATCATTCAATGTGAATCCAATACACATCAATAATTAATCAACAAATATAAATCACAATTGTCTCTCTTTAATATATTATAAATCACATTCATAATATACATGAATAATTGGATAGTGCTATCCACATTATTCATATCCACAATATTTAAATCACATTTAATTATACTAGATAATCATTCTAATGCATTCAGATAAATGAATCAAATTTACATTATTAATGATATTTAAATCACATTTAATTATCTATTTCTCGATGCTTACATACAATTCAACAATGAAATTATTCTTGAACTCTTTCTAGAATAATGCGCTGTCTCCATAGATACTTGGAGATAAGGACAAGGTGATTGTATTATTCCACGTATAGTGACTTCGATATTGAGATTACATCTCAAATCCAGATCTCATGGACCTCTCATGTATGCTTGACTTAATCAAGGTCGTAAATCTATTCTTCTCATTGCATCTGAATCTCATTCAAATCAATATCCAACACTTGGACCAAGATCGGATTACTTCTCTGTTGAGAGGAGTTACTAAAATCTAGACCAGTTTCATCACTCCCTCGAAATCGAAGCACCATGGTTGTACAATCGTTTATGATCACATCACCCTCAAGTATTCCTAATACATGTACATCTTGCATACTGGAAGACCTATGATAAACCCGAAGATATAGATCATTTTTACATTGTCATCTTTAGGGTTTCATCAAAAAGTTTCCCATTCTTGTTCATTGGGATTTGGTATCATCGATCATATGCTTTCCAAAAGCATATACCATACCTTCAAATTCTTGTCATGCTTCCAAAGCACGACGACCATGCATGGAATTTGGTTGGTCCCTATGCCTCATGAGTGATCTCTTGTCTTCCGACTCATAAGTGAACCTGCATGATCCCTTTGAGAGAGCGTATTACTCATATGTGCTTGCATGCACACCAGCGTGCTGGTGTATAGACCTTGGTTAGGTCATCAACTTATTGGTCTGCCAAATGTACATACTCAGACATATAGTAACACATCTGTCTCCGGTCAGAGGATGTGTGCCTATATCATGATAGTATTAGAAAAAGGACTTTAGTTATCTTGATCTCGTTAAGTCAACTCTTTGACCTTACTAATCTGATACCTCTGAATCTCTATTCCCATGCAGAGGACCTGCATCAAGAGGTCGGTCAGATATCATCCTAAATGAGAAAGGATTGCCATCTCCTACTCTGGCTGGAGATCATCTCTTAACAATCATTTAACAGTGCTTGATGAGTCCTCAATCTAACTCCTAAGATATTCACTAAAATACCAGCCTCTATGATTCTATTATCGAATCAACAACTGTATGATTATTAAGATGGCCATGGTACATAACCCTAATTGTATAGAGGGTCCTTATAGTGCATTCATTCATTTAATCTCAGAAAGGAAGTGAAAAAGAATCAATAACTTTTATTGATAAATCAAATATTACAATAACATTTTTTCTAAGATTGGTTCACCCCGGGCTCACATGGCTAACATTACATACAATCCATGGCAATGTAACCCTTCGCCTTTATGGGATATCATGGATGTCACTTATGTGATCCTCCAAATCACGTTCAATTTTTAATTAATTATTATGAATCCTATTCACATAATTAATTCTTTCAAGAAAAACAACAACTCTGTTCATAATAGAGTGTTTTAGTTGGATATAATTAATTCAATCATATTAAATCGATATCAATCAAATTGATAAACCACAAAACAATCTTAATTGTTACTTCAAGTATGTTATAATCTCAAAAATACATATTATCAAAATTTTAATAATTAGAAAATACATCACGATCACTTTAAACATTATCCTTTCCTTACCCTATGTCATGGCCAGTACACACAGAATGTGGGACAGACCGCTCACGAAGCAACCTGCTACCCCAACGATCCCCGACTAGATACCATATCTGCCTCAGGTCAAGGTAATGTGATTTGATGATTTTGTATTTGAGATGATAATCAGTCTTTAAACCGAAGTTATACGATACAGTATTTATCAAGACCATTTTGATTAATATTATAAGGATATTTGCTAAACAAATTCCCAATCCTATTCATGTAACAATGTTTTGCATGTAGAGATTGTCCTACAACTATTGTAGGATAAACTAGGATTTTCATGAAACATACATTCAATGGCCTACGATGATTAATCAATTATTTTCATAATTATTAGTCATCCTTTTAAATCAACACAAATTCATAATTTCCATGATTTTCATTGAATTATAAATACATTAGGTAAAGAAGTTTGATGATCTAATCATCTCCAGACCCATCTCCACTAATTATGGAATATCTAGGGTAAACGGAGTCAAAATCTCACGAAATAAATTCGAGTGGTTTGTTGGTTTGATTATTTACTTAAAAAATGTTTATTTTATGTTTCATGATGATAATAGTAAGAAAAAATATTTTTTTACAGATCCACGAATACATGCAAAATAGTTTTCATAACGAGAACTCTTCGAATCATTTTCATGCACTTCGATACCAATTATATGTTACTATTTTTGGGACATATTTAGAAATTCTAAATAAAATTTAATATCTAAAAAATACAACCAAACAGTGCACAAACAATATGTTTTATTTTAGCAAAAGAAACCAATTCGAATCTTGCATCCAATGTAAAAACAACGAGTCTCGCGCATCTGAAACATGGACCTTGATCGCTTAGGGTTTCAGATCATATACAAGTCTTCGACCAAGGCTCTGATACCACTTGATGGATATGGAAAGATCCTTAAGCACATCAAGTAAGTGTGTTTATCGCATCATATGAATCGAGAGCGACTAGTGGCACTAGTCGCTCGGGGCAACGAAATTTAAAAAAAATGCGATGAAAATAACACTTCTCGGATCTTTTCATCTAAAACATAAAGGGTTATTAGGGTTACCTCTTGAAGTGTGTTTACAATAGAAGTCTCTAAACAAAGAGACCTCCTATCTCAAGTCCGACCCGACGGAGGAGACGCTTGCGAGCGTGTTGATGAGATGCAGGCTTCTCACAATCCAAGATAATTATTTAAGTGGTTAATCTCCTAATCTCGTCACATGAGATCCGATTTCTTTTATACAAGCAAGGCACACCTAAGGATATGGAGATTCACGAACGGTCGAAGTTAATTAAATATATCAAACTATTAACAACATAATTTAATTTAATCAAATCAATTTGTATAAGAGGATAAAGAATGAGCCCACTTACTAAATATAGGGGGGATGGTCACTCTTGATCAAGTCAAGGGTGGTAGTCCACTCTCCATTTATGGAAGTTAGGTCATCTTTTTTATTTTATGTGAGATTTTATATCTCACATAATCCTCTACATATTTTAACAACATTTATTGCAAATATATTCACAAAATTAATTCCAAATTAATTTGTGAATATTCCAAGCATGCTAGTGAAAAAATATGAATCATATTCATATAGCCAAAATAACATGATAATTGTATTTTCAATTAATTATCTAATGTGAATCCAATTAGATCAACAACTAATTTATAAATACAATTTACAATAAGCTCTCTCTAATTTTTATAAATCATATTTATAATATATAAAAAAATATGGATAGAGATGTCCATATTATTCATATCCTTGATAAGTAAATCGCGTTTAATTATCTTGATCATCATTCTCATACATATAAATAATATGAATAATATTAAAATTATTCATGATAACTAAATCACATCTAATTATCAGCTTCTCAATGCTCAATACATAAATCATAAACGAAATTATTATTGAACTCCTTCAAGAATAATGTGCTTTGTTCGCAGATATTTGGAGATAAGGACATGGCGAATGTACATTACACATATAGTGACTTAGATATTGAGATCGTATCTCAAATCTAGATCAAGGGAGCATCCCAAAGATGTTTGATTAAATCAAAGCCATAATATAATCTTCTTATTTCATCTAAATCGTATTTAGATCAATGTCCAACATTTAGACTAAGATCATATTACTTCTCTATTGAGAGAAGTCCCTAAAATAACCATGTTTCATCACTCCCTCGGAATGGAAGCGTCACAGTTATACAATCGTTTATGATCACATCACCCTCGAGTATTCTTAATAATCGCACATCCTGCATACTGGAAGACCTAGAATAAACTCAGAGATTTAGATCATGTTAGACTATATTCTTCAGGGTTTTATCATTGAATATTTCATTTGATCATTGGGATTTGGTATCGATCATATACTTTCCAAAAGCATATATCAAACCTACAAATTCAGTCAAGCTTCCAAAGCGAGATGACCATGCACAGAATTTGATCCCAATATCGCATGAGTGAGCTCATGTATTCCGGTTCAGTAATGAACCTTTATGATCCCTTTGAGAGATCATAATACTCATATGCCCCCGTATGCACACTTGCTCTCCAGTGTATACACCTTTATTAGATCAACAACCTATCGATCTACCAAATGAACATACTCAAACATATAGTGACACATTTGTCTCTGGCTAACTTATATATTGCCTTCGAATCTCTATTCCTATGTAGAGGATCTACATCAAGAGGTCGGTTAGATATCAACCCATGAGAAAAATGATTGCCATCTCCTACTTAGGATAGAGATCATCTCTTAATAATTATTTTACGGTGCTTGATGAGTTCTCAATCTAACTCTTTAGATACTTATCCAAGTACCAAGCTCTATGATTTAGCAATTGAATCAACAATCGTATGATCATAAAGATGGCCATGGTATGTAACCCTAATTGTACTGAGGGACCTATTATGCAAATTATTTATTCTTCATTTAAGACTAGGGAATGATTATTTCAATAACATTTATAGCATAAT
Organism: Ottelia alismoides; assembly: GCA_037367405.1. Classification (NCBI taxonomy): domain Eukaryota; kingdom Viridiplantae; phylum Streptophyta; class Magnoliopsida; order Alismatales; family Hydrocharitaceae; genus Ottelia; species Ottelia alismoides. Next base: position 1,430,739 of record JAZKJV010003589.1, read on the forward strand.
GGATCATCGTGGGCTCGCATGTCCAACAGTGTGTGTGGTATACTGAGGATGTACTTTATCCTAATTATAAGGTAGATGAATGACCTGAGTTTTTCCATTTTCGTTCTGTTTCATTACTCCTATTGTTGATTATACTTAGGGATACTTTACTATAGGTATATGGGGAGTGATGTCATTCATTTCATCCTCATTCACATTTTTGTTCATTTTTATTTCTTTTATTCTCTCGCTTGTCATTCAACTTGTTGATACTCTTTTTCTATACTTTAGGATCTTTTACCCTAAATATAGGGAAGGGCAAGTTGAGTCATTTGTTTGTTCATTCTTTTTCTTGGTTCTCCCTGTTTGAACAGTATTCTATACTTACAATTATTTGATCTAATATAGGGGGAATTACCGAATTCTCTCCTTTTTATTCTTTAAGTCATTGTATATATTCTTTTCACTTTTCTATAATTAGAATGAGTTATGTCTTCCATTGTATCTCTTTGGTCACTATGAGGACATAGTTTGAGCTAAGTATAGGTAATATCGTATATATTTTATATATACTTTAGCCATAACTCATATTTTATTTTTTAATAATATGACTAGTACATTAAAAAATATTTTGAAAAAATACTATAACATTATTTTTGTTAAAATCTTTGTGAAATTGTTTGTAAAATATTTTATAAATTATTTTGTAACAAAATTATGTATATTGTACAAAATGTTTATAAATACTTTTACAGCATAATGTTTGCAAAATCCTTTTGTAAATTTGTTTGTATAATGTTTGTAAAATAGTTTACAAAAATATTTCTAAACTTGTGTAAAATATTTATATTTTTTAAAATAATTGTAAAATATTTTGTAAATTGATTTGAAAATGTTTATATTTTTTTGTAAAATTATTTTGCCACGTGGGATATACATTACGGGATATATGTTTGTTGTAAAATCCACGTATGTTTAAAAACCTTAATTACTTACCCTCATGTAAATAAATTCCTTCTATAAAAAAAATTTTGTATAAAACTTGCATAACCCTTGTATTAATACTTGTATAATATCCTTGTAAATATATTCATAATCCTTACAAATCCATATAAATATAGTTAATCTGCTAACCTTTTTCTATTCTTAAAAAAAGGGTGTTAAATGTTTAAAATTCATAAAAAAATTGCAAAACTCTTTATAATATTTTCAAAAAGATTTTTATTTTTTATTATTTTTCAAAACAAATGTATTTATTTATTGCATTTCTTTGTGCATTTTTCAGAATGATATTGAATTTAAATTAGTCTGGAATAAAATCGAAGTATAGAGCTTGGTTATGACCTTAATCCACTTAATTTCAAAGAAACCTTTTTAAAACTGGAGTTAGGACTTTTCAGGTCAAGTGACTTAATTCTTTGAGTTCATAAGGCTATATTTGCATGTAATCTTGATTGGTCTAAGTAGAATATTTAACAACACATGCATGACTCTTTTAGACAATGGCTTAACTTGGGCAAGTACTCTACACATAACTCAATACTGATGAGGTGGTGAGGAGGCATAATCCTTTATCTTGGGGAAACACACAAGTGGAAACCTTCGCAATCACAATATGTGGCAAGTGTGCCTCAACCTAGTCTAGTGGCAATGACATCTAAAGACGGGATGATGTGGGTTGCAATAAATCTTCAAAAGAGGGATAGTCTCCTGGCTCAAGAAGAAAAACTCCTGATGTACATGCTACACCTTTGTATATATTCAAAAAAATGTATCTCATTAGCAAGGCATACGCCTCAAATTTTATACCAAGGAAGCCTACAACTGGAGACTTGGCTACACTAGTCAAGCTCCAAGGATATGTGGCTACACTGGACACAATCCATTCTCTTCTTTACCTTCTCTTCTTGAGCTAGTTGTACTTGAACTTAGAAGGGAATACCACACTCCTCGAGGAAAGAGTAGCTAGACTAGGGAATTAGAGTTACCTTGTTAGAGGAGGTTGTTTCTTTATTACTTCTGAGGTGAGGAGCTATATTTCACATACACAGTACAAGTGAAAATTCATAGTCTCAAGATTTTTGTATGTGGACTTATTCTGACCTGGCGATTGAGGTGACCAAAACATAGAGTTGTGGAACTTGAGGGCTATTGAGTCTTAAATCATATTCCCAATAAGCAAACTAATAATCCAAAGGTCTGATCGAGCTCCATACTTTGATTTATGAAGATAAGTTTAAGAATCAATACTGTTCTAAGTTCTTTATTTTTCCTTTATTCTTTTTCTTTTAGTCACTTATTCTTCAGTATTTGCTAATGGACTAGCAAAGGTAAAGAATAGGAGGATGATGAATCTACATTTTATCATATTTATTCATTTATTTTAGCTTAAAATCCCTTGTAAAACACCTATAAATATCAATAAATATCTCATTTTAATAACCATCATTTTTAAGAAAATACTATATATTTATCATTATTTTAACCTAAAAATAAAGAAAGAAACAAAGAAAAATAAAGAAAATCAAAGACTATATATATGTAATAGATACAGGCTGACTCTGCCCCCGAGTGTAGGTCAAGACTTGACCTAATCGACTAGGAACAAAGTAGGAGGAGATAAGGCCTAAATACAAGAAAATTCAGAAAAACAATATCCATATGTGTATATTTATCACTTGTACATCTCTGTATATATTACATATACTATTTTATTTTAAAAGTTTTCTTCTTGAAAATTGTACATAAAAATCGTTTGTAAATAATTAAAATAATTGGAAGAACAATCAGTATACATTGTGTAAATAACAACACTCCAACTCAACTTGTCAAATCAATATATTCTCTATTAAAACCCAAAATTAATAACCACTTTCATTGTATTTCAAATTAAATAATCTTTAAAATAGAGATGATTTCATAAAAATCATAGTTAAGGTGTAAAATGTGGCTTTTTGGGGTACTATTGTACATTATACAATTGTATATTATTTGTATAGCATTTGTAACTATACATTTTCCTTATATTTTTATATATTTTATATTTTTAAATCTTTGTATATATTGAATTTAATCTATATAAAATACAAATAAAAAATCATAAAATAAAAAATATACAAAAATAAAACATTGTATATATTGTACATGTATCACAATGTATACCATAAAATACTACTATTTATTTACCCTAATAAATTAATTCATAAAAATAAAATAAAAATATCATTAAAATCCTTTTAAAATAATGTAAAATAATAAATTATTAAATTATGCATATATTTGTATAAATAGTATATTAAAAATCAAGGTTTTGTTTATATAGTTATATATACCTAAAAATAACATACTTTAATTATTTTTACACATGCACATATTTTATTTTAAAAAAATAAAAATCACTATAAATAAGATAATTTTTTTACTAAAATTTTTTATTTTTAAAATTTTTAGTTTTGAAATCTTTTTCTATTTTATATTCGATTTATCCTTTATTTTCCTTTCTTTTTGCAACGTAGGTTGTTTTATCATATTCCAAGTGCTCTCTGATTGACTGGACTCGGGTCTGTTGACCCGAGTCAACTCTCATTCAACGGGCATTCCCCGCTTAACTTGTGTCCCTCTCTTCTCAGAATTTTTCGGCACGCCTTACTAATTAATATGTGATTCATCATTCTAAAAGAGATTATTTAAGCTCAGTTCCCCAAAATTGGTCTACATTTTATCAGTTATCTTGCATAATTAACATTCATGCATATGTAAATAATAATTACACTTTATTATTCATATTGCATAAAATAAACAGCTAAAAATCCAAGCCCAATTGACCTATAAAATAAGCTAACTTCCTCGATTTTCAATTAATTCATGCTAACTCCAAATCACCCAAAACCACCTCCATGGTGTTTATATTACTAACACAAATAAAAGAAAAATATAATAAAAAAATCATTGACAAAAGTAAGTGGACACAAACCCAAAACCTAATTTCATGATGATCGGACTAAAATATTGATATCTTCCTCGTGCAGTGTCTAATTTAATCTTACTCAATTTCGAACTAATGTACATTCAACTACCTCCAAAACAAGACCAAGTTCAAGTGATCAGAGCTCATATACAAAAGTTGGGTTTTGGGCTTCTTTTATACATTATGTATTTTACGCATTTTTGACCTATTATTTTATGTACATATTTAACTTTTTTATTTAATTTCTCTTCCATTTATTTTCTTTGACAAAGTTTTTAATAAAAAATGTAAAAATCCAAACCTAATAAAACCAAAAAAAGAAATTGGCAGAGTCTGAGTGTTCGCTGATAGTCTGTACAAAAGTCCTCTTTATCATACTTTATTTTATTATATTATTTTATTAATTATTAAAAATAAAAAAATAAAGTAATTTGTAAATAATTATGTTTGATTTCATTGATTTTTTTATCGTTTTTATCTTATTTAAAAATGATAAAAAATACATAACCAAAAAATTAAGGTATTTTATACACATAGAGTACCCCAAAAATATTACATTGTGCAAATGACCTAATTTGGTTTTGGTCTCTACATGAAAGTTGTAGATCTCATCAAGACGACAACTTTTGTGAAGGAAAATTTTCAATCCAAGGTCCTTTGCTATTTCTTTTCAATTTTTCTTTTCTTTTTGTTTTTCAAATTTTCTAAGGGTGACATGTGGCATCTCCTGGAGCCACCACCTGTCACCCATTTTTGGAATTTATATTTTGAATTTTATTTATTAAAAATTAAAAAAAAATAATTAAAGAAAAATCGACACGTGATGAGTTCTTGGTCGTCTGATCTCGATCGATCGAATGACCATTGTGCTTCTCCCTCATCAGGCTGATCAGCCCCATTTCCCATTCATGCCCATCATCGTATCTCATCTCCTCCGCCTTTCCTTTTGCGGTTGTCACCTTCCTACGCCAACCAATCCCCTGCTCATCTTGCTACCCCTTCCATTCTCAACCGTTGTTGCCACTCAATCTGATCTCCTCCCTTAATCTCGTGATTCCCCTCCCCAATCTCCAAGCACAGATCTCACCGTCTTTGAATCTCGTCTCCAATTCACCTTCCATCTCCGCCGCACCTCCTCTTCTATTTAATCCAACCTCCCCTCAAAGAGATCCATCCGCCGATTGCACATTGAAAGGGGAGGAATCCGGTGGTGACAACCTGGTCTCCATCCTCCAGCGGTGAGGTCACGGGCTCGAAGCCTCGTTGCTGCACTACCATATCCTCCACACATGCTCCTTGCTCCGAATTCGGTCGTCGAGCCAACAAACTTACACCTTTGCCTCTCCGCTCCTCCGCTTTCCACCTCCATCGCTCGCCTTTGATATGTACCTCCAGGTACCCTCCGTCCATCACCGTACCACCGCATGTGCTTCGCCTTCAACATCGGCCATGCACGCTCCGGCTTCGATCGTGAAGCTTACATTCCAGGTGCTCCGCCTCCACTTCGACTTCCAGACCTGGAGGAACCACCTCCGCCATGCGCTCCTCTTCTCCGACCAGGAGTCCACCGGGGGGCACCTCAGTCGACCGTCAATGACCTCTGACATGGGGTCCTATGCTGCAAACCTCCTTCGAGGATCTCCCTCTTCATCGACAAAGCAGAGCCGGTTGAAGCCCCGCCATCGACATCGCTACTCCGCCTGCGAATCACCATCCCCAGCTAGGCCTGACTTCAAAGAACCCTTACGTGCCTAACACATGTGCGAAGGGAGGCTAATTGCATCGAAGCCCCCGAAGAAGCCCCTTATTACTGAATTACCCCCACCTCAATCAGGCACATGCTTCACACATGCCCTGGTAGAGATTTTACGAAGGATCCTAACCTAATTTTATACAATGTTAATAAAAGCATGCTCAATGCTAATTTATTGGAATTAGTATAGATTCGCAAGTATTTTACGAAGGGATTTCTGCTAAATTAAAAGAATAAAGGATGTGAAGCATGGATTCATCATATCCCCAACAGGGTCGGTAATTACTCTTTAGTCCATGCTCTATATTTTTGCTTTATTTTATTTATTATAATTTTACAAATAGAAGCCTACTTTTCTTCAATTATTTGAACTTCATTTTTTCATCTATTATTATTTAAAAATTGGCATTATGTTTTTCAACTAATACTCTACATTGTGGCATGTGATTTAGTTTTTTATTCTCGATGGTTAATTTTTAATTAATATTTTGTGGAAATATTGCATGCTTTACCTATTCCATTCTCTGAAATTCATATAAAGTTAACCATATCCCTAAAAACTACAAAAAAAATCACCGGTCACAGATTTAGTTGTTATTTGTATTATGCCCAAAAAGAATTAATTTGCATGCATCATTTGCTCTGTAAAATTCATTTTGTGACTTTGAGTGATTAATTTTTAATAGGTATTAAACTCAATATTTTTAGGGTTTAGATTTCTAGGATAGTTCATTTATTGATCTACCTTGGATAATTTTATTTCCTGAAAATAAAAGGGGTTAGTATTTATTATAATTAATCATTGCCATTCACCTTATTTACACCATTTTATTCATTAAATATTCATATTGCATCAGAAAATTCCAAAAAAGTTACATTGCATTTATTTCATCATATTTTACATTTCGACCAAGTTTCATAATTTATGGACTTTGTTTAATTGAAAATTTCATTTTAGTCTTTAAAATTTGCATGTATTTCATTTCCAATCTAAAATTGCATTAAGAATACCAAAAAATCTACCTCGAAAACCGTGCAGGAACTTTGATAGACTTAAACCTTGGTTGTTCCTTTGCCTTCTTGTGTTCGACCTTAGGGCTTGCTTGGGCTAAATAAACATAAAACCGCTCAAATTAGAATTGAATAAATTAATTAAGTGATTATTTTCTTGATTGATCCATATTGCTCGACTACAACATAAATGACACATTTACATATTTGTGTGTTAATTCCCATTCCAAACAATCAGATGGCATTGTTGCCAGGGAGGAAAATGACTTAGATTTTTTGTCTAGAAAATTAGAGTTAGGTTTTCCACATATTCGGGTAGTTTGATCCCCGAGCCTCATTACTGTACTTTTTCCATTTTTTGCATTTATTATATTAATTATAATATATTATATTTTTTCCTTTTTCCAGCATGTAATTTATTGGTTTTTTTATTATTTTATGTCACTCTCTTGCGCACTCTCTTATTATTGTACGAGTTACCCGATGTATTTGGATCAGTTTTCAAGGAAACCAACACATCTTTATAGCCTGCCAAGAAGCCGCATAAATTAAGATCGAGTCGAATCATGAGATAGCATAGAATCTAGGATTTATTTTCAGTATTATTTAATTATTATAAGAATTGCACATTTATGGCGGTTTCCGTTTGGAATCTTGCATGTGTAAACAAGGCTCAAACTTTTTCCGTAGTGTGCCTGGCCTATTTCACTCTCCGACAAGGGTGGGGCTTGACTTAAGTGGCTCGTAGGTTAGACCTGCACATGGCTATTAGAGCTTCTAGGATTTATTTATCTGTACTCATAGACCCTAGGGCCACACTGCACTTTAATTAAGACATGCATTAGCTCATTCAACTTAGTCAAAAATTTAACTCATTTCTCCCCAGCTAATAGAACTTCATGCTAGGTGTGGTTTTGTCAGCTTGCATATCATATAGAAAAACAATTAAATTCTTTTATTGCATCCCTCATGGAGATTGTGACGAATCATTGTAAATCTTCTAACTGAGCATACATCATTATTTCTCGTGTGCATCAGCTTTTCTCACTTTCTCCCTCTTGTTTAGATTGTGACTGGATGGTAGACATGTATTTATGCTCATTTAATTCTTCAATGATTGCCTATATTGAAATTGGGACTGTTAAACAAGATCGGCTTTAATTAAACCATAAAATCAAGAATTGTTGTGGGAGAATAACCCCATCCTTGGATTCTTTTTTTCTTTCTACGAGAGCGAGAGACGTACACTAGGATAGAGCCATGCTCTGGAATATTCATTCAGACTACTGATTCTAAAAACAACTAGCTACTTCTCAGTGAGGGAACTACAATCTCCCTTAGCAGAGTGGGTGGTTAAAGGACAATGCGATTGGTACAATCCTTAAGTAATACAGATAGCAATTTTACAGCCTGTACTTACACCCATACTGACTGAAAGTTGATGCAACTAGCCATACCAATTCAGGCCGACACCTAATAGCTGGCTAATTTTTTTCCTTTATTGAAATTATCACCAATTAAAATTGAAAAGATTATTGGCTGGACTCATGCGGCCTTCATTGTGTGAGTGGGTGAACCTAGGGTTTGTAGTGTGTTTGCATTGGTGTGTGTGAACCGAGTTTGTATATCAAAAATCACACACTTGTGCCATTACTCTCCTGTCTTAATTCATCACTTAAAGAAATTAGGGTTTCATCTCTTAGAGTCTGTATCTTGTGTACTTACACGTTTTCAACCACGATCCAATATGTCAGCTCATCCATCTCCTTTGAAAATGATGCAACATTGGTCTGAGTACTTCCCATATTATTTCTTATCGATCAATCCTCGATCATCTAAAACCTCTACTTCTAGGAATCCTCCAACATTCGCAGGAGACTCTCATGCTCGGATGAATCCAGTCAACTCTATGAATTCCATTCCATTTTACTCACATCATCCGACCAAATTTAACACTCCCCCCAACCCTTCTCTACATATGATCAACTTCCATCCTAGGCTGACCCATCTTATTTCTGATTTCTTGCCAGAACTCAAGAACCCTTTAAAGAGAAAAATAATATTGTGACAAACAACTGGCAGAGACACCAACCCCAACCGACTTCATTTTCTCATCACAATTTTGTTGGGATAGGTCAACACTTCAAAAATGCACATCTTGCCTTGACCTTCGGAAATAGCATGGTGACCCAACCAAACCAAATGGAATAGCCCGCACCTGATGATCATCTATATTGGATTGACTATGATCAAATCTCTATTGACCAACTTGTATACCACTCCTTCGGACAACCTCCACATGCATAAGAATGGACTGATGATATGGACACACATAAACACTATATGATTCAAACATATGAGGATTCGACCATTCAAAACTATGGAAATGAACTCTACTCAACCCAGCAGTGCATGCCTGAGTCACGGTATGCTGAGTATGCGACCTACATATTTCCATAGAACCCTCCTATAGAGAAGACTCATCCCATGATTGATCATGAAAAGTTTTTAGAGGATGACAAGTTAAGACAGAAATGGGATCTGTTGAGAGAAAATCCGCCAAGCTCATGGATGAAAATGGAAGATGAAATGATTGGATCTCAGGTTGAAAACCCAGAGAATACTTAGAAACCCATAAACTCTGTACACCCTAGGGATGACTCTAATAGCGATACCTTTGCATATTACTCCCTTAAGGATGACTTTGACTCTGCACATCAAATCTCGTCCTCAGTTGTGGAAAGCATCACATCTACACACCACATCAAAAAGACCAAAAAATTTGAAAAATTAAAAAACACCTAAAAATGAAAAATTGAAAAACCCATAAAAATCGAAAGTGGAGAGGATTTGAAGAATTTGGATCTTGATCTGATGGAAGCATTGGATAAAAGATTGATTTTTGATACATGCCATTGAACACTTCCCCGACCTTGAAAATTTTGTGAAGAGTAAACTAATGCCGAAAAAGTTGGGCAGGAAGAGAACAAGGACTGAAAGACATATATTGTCAATGGCCATCTCATTGTTGATGAGGAGAAAGATCAAGAGATACAGAGTGAAGCGGTTTCCTATGTTTGACTGTGAAATCAAAGACACAACATTCACCCATGCCCGAATCGATGACGACTCATCAATCAATATCCTCCCAACCTTCGTGTTTGACAAGCTCAAACTTGGAACAATCAAGAAATCAAGAGAGATCGTTCAGTTGGCTGCTCGATCCACAAAAAGGCCAAGAGGAACAATTACAATCAACAATACATTCTAAGGTGCTCCACTCAAGGTGGACTTCATGATCATTGATATTGAGCATCATGGAGAATTCATCTAGTCTCAAATCATTCTCAGAAAGTCGTTCTTAGCCTTAGCTAAGGCAACTATAGATTGCGAGTCTCGAGAAATCAATTTCACCAGATTGGCAGCACTTCAACACACAATCTTTGAGGAAACACGATATTCTAAGGTGACCCACAAAACCATCAACAACTGTAACCGTCAAGCGGTAGAAGAGCCCTACTTCGTTGCGACACCTGAGATAACGACTATTGAACAGACCACTAGATCATAGACTCACTCCACCTTCCAATTTCTTACTGCTTGCACCTCAACCACTACCATGATAAATCCTATGGAGGAACACCTAATGCAGGAATTTTACCATCTGTATGGTGCTCCTTATGTGGACACGCAAGCATGGGCTGACCCTGAGTCGATCAACATCTTGTCTGAATGCCTTGACCTGTTCAATAATCCGACATAGGAGCTCACCAATGCCAAGCCAACTAAGAACACTTACGTGGGACGTCCGCTGACCTGGGAGGAATATTTAAATGGTTATTCATCTAATGAAGACCTGATTGTCAGCACCTCACCTGAAGGACCTGGACCTTCATAGAAGATAAGAATAAATTGACCAATCTCGTTAAACCGATTGTTCCTTCATCTAGTCGGTTATCTATTGAGAAAAAGAAGAGTAATGATTCCTCAAGGCATTCCCACGAATACCTCAAGCAGTATCAATCTCCTCTTCCTTTTAATGCTTTAGGGTCTAGAAAACCAACTATGAATGCCACCTTCGACATACCGAAAAAGGAATCTTCTAATGACTCCTCGTCACGTCCAGATAAGGTAATATTTATGAATGAGATCAGTTCGGCAACTCTGAAGCCCTATCTTGGCAAGCAGCCAAATATCGATCCTTGTTGGAAGACTCCTGCTCCTCACTACTACTCCTCGAGAGTCGACTCTCATATTCTCATTAAATATACCAGAATAATCTCTTATGACTAGACTGAGACTAGTGCTTCAGAGTATTCATCATCTGAGGATGAGGTGATTGACCACAAGACTACGTACATCTTGAGAAAGCAACTTAATAATAAGAATGTTTGGAGTGCCTCTACCTTCCAGTATTATTCTTCTAAGAATAAACACTGACGATGGTTGGGAATCATCTGCCTCATTTGTTGTATCTGCTTCTTCACATCAATATACTCTCCAACATTCTTCATCTGATGATAACTCCAACAATGGTTGGAACTCATCTTCTTCATTATCTTTTAATTATTATGACCTACCGCAGCCATGTAAAAAGATCTGTGAAAACATCGTTAATCATTGGCACCCTTACCTCCCGACCCCATTGATTCCCTTGTACATCTTCGACCACTTCTTAGTCCAAGGCCTAAGTATGGGGGGACCGATGTCATCTGTATCTACTACTCCCCTCATCCACTTATGCCCTTGACCGCCCCATTTTCACCATTCCTCCATACTTAGGTTGACCAGAGTTGAATTATAGGAGGACATGATGCCCACTGTATATACTCTCCTTATTCACTTCTCCCCTTGTCCATCTCATTTTCTCTCTTCTTCTATATTTAGACTGCCCACAGCCTAAGTATAGGGGGGGCGGGTCGATCTCTATTTTTCTTTTTCAATCTCGTACGCTCAGCCTAAGCTATGTCTTCTCTACGTTTGTGCTTTGAGGACATAGCACTCGCAAAGTATAGGGGGGTGTGTATATACTTTGTACATATTTTACCCATAGCTCGTATTTTTGCGTAAGTGTATATTTTATTTATGGGGTGGGTAAATAACTTGTTAAAAATTCAGAAAAAACTAACTTTGTGTTTTGCAAATAATACTACGTGTGTAACAAAAGTTTTAAAAAAATGTCTTCTTATTCTTTTTTGCAAAAACAAATCTCTTGCATTAAAAACATTAAAAAATCATAAAAATTTTGTCTAGCATTCCATACATTTGCACTTCATCCAGCATTACATGCATCTACATTGGTAAAAAGCCATTAGGTTTTGAAGCTAGTTATGAGCAGAAACCGAAAGTGGTCTTGACTTGCCCTTAATCCACCTAATTTTCAGAGGAACTTCACTGAGAAATAGGATTTTAGAAGCTTCAGTTCTTTGACTTAATTCTTCGAGTTGCACATGAAAATGTACAGAATTTGACTCTTAGAGTCTAACATGGTCGACTCATTCAGGGTACGATTCTTGAATAGGGAATTAATGTGTACTCTCGTACTATGCACTTAGCTCAACTCAGAGGGGTGTTGGTACACTGTGTGAGTATCTTTCTTGGTAGGGTTGAAATAAATCTTCAGATTTGGGATGGATGACTGGGCACATTTTTTTCTAAGTCCTCAAAACATGTGCGACAAGAAAGATTCAATATATGTGGGGGAACAATAAGATCATTATAGTTTAACCAAAATCCAAACAAAAAGAAGCCGACTACCAAATAAGTATTTGACCAAAAAGGTCCAAGCTTCAAGACAACTGGTAGATCTTAGTGGAGACTTGGCTAAACTTGCCGACTTCACAAGGAGAGGTGACTACACTGGTCATCCTCCAGTTCTTTTCCCCTTCTTCTAAAAATTTCTCCCCCTTTTCGATTGTGAACACAACATGACTGAACTTAGAAGGAAATACATGACTCTCTGAGGACAAGTTATTGGAGGAGAGGTTTGCATGGTAATACGACATTCTTGATAAGAAGAGCTAAAACCTTTCAAGCACATGAGACAGTTATTCAATGTTCATGGGGTATACTTTGGTAAGAGGATTGATCTAAGATGACTTCTGAGCCGAAACGGTTTCAATGATATGGAGAACTTGGAGGTTGTTGATTTTAAAACCCTAATTCTCACGATAGTTACACCAATATTAATAATCCAATGGTCAGTTCTAGATCCATTTTCACCTTTTCTCATGGTCTTGGTATAGAACACAATCTCATTTCACCTTGTTTCATTTCTTTAATTGCTCAAGGATGAGCATGGTTTATGTATAGGGGTCATCACTCTAAAAGAGATTAATTAAGCTAAGTTTCCCAAAATTCATCTGCATTTTATCAATTATCTTGTATAATTAAAATTCATGCATATGTAAAAAATAATTGCACTTTATCATTCATAATTGCATAAAATAAGAAGCCAAAAATCATAGCCCAATTGACCTATAAAATTAGCTAACTTCCCTGGCTTTTAATTAATTCATGCTAAATCCAAAACACTTGAAACCACTCAATGGTGTACATATTACTAACACAAATAAAAGAAAAATACAAAAAAAATCATTGACAAAAATAAGTGGTCTAGAAATCTAAACCCTAATTTCAGGATGGTCGAACTAAAACACAGATATCTTCCTCATATAATGTTCGATTTTATCCTGCTCATTTTTGAACTAATGTACATTCAATTACCTTCAAAACAAGACCAAGTTCAAGTGAATTAGATCACATATGTAAAAGTTGAGTTTTGGGCCTCTTTTGTAGATTGTGTATTTTACCCGATTTTGACTTGTACATATTTAACTCTTTCTATTTTATTTCTCTTTTATTTATTTTCTTTGATAAAAATTTTAATAAAATGCACAAAAATCCAAACCTAAAAGAAAACCAAAATCGAATAAATTGACAGAGTCTGAGTTTCACTAACAGTATGTACAAAAGCTGTATTTATCGTACTTTATTTTATTTTTATATTTTCATAATTATTAAAAATACAAAAAAATAGAGTAATATTTAAATGTTTTTCTTTAATTAAATTGTTTTTTTTAATTTATCTTATTTAAAAATGATAAAAAAATACATAACCCAAAAATCAAGGTATTTTATATATATAGAGTACCCTAAAAATATCACTTTGTACAAATGACCTATCTAGGTTTTGGTCTCTTCATGAAAGTTGTATATCTCATTGCGATGAGCAAATTGTTTGAAGAAAAATTTTCAATCTGAGGTCGTTTGTGATTTCTTTTTTATTTTTTTCTTTTTGGTTTTCATGTTTTCTGGGGGTGACACGTGGGAGCTCCTGGAGCCTCTACATGTCACCCATTTTTGGCATTTATATTTAGAATTTTATTTATTAAAAAAATTTAAAAAAATGACATGTGGAAAGATCTTGGCCATCCTATCTCGACCGATCGGACGTGCACTGTGCTTCTCCCTCATCAGGCTAATCAACCCCTTTCCCCTTCAGGCCTGCCACCGTATCTCATCTCCCCAACCTTTCCTTTTGCGATGGTCGCCTCCCCACACCATCCAATCCCACTCTCATCTTACTACCCCTTCCATTATTGGTCGCCGTCGCCACTCAATCTGATCTCCTCCCTCAATCTCTCTATTCACCTCCTCAATCCCCAATCACAGATCTCGTCGTCTTTGAATCTCGTTTTCAATCCACCTTCCATCTCCATTGCACCACCTCTGCTATTTAATCATGCCACCCATCGAAGAGATCCATTCTCTGATTACGCTTCGAAAGGGGAGAACTTTGGTGGTGACAGCCCCGTCTCTATCCTCGAATGATGAGGTTCGAGGCTCGAAACCTCGTTGCAGCGCCGCATATCCTCTCTGCAGGCTCCTTTCTTGAGCTTCTGTCATCGAGCCAACGAACTTACACCTACACCACTCCTCTCCTTCGCTTTCTACCTCCATCGCCAACCTTCGAGTCGTACCTCCAAGTACCCTCCGTCCACCACCGCACCACCGCTCTCCCTTCGCCTTCTCCATTGGCCAAGCATGCTCCGGCTTCGGTCATGGAGCTTTCCTTCCAGGTGCTCTACCTCCCCTTCGACTTCCAGTTCGGAGGATCCACCTCTACCATGTGCTCCTCCTCTCCGACCAAGAGTCCACCAGGGGTGGGGGCACCTCAGCTAACCGTCAATGACCTTTGTCAAGGTTCCCTCTGTTGCAAACCTCCTTAGGATCTCTCCCCCATCAACAAGGTAGATTCGGCCGAACCCCCGCCATCGACACTACCACTCCACCTGTAAACCCCCATCCCCCTGGGCTCGACTCCCAAGAACCCCCTCATGTGCCTAATACACGCAGGGAGGGAGCCAATTGCATCGAAGCCCTGAATGTTCCCCTGATGAATCTCCATTTCATCACCTTTATTCTATCATTTTGGCCTCAAAAACCCTAGTTAATGCATGTAAATACCCTTTATTTGTACAAATTAACATCCATTCTTTGTTGTATAAGTACTGTAAAAAATATTATTTTTAATGACAAAATTATAGAATAAAGAAAAGAAGAAGAATAAAATGACAAAGGTATTTTATGACACTAAACCCTAAGACCTCGGCATCTTGATGACTAGGTAGACAAGGAATAAAGTAGGGGGAGATAAGGGCCAATAAATCCAATAAATCCTTATTCTTTAATTTATCAATAATACATTTTTGGGATCTATTTTATTTTCTACTTTTTATAACTCAAATAAAGAAACTTTGTACATGAAAGTTGTAGATAAAAATGTATAGTAAAAATACAAAATTGAGTTCATACAAAAATAATACACAATATACAAGTTATACTCTAAATAAGATTCCAAAATCCCAACGTCTCAGACCCATATCTTCCAAATATAAACTCAAAATCGATCAAAATCACCTTAATTGTATATAACTTTTAGTAAGCTATTTAATGAAGGTGGTCGTATTTTTTGAAGTTAAGGAGTAAAAGTTAGGTTTTGGACCCCTATTGGACATTATACCCAAATAAAATATTGATTTTGTGTATTCTTTATTATTTTTATAATTTTATATTTTCACAGTTTTGTAATTATTATTTAAAACAGATGTACGTATAAAAACTAGAATAAAACCATCAAGAAAGCATAAAAATAAAATATGTATCCTAAATACATAGATGAATATACAATAACTATGATTATAAATTGAATATACATATTTATTTAAGTGTAAATATTACATCAGAAAAATAAAATAAAAATATATTTAAATTTATAAAAATATGTTGTAGATATATAAAATAATCAAATAAAATAACAAAATAAAAAATACAAAATAGAAATAAAAGACACAAAACATAGGTAAATATACCTATAAATAAAACCTTAAAAATTAACTTGTATTTAATAAGTTCAAAACATAAATAAAAATAATAATAAAGAACTATAGAAAACAATAAATATTTTCTATTTCATAACTTAAAATTAATAAAATCGATTAATATTTTTTATAGAATTTCCAAAAAAAATGGGCTGGTTTTTCCTGGTTGGTCCATGTGGACCAACCAGGTAGCTTGGCATGTTGACCACAACTCAAATGCCTGACCTATTGCCCCTAGCCTCTGGCTGATTACTTTTCTCCTTCCTTCTTGAATTTTTTCCCCTTGATGCACTGCTCGAGGAGATTTTGACTCTTCTTGAAATCTCTTCCTTGTACATCTAAGATCCACATGTAGATGTTTCCTAGGGCAGATCTCCTTCGATTTACCCTAGATTTTGCATTGAATGTCACACCTTCGCTCTCCTATACATAACTTCCCCATTCGCCATTTGTGCTGGTTGGTTCCCTTTAACACCAAATTCCTCCCTAGAAATGTTTTCCTATTCTTGAGTATCGTAACAGGAGGCTCGGCCAAGCAATCTTGCAGCGAAGATGGCACGGAGGAGATTCCCGCCACCTCCAGCCATCTGGTCATCAAGGTCAAATCTCTTGGTCCTTGGCCACTTGAAGTTCATTTATATTATTTTCTTAGGTTGCTTTAGTTGTAGCTGTTATTTTTATGCTTTTATTTTACATCTAGATCGTGTGTTACGCCTAGATTTAAGCTTTCATCTATCGTCGAAACTCTTGAGTTCCGATAGCCTTTCGTTTCCCCAAACCACTTCCTCTCCGACCACCATATATGCCAATAACATCCCAGTTTCCTCCCCGAAGCTTGGTTGTCAATCTTTTGCAGGTCCAGCTGCTAGAAGGGGGCATCTGAACCCCATCTGAAGTAAAGAACCGCCCTAGGTACCCCTACACCTCATCGAGCTCCATATTCTCCATTCCTGGGTCCTGGTTGTTTTTGCAGGACCTGGGAGCTTTGGAACGTTGATAAGAATAAGAAGACACCTTTGTTTGTGCTCTGGGTTCTCAAGGAAGCACGCGTCGTCGATTCACATCTCGCCAAAAGTGAGTTCTTCAGGCGTTCCTCCAGAGGTCCTCTGATCCATCAATCTCTCCCTTGTTCTTGGTGAAGCGTACCAGCCATCAAATCAGCCTTGCCATCAACTGTTTAGCTCATGCTCGTGATCTGATCGTGGCCAACGGTTGCGAACTGGTATCGCCTATCATGGAGTCGACACGTGGCAAGTAGGTTCTTCTTGCCCATTGGATCGTGCTTGTTAGTGGGGTAATTGCACACACAGCCCCGTCCTTTTTGTTATTTAATATTTAATAGGGTTTTTTACTCGGCAGACCCTATAAACTTTGCCAATTACCTCCACGACCTTTGAAACAACCAAATTCCCTCCTTGACCCTGTAAACTTGCAAACTCTTACCCCATGAACCCTCCGAGCAATCTATTTGAAGCCTGTGGGGGTTCTCGGGGTAATTTTTTATGGTTGATAGGGTAATTACGTTATGCAAAAGGTCGTAGAGGTAATTTAAAAAGTTTACAGGGTCTACCGGGTAAAAATCCCTATTTAATATGTAAACAATTATCGACCTTTATAATATGCTGGAACATTTGCATAGGAACCTCACTGCGTTCTTGTAATTACAATTTGGTTCTTTGCCATCACATCTCATGTAGCCGTCCACATGAGGTGCTCCTATTTTGCAGAAAGGCCCTCGAGCCTTAGGTTTTATTATTTTTAATATGAGCTTGGTGAAATTCCGGCAGTGTGCGGCACTTTCAGTTCTTTGGGCAACCAGCATAGTCTGCATCTGTGATCTAAAATTCGAAAATCAGATTGTATAATTTTGGTGTATTTACAAAGTGGCCCTCCAGTTTATTTTTAATTGTAATCACGTCCCTGTGAGTTCAATCATTTTTTGTATGTTTTATATATTTTATAATTATTTGTTGTGCTCTAAAAATAACCAAAAAATAGGTGTAGGTTCTTGATTGTTCATACTTCCAAGTCTTAATTATGTTTTTACAATTTAAGACCTTTTGATATTTATTAAAAATCCAAAAGAGCATAATTAGTCTATGTTTATCTTATAAAATACCAAAAAATATAATTTTTTGAAAATTCCCAAAAAAACATATTTGATTATTTAAGTATTTTGAGACTTTAGACCAAAAATCCATAAAAATAGAAAAATAAAACTCTAAATTGAAAAACCCAAAAACCCTTATAAAAATCTAAAAAATTCCTAAAACCCTAAAAATAGTGTTTTTTATTTTATAATTATTTTTATATTATTATACACCTATTAAAATTGATGTGAAGAATTTTGGATTTATTTGCCATTTTTAATCTTCATTTCAATTTCGGCTATTTATTAAATCTCTGATTTGGGGTATTTTTTACTTTAAAAATATATTCAAATTAGAAAAAAATCAATAAAAATCACAAAAATAGTAAAAAATTATTTAAAGTCCAAAAATATTTAATTAAATTTTTTTAGTTATTTTTAGTTATATTTATATATCTATTATCTATTATTGTATATATAATCGTATATATTGTTATATTAGATAATTAATAGAAAAAGAAAATATAAAATATAAAAATATATAAAAAGAAAATATAAAAATATAAAATTTAAACAAAATACAAAAATATAAAAACAAAAATAAAATAAAAAATAATACAAAATAAAAAACCCACATAAAAAATAGACAAAGAAGCTCAAACATTCATTTTTGTGCATTTCACTGCCCGATCTATCTTGTGTGCTCCCTGTATTCGACCTTTACACATACTTGCACCTATACACATCTTTGTTGTAGAGTTATAATAAATTTAACTCTACAATTTATTTTGCATTTCTTTATATTTATTTGTGGGTTAATTGTTGTATTAGTCTGAGTTTTTTGTCTATCACATCTACAACTGGGCTCCTGCCTTGTGTGGAATACATGACCGATATAATTCTTGGCATTTCAAATGGCACCATTGTCGAGGAGCAACTGCACATAGATTGGCTTTGTTTGATTGTATCTTCGTTGTCCATATTTTTACTTTATTCATTTTCTATTTATTTGATATTATTGTTGAGTTGTCTAACCACCCTTTTTGTTGATTTTGCTACGACGTATTGCGGATCGAGGGAGGCCCTCTTTGGAGCGTCTGTGCACCAACGTGAAGCCAGCTCAGATCTCTAACCTAGCAGCATAAGAAGATATAGAAATTTTTGAAGACAGAGTCACTGTTACATTTTGTATTATTTGTGTAATTTAAGTGAGAGGGAGACTTTTAATTGTAATATTCAGGACACTCTCAGGACTTTGCCACATCTCACAAAGTCCACTGCCCGAGGTATTGTTCTCTTGTGGGCCCTGTCGGTTTACTCTTGTTTTTATTGCCTTTCTTATATTTTGTTTCACGATTTTGTTTTCTTTATTTTGTGTGATTGAGCCCTAGCATAGGAATTGCTTGTCGATAGTCTTAAGGCCAAACATCTTATTTCATTGCATGTACCTATAGTCTCGTTTGGACTTAGACAAATTTAATTGTTAATTATTTGGATTTGAGACCGCATGCCAAGAGAGATCGTATACAACGTTTGCATGACCCATTGTGGCGGGCACCAATCGACATCGAAGACCAACCTTCGTCTCATTTCTGAGTAGTTGACATTTTGTGCCTCACATTAATAGAAATTCAAGTACTTAGGGTGATTCATCGATTGCATTTGCATATAAATAGGTTTCAATTCTACTTGGCATCCTTGCATGTATAGAGATGGAGGCAAGGTGAGCATTTACACTTTAGCATTCATCATCGTTTTATCGCTTGCATTTCTTTTTTGATTCTCTCCCTCTGATTTTGATCACCTAGGTTGCAAAAAAGAATTGACTCGTGCATTCTCTATTAAAAATAAAAAAAGTGATAACAATAAAATTAGGACTGCTAAAATTACTTGACCCTAAAATCAATCAGAAAGGAAAATCTTTGTCTTGGGGTCAGTAATCCCCTCATTGTATTCATTTTAGATTGCTCACATACACACTAAGGACTAGTGCCTAAATTTCATAAGCCTTTCTAAGTGTTTGTACAATTTTGTGATTCTCAAATAACTCTAAAATCGATAATATAAAAGATCGAACTTTTTCGATCCTCATTTGTGTTGAGTAGGTGAACTAAGGGGTTGCGTTTATTTCGTGTGAGTTTGTTTGTAATTTCTTGTGTGCCTACTCAATCGTCACGGCGCATTTGCACTTTTCTTCTTATACCTCTTGATTTGACCAAAGAGCTCTCTGGATCATTTTTCTTTTGTTTCGGAGTTGGCCGACTAGAGTGAGTTTTTATCCGAACTCTGCAGATCCTTCGTACCCTCCAACCAGTGCACTTCCATATTTCCAGGAGGACTCTCTTATGATTTTTTCCTTTTATACATATCAGTGCTAGCCACAGTGTCAGACCTCGGATTTTTACCCACCACCACCACCCTCATATTATTCTCCACCTCATCCACTCGAGACTGATTTGTTGGAGTCATCTCTCATGGACACCGCACTTGAGTACATAGCCCGATTAGTGGAGCATATGAATTTGAAGATTGATGACCTTATTAGTCTGAATAAGAACAAGAATGTTGCTTCACTAGTTGAGGATATGGATTCACTTGAGGACCCCCATGAGAGCTTACAATCGCCAAAAATACAAAAAAATTAAGAAAATTTTAAAGACACATTGTTGATTCATTTTGTGAGAAGAGGATCCCATTGCTAGATCATTTACCCACACATTCACTTACCCTTGTCCCACCTTTGACCCCAAGGATGACACTGTACAGACTGCTCTTAGTTGTCCTTGTGTAGATGATGACTCTGATCTCCTCCCTTATATGGAGGAGGTCCACAAATTTTAAAACTATTGACCAAGCCCGAAATGGTGGTCACCATTCATGAGATCATTGATGCCCCACTTCGCTAGGCTGTGAGCCATTTATCTGCTCCTCAACCCAAGAAGAGAAAGCGAAGGAGCATATATGGGCGTCATATCTTGTCCATGGCCACTGCCCATGCCATCACCCACTGCCCTTCTTCTAGGAAAGGGAACACTGCTACACCATTCATTATATATACCATCTCTGACTTTTCATGTGATCACACTCTCCTTGAAGGCGGTGCTTCAATTAGCATAATGCCTTTTTCGCTGATACATTCTCTCCACTTGGGGTCTCTCAAGAAAACCAGGATGATCGTTCAATTTGTTGATGGATCTATCAAGAGGTCGAAAGGTATTCTAGAAAACGTTGTCATTTGGATTCTTGGGATGAGCTATGCTGTTGATTTTGTCGTATTGCCCATGGAGATCTCTATTGGGAGAACTCTCCAATGATCCTAGAACGAATCTTTCTCCCCTCTGCGAGATTCGTCATTTTTTACAAATCTAAAGAGATTCGCTTACATCCTGATGACGTGAGCGGTGTGGTCATCACTACAGTGACTGCCGACCAGAGACCTGCTCTGATTACACTACACCTATCTTAGTTAACCCCAAGGACTATGACCTTGATGAGACTATCAGAGATTTTTACTATATGTTGGATTCTACTAAGACCCGAGAACTCCTCTCCAAGGAGGAAGACTCCAAAAGAATAGACCTTGGAGTTTTCTCTTCTAGTACGTGGCGATTTGTACATGACATCTGTGGGATTTACATGATTGATACCTTCGAGCGGAGGGCATACATTTGTGATACTGAAAAGGTTGAATTTGATCTTATTGTATTCATCAATGAATTCAGACCTTTTGATGAGAATGATGATCCAGTAGAGACCTCGTAGGATGAACTTGACCTTACTTCTTCCGATGATGAGTTCGTCCCTTTGCACTTTGATAGCTGCGAGCCTCCACAGGATGAACCTGACCTAACTACATACATAGATGAGTTCATCCCATTTCATTTTGATGATGACCTAGAGGAGACACCCAAGGCCGGACCTAGCCACACTTCTTCCACTAACCCGTTTGTGCCTTTCCGCTTTGAGACCACTGAGGACCTTCCCCTGTTCGATCCTGATCAGCCGGTTTCTGTAGACCCCGATATTGACCCACACCTTGTCAGTTCCATTCCTCAGTGGTCTCGCAAGAAGGTTCGCTCTCTACCTTCTTGACCTTTGTATATCCATCCTCTCTTATATTCACTTTCATTTTCCTTCGTCGGTCCACCATATCGTCCATCCACCCCATGTCCATGTGTTGCCTTGCTTAGGACGTACTTTGTCCTAAGTATAGGGGGCGGACGAGCTGAGTGTTCTTTCTACGTTATGTTTCATCACTATTGTTGTTGCATATACTTAGGGCTCTTTTACCCTAAGTATAGGGGGGAGTGATGTGTACATTATCTTCGATCTCTTCTATCTTCATATGTCTTAAATTCTTTTCTTTTCTTCTTTTCATTTTCATTTTTCTTTTTCTACCGAAAAGATGTCGCCTTTTTTATTAGTTTCTACACTTAGGATGCATCGTGTCCTATGTATAGGGGGATGTGCACCCCAAGTTTTTCATTCTTTGATCTCCTCCACTGTCTCCTCCTCGTATATATAATTAGGGATATCTTATTCTAAGTATAGGGGGAGATAGTCCGAGTATGAGTTGTTCATTCCCACCCTTTACCCTCCCGGCCATGTGTGCAGTCTGTTATACTTAGGATTAGTTGATCCTAAGTATAGGCGGGACAGTCGACTTCACATTCATTGATTCATTGATTCATTCTGATTCTTTAGACTCTTCAATGCTCAATATGAGTTATGTCTTCTCCTTTCTCTCTGATCTATGAGGACATAGCTCAAGCTAAGTATAGGGGGTCGTATATACTGCGTATATACTTTGGCCATAACCCGTACTTTCATATTTTTAGTAATAAATATTGCTAAAATTCTATGTAAAATATACTACAAAATTCACTAAAATCACTTAAGAAAAGACGTTTATTATTCCTCAAATTCTTTTGTATTTACTGGTTAATAAATCAGGCAAAAATATTTTTTTGCAAAATGTTTGAAAACTAGTTTGGAAATATTTTTGAAAATTATTTTGAAAGTTATTTGTAAAATGCTTTGTTAAATATTTTCAACCTTCGTAAAAATATTCTATTTGTAAAATTTCTTTATGTGAAATAAAAATGTTTGAAAAATGATTTGCAAATGGTTTGGAAAATGGTTGCAAAAATATTGTGAATAATCTATATATACTATTTGAAAAACCTTTGCAAAATGATTTTCAAATGTTTGTAAATGTTTGTAAAAATTATCTGTAAAAAATATATTTTAGGCTATAGTTTTCAAAATTGTTTGTAAAAGGATTTTCAAATAAGTTTGAGTAATATATACATCACACAAAACTCTTTACTAATTATATATACGTACAATCACACATCCCTTGCAAATTCTTAAAAACAGACTCTTGTTATTATAAGATGCATCCTTGTGTAATTATTTGTGCCTATTTTCTTCGCCAAAATATTTTGTTTTCAAAAATCACAAAAACATTTGCAAAACCAAAAATTACAAAGAAAACATTTGCAAAATCTTTTTGAAAAAAAATCTCAAAAACATTTGCAAAAACTTTTTCAAAAATCCATAAAAAGTTCAAAACTTTGAAAATTGCAGCACAAGAATATTTTTCATTAAATTGTACATAACATGTGCATAGCATTCACATTTTTTAGAGTGAGTTTGATAATTGAACAAGTCCAAGTAAAATCCGAAGATTGCAGCTGGCATGGACCTTTTAAATCTACCTAATCACAGGAACCTTATAGGAATTAGAATTGAGGTACTTCAGTTCTAGTTGACTTATTTCTTTGAGAATCGTGAGACTTGATTCAATGTCATCTTGACTGCCTGAGTAGAGTATTTCAAAGTATACACATGTCTCTTGTCGATAATGACCGACACATGCACCTTTCACTGGCTCAACTCATTTGGAGTGGTGAGGGGATTGGATTTGCAGTATAAGACACACATAAGTGGAAACATTTGTCCTCGTATAGGGAGGGAAGTGCACCCCAACCCATCTAGTAGCAGAGATATCCAAAGACAGGGGAGTGTGGGTTGCAATAATGCTTCAAAAGAGGGATAGTCTACTGGCTCAAGAGTAAAAACTCCTTATGTAAATGCTATTGTATATAGTATTTCAAAAAAAGAGAAAAAAACTCCAAAAAATAGACAGGCCTAAATGAAAATAAAATGTCTGCATGAGTGTACATATTTGTATAGCCAATAAGCAAGCTTGAGATTCAAAGTCATATCATGTGAGCATGCAGCTAGGTGACTTGACTACATTGTTCATGCATCCTAGGATAGGTAGCAACACTGGCAACCGCCCATTCTTCTCTTCACCCACGCCTCTTGAGTTGGTTGCCACTTGAACTTAGAAGGGAATACCACGCTCCTCAAGGAAAGAATTGCTGGATTGAGGAATCATTGGGTGGTCATGCTGGAGAAGTCAGTCTTTTTGTCATTTCAATTGGGAAGAGCCACTATCACATAGACTGTACAAGTGAGACTCATGGTCATAAGGGTTAGCGCATGAGTTGAAGTATTCTGACCTGTCTATTGAGGACACTTGAGCATGGTTTAGGGATTCTCGAAGGTTGTTGTGTTCCAAATATGATTCCCAATAAGGTTCCGACCACACTAAAATTCCAAAGGTCTGAGTTGAGCTCCAAACTTTGATTTTGTGAAGACAAGTATGAAAATTAAACTTAATCCACTTTTTCTATTTCTTTTCTTTAATTTTATTTTCTGGTGTTTGTTAGGGACTAGCAAAGGCAAGTACATGGGGGTGGTTAATCTCTATTTCATCACCTTTATTCTATCATTTTGTCCTTAAAAACTCTAGTTAATACATGTAACTACCCTTTATTTGTACACATTAACATCTATTCTTTGTTGTATAAATACTGCATAAAATATGGTTTTAATACCAAAACTATTTAATAAAGAAAAGAACAGAAAACGAATAAAATGCCAAAGGTATTTTATGACCCTAAACCCCGAGACCTAGGTATCTTGATGACTAGGTCAACAAGGAATAAAATAGGGGGAGATAGGGGCCAATAAATCCTTATTCTTTAATTCATTAATAATGCATTTTGGGACCTATTTTATTTTATACTTTTATTACCTCAAATAAGAAACTTTTACATGAAAGTTGTAGATAATAATGTATAGAACAATAGAAAATTGAGTTCATACAAAAATAATACACAGTGTACAAGTTATACTCTAAATAAAATTCCAAAATCCCAAATTCTCAGACCCATATCTTCTAAATAAAAACTCAAAATGTATCAAAATTACCTTTAATCGTATATAACTTTCAATAAGCTATTTAATGAAGATGGTTTCATATTTTTTGGAGTTAAGGAGTCAAAGTTAGTTTTCGGACCCTATTGTATATTATACCAGAAATAAAATATTCATTTTATTTATTCTTTATTATTTTTTGAATTTTGTAAATATTATTTATAACAGATGTTCATATTAAAACTGGAATAAAACCATCAAGAAAGCATAAAAATAAAATATGTATCCTGAATACATAGATGAATATACAATAACTATATCTATATTTTGAATAAACCTATTTAATTAACTATAAATATTACATCAGAAAAATAAAATAAAAATATATTTAAGTATATAAAAATATGTTGTAAATATATAAAATAATCAAAAAAATAACAAAATCAAAAATACAAAATCAAAATAAAAGACACAAATCATAAGTAAATATACATATAAATAAAACCATAAAAATTAGCTTGTAATTAATAAGTTAAAATTAAATAAAATCATAATAAAATACTATAGAAAATAATAAACATTTTCTACTTTATAACTTAAAATTTTTAAAATCATGTAATATTTATTATAGAATTTTCTACTCTTTTTTTGGCTAGTTTTTCACGGTTGGTCCACTTGGACCAACCAGGTGGCTTGGCGTGTTGACCACAAGTTAACTGTCTGACCTACTACCCCTATCCTCTAACAGATTACTTTTCGCCTTCCTTCTCAAATTTTAACCCCTCAATGCACTGCTTGAGGAGATTTTGACTCCCCATGAAATCTCTTCCTTGTACATCCAAGATCTATGCCAAGATGTTTCCTAGGGCAGATCTCTTTCAATGCGCCCTTGATTTTCCATCGAATGTCGCGCTCCACCCTCCTGTACATAACTTCCCCATTCTCCGTTTGCGCTGGTCGGTTCCCCTTAACACCAAATTCCTCCCTCAAAATGTGTCCCTAGTCTTGAGTATCTTGACAAGAGGTTCAGTCGGGCAATCTTGCGGCGAGGAAGGTGGTGCGGAGGAGGTTCCTACCACCTCCGTCCATCTGGCCATCGAGGTAAGATATCATGGTCCTTGGCCACTTGAGGTTCATTTATTGTTTTCTCAAGTATCTTTAGTCGTAGGTATTGTTTTTATGCTTTTTTTCACGTCTGGATTATGTGTTTCGCCTACATTTAAGCTTTCATCTGTCATTGGAGCTCTTGAATTCTGGCAGCCTTTTGTTTCCCCATCTTCTCTGACCATCATATACGCCAATAACAACCTAGTCGCCTCCCTGGAGCTTGGTTGTCAATCTTTTGCAGGTCCAGTGGCTGGAAGGGGGTATTTGATCCCCATCTGAAGTAAAGAACCACCCCAAGTACCCCTATGCCTCGCCAAGCTTCAGATTCACCATTCCTGGGGCCTGGGGGATTTTGTAGGACCTGGGAGCTTCGGAGCATTGAGAGGAACAATAAGCCACCTTTGTTTGTGCTCCGGGTGCTCGGAGAAGCATGCGTCATTGACTCAAATCTCGCCAAAAGTGTGTTCTTCAGGCGTTCCTCCAGAGGTCCTCTGATCTGTTGATCTCTCCCCTGTTTTTGGTGAGGCGCAACTACCATCGGATTGGCCTTATCGTTATCCATTGATCTCATACCTGGGATTTGATCATGGCCATCGGTTGCGAACTGGTATCGCGTGTCGTGAAGTCGACACATGGCAAGTAGCGCTTCTTGCCCGTTGGATCGCGCTTGTTAGTGGGGTAATTGCACACACAGCCCCACTCTTTTTGTAGTTTTATATTTAATATATAAACACCTATCAACCTTTATAATATGTTGGAACATTTGCGTAGAAACCCCACTGCGTTCTTGTAATTACAATTTGGTCCCTTGTCAGCGCATCTCACGTGGTCGTCCATGTGAGGTGCACGTATTTTGCAGAAAGGCCCTCAGTCCTTTGGTTATTTATTTTTACTACCTAAAATTAGAAATATAGTTGTCTAATTTTGGTGTATTTGCAACATGGCCCTCTAGTTTAATTTTAATTGCAATCACGTCCATGCTAGTTCAATCATTTTTTGTGTATGTTTTATAATTTTTATAGTTAACAATTTTGCCCCAAAAATCACAAAAAAAGTTGTAGGTTCCTGATTGCACAAACTTTCATGCCCTAATTTTGTTTTTACATTTTGGACCTTGTACTCTATTAAAAATCAAAAAGAGCACAGTTAGTTCCAAAAATAGCGTTGTATGTTTTATAATTTTATTTATATTATTATCGAACTATTAAAATTGATTTGAGGAATTTTGGACTTATTTTGTTTTTTAATCTTCATTTCAATTTCGACTATTTACTAAATCCCTGAATAGGGTGATTTTTTCCTTTAAAAAATATATAAAAAATAGTAAAATTTATTAAAAATCACCAAAAATAGTAAAAATTATTTAATATCCAAAAATATTTAATCCTACAATTTTTAGTTATTTTTAGTTATATTTATATCTTTATTATCTAATAAATCTTATATATTCTTATATTAGATAATTAAAAGAAAAAGGAAATACAAAATATAAAAATATGTAAATAGAAAATACAAAAAATAAAATTTGAAAATACAAAAACATAAAAACAAAAAAAATATAAAAAAATAATACAAAATTAAAAACCCACCTAAAAAGTTAAACAAGGAAGCTCCACATTCATTTGTATGCATTTCATTGTCTGATTTATCCTTTGTCTCCTTGTGTTCGACCTCTACACATACTTGCACCTATACATATCTTTGGGGTAGTTATAATAAATTTTAACTCCACAACTTATTTTGTATTTCTTTATATTTAATTGTGATTAATTATTTAATTAGTCCGAGGTTCTTGTCGGTCACTTTGACGATTGTGCTCTCGCCATGTGTGGAACACACAACAATAGAATTCTTTGCATTTCAACCCCTTATTACTGAATCGGCCCCACCTTCTATCTGGCATGTGCTTCCACATGCCTTGGTGGAGATTTTACGAAAGATCCCCAGCTGGGTCGGTAATTACTCTCTAGTCCATGCTCTATATTTTTGCTTTATTTTAACTATTGTAATTTTGCAAACAGAACCGTAAATTTCTTCTATTATTTGAACTTCATTTTTGCATCTATTATTAAAAAATGGCATTATGTTCTTGAACTAATTCTCTACATTGTGGCATGTGCTTTATACTGTAATTCTTAGTGGTTAATTATTAATTAATATTCTATGGAAATATTACATATTTTACTCATTTTGTGCTCTAAAAGTCATATAAAATTATCCATAGCCATAAAAATTGCCAAAATTCACCGACCATAGATTTAGCTGTTATTTACATTGTCCCCAAAAAATTGCATTTTCATGCATCATTTGCTCTGTAAAATCCATTCTGTGACTTTGTGTGATTAATTTTAAATAGGTATTAAACTCAACATTTTTAGGGTTTAGGATTTTTTAGGATAGTTCATTTATTGATAAAGCTTGGATAATTTTATTTCTTGAAAATAAATGGGTTTATTATAATAAATTATTATGATTCATTATCTTTGCACCATTTAATTAATTAAATATTCATAATGCATCATAATATTCAAAAAAAATAAAGTGCATTTATTTCATAATATTTTACATTCCAGCCAAGTTTAATAATTTTTAGCCTCCATTTAGATGAAAATTACATTTTAGTCCTTAAAATTAGCTGACATTTTATTTGCATTCTAAAATTGCATTAAAAATATCAAAAAAATCCACCTCAAAAACTGTGAATGAACTTTTATAGACTTAAACCTAGGTTGTTCCTTTGCCTCATTGTGTTCGACCTTGGGGTTTCCCATGCTAAATAAATATAAAACCACTCGAATTAGAATTCAATTAATTAATTAAGTGGATATTTTCTTGATTGATCCCTATTACCCTACTACAACACAAATGACACATTTACATATTTGTGTGTTAATTCTCCCAAATTAACAGTGTGTAATCTCGGATCAATCAGATGTCACTAACTCCACTCTATCACTTCGTTTATTCTTCAACCTTAATAATTAACTCCCTCACCAACTCATTAGATCCATTGATCTCACCTCGAGCTGCTCCCATTCCAAATTTCAAATCTGGTCGGACCTTCATCTTTATTTATACAAATAAACTTCCCCTACTGTGGTTGATATGTTTTTAGGCTTGTTTTCTTCAAGACTGTGTGAGAGAGAGACCACTCTGGTGACAGAGGAGCGGACCTCCAGTTAGGGGAGAGAGTGGAGGACTAGATTCATGATCTAGCTACGTGCTGGATCTTCGCCGGTGCAGTTCTGGCTCTTTGCCATCCATAGTAGATCGAGGCATTTTCCTTCAGTTCCTTTATCGTAAGTATTCTTAGTTATTATTTCCTTTTTGTTTATGCTTTTATTTTGGTCCTTAATTCTCTATTTAGCAAGACTCAGATCCACCACCATCTTCCTTTGATATGCTCGATTGAAAGCTCTCTGATCACATCCATCCTATACAACTTTCTGACTACATTCACCTCGACCTTCTCCACTCCTTCCACAATCTAACCCCCGGGGTCTTCAATGATCTAGAGAATCGACTCCACTCCAACCATCTACATCGAAGTAGCACGTCCATCACCATTATTTCGTGTGTTTATGCTAATAAACCCGTTAGAGAGAACCTTCGAGCATCAACAACTTTTTGTAGGATGCAGGAGCTATTTTTTGAGTGAAGGAGCAGGATTGGAGGCTCTCTTGGAGTTGACCACCTCTTGACCGTCAGATCCTTCGCAATCCATCGTTGTTCGCCCTCATGCCATCTAGATGATGTGGAGTCATCGTAGGAGAGAGTAGAAATCTTCAGGAGGAGAAACGAGTGGACATCGGTTGCCCTTCAACCGATTGAAACTCGTTAGACCTTCCATTCATACTTTTTCTTCCTGGAGCATCTACAGATGTCCGATCAAGAACATCATGTCCAGTTTGAATCTCGGTCGTCCTTTTATGCCCAAAATTCAGCCGTGGATCAGATCCTTCAAGATTGAATCCACATCGTCCACTCGCACCAACATTTTAGCCATCGGATCAAAGCTTCAACCTATCATGGTTGTTCTTTCTCCCACGTGGAACGGTATAACAATTGCACTCCATCCCCTGCATAAAAATATTTTTGCAAATAAGTCCCCCTAGGGACACGTATCTGTGTGTGGTCATTTGAATATTCACATTTATTTCCCTATAATTTATTTTGAATGTGTTTTATCCCTTTTTGAACTGTAACATGTGCCCTGTGCATGTCTTTTTGGGTATTTTGCAATCAAAGTCCATTTGTTATTTGTTATCATTACCTCTGTAAAATGAAAAATTGCATTTATATCCCTGTCAACATAACTCATGTGTGTTAGTGCACGTTTTTATGGGTAATTTGTAGCATTACCCCTGTATTTTTAATTCATTTTATTCATTTAGTCCATAAATTAGTTTTCTTTGCATCCATATAATTGTGAGTTTGTAAACTATTTTGCATACTAATTTGAACTAAAAAATAGAAAAACCTCACATAAAAATCCACAAAAATCATGTTAGACTCCTATTAATTCATTCTTTGATCACTATTTTTTGTTTTGCATTATAATCATTTTTATTTTCAAAATTCAAAATTTTCAAAAATATTCCTTGTTATCAAATAAATAAAAAATACAAAAATACAGTAACCTTTCAAAAAATCGAAAAAAATCTTGTTTATTTATTTTTATTTATTTTATTTTTAACCAAAAAACACTTTCTAATTCCTTATATAAAAAAAATAGAAAACATAAAAAACACTTGAAAATTCATATTAAATAATTGAAAACCCCAAAAAAATGAAAAAATGTTTTCTGGAAAATAAAAAATTATATTCTGTTCATGCATATTTCACTCTTTTTTTATTTGATTTCCTATTTTTAAAAACCAAAATCATCTGCAGCATTTCATTCTCCCATTATTCTTGTTTTTAATTTATTTAAAAGCCCTAAAAATTCTAAAAATTCTGGAAAAATCATAAAAACATTAAAAAATATCAAAAACACCAAAATAATTTTACTTTCATTATATGTACATTTTGTTTTTTCAAAAAAACCAAAAAGTTGTCTTTTTCTTATTTTTATCTTCATTTATGTTATTTGTTTTAAGTTTTATTTAAAAAATTAAAACATCTGCAAAATATAAAAAACGTTAAAAATACAAAATAAAAAACATAAAAAAACTTAAATTTAAAATATAATAAAAATTGAAAAGACAAAAATTTCACAAAAATCAAGAGTAGTGTTCATAGAATTTCCTCTTTTATTTCATTGTTTTTCATGGAATTAAATAACCCTCAAAGCCTACATGAGTTCGATCATGTACGTTTTATATGTAAATAACATAGCTTACATAGGAGTTTTGTAACTCTCTTGCTGACAATTTATCATACTTTATTTAAGCATTAGAAATCTGTAATTTTTTATTGAGGGATTTCAGGATTGCAACAACATTGCATTTATTCGTCAAATTAAAACCCTAAAAATTCTTGGTTCAACACCGAGCCCACCACACCTATGGCGATGTTATCATGTTGTTATTTGAATCAATTGTCAATAGGAATAGAACTCGCTATGGCCCCCAATGCCACCTTAATTATATGGAGAACAAAAATAGGGTCACTACATATATGGCCTTACTCTTTCGAGAAGCAAAGAGCCAGATCTATGTAAGCTTGTACATATGCGCTATGACTTCACATATGTGCATCCGTTGTACAATACATGGTGACGGAAACCTTCACCTTGACGGAAGACCATGGATGTCATATTATGATCCTCCACAGCCCATTCAAATTTTGATTAATCATTTAGAATCATATTTTTATGATTAACCCTTCCAAGAGAAATGTAGTCTTATTAAATATAGAGTATGTATTTTAAATGGGTTACAATAATTTAATCTTATTAAATTAATCATCAATCCAATGCAACCAATAAATAATTTATTTTGCTTGATATTACTACATAGTATACACCCTCACATAGTACAAATTAATTTTTCCAATTAGTTGTTAGAGTACGTCTTAAACACACTTCTTGTCATACTTGTTTGAAATGGATCAGACCAGCAGACATTCAAGTTATGCTGGAAGGGAGCATTTCCTTGACAAGAAAGGTACTAATTAATAAACCAATCCAGCATAATCAGTTTAGACACCATCTCCGTTCCAATTCAGAACAACGCAATTGGGTTAATTTGTACTAAGATATTTAATCGATCGTATGCATTTGATGACCAATATGATACTATATAATTATCAATCAGAAATTTAGACATCTTAAAATATTTTTAATGATATTAAATTTCTAGTCATATCAAACAAAAAGGTTGCTTTGCATGGAAAATATTGAACTACAACAATTGTAGTTTCCAATTTAGTGTTTGTCATGAAACAATCATTCAATAAAGTTGTTGTTTATCAATTGTTTTCTAAATAAGGGATACAACAAATTATCAAGGTAAATTCATAATTTTAATGATTTATTTTGAATAATAAACATAATAAAAAGATGTCATCAAGATTATCGAATAATCTTCTAACCCACTCCCACTAAATATCACATACTAGGATAAACAGAGTCAAAATTACATGAAATAAATTCCAGTGATTTGCTGGTTTAATTCCTAGCATATTTAATGTGATTATAACACATTTCATCATAGGAAAACAATAAATAAAAATCATTTAGTTTTAGATCCGAGTTTGCATGCAAAAACAACAACACTGCGAGAACTTATTGATTTTAAAATGATGTTCGTTTGATGCCAACAATTGGCGAATCTTTAGGGGACATATTTTGACATTATAAATACATTTATGTATCTAAAAAATTCATTAAAAAATGGCAAAAACATTATCTTCTTCATATGAGCAATAAACTATACGAAAAGCATCTACACAACAAACAACAAGTCTGCAGGCATCCGATATCCAAAACCTTATTATCTTTTGATTTGATCACATCTAAGACCTTTAACCAAGGTTCTGATACAAAATTGAACGGATTTGATCTAAATAAACTGACTCGCACATCATGGAAGCATGGAGATCGCATCATATGCGATCTAGGTTAACTAGTCATAATAGTCGACAGGCCAGCGAAATAACAAAAAATTTTGATGAAACCAAATGTCGTGAGAACCATTCCCATGTCATTTCATCTTTATCACACGAGTTTACTCTTACCTCTTGAAACGTGGTTGTGGTCTCAATATCCTCTAAATGAAGAGGTCTCCTAACTCAAGTCTGACGAGAGTGTACTTGTTAGCGTGTTGATGAGACAT
Organism: Ottelia alismoides; assembly: GCA_037367405.1. Taxonomy (NCBI): domain Eukaryota; kingdom Viridiplantae; phylum Streptophyta; class Magnoliopsida; order Alismatales; family Hydrocharitaceae; genus Ottelia; species Ottelia alismoides. The sequence goes on from JAZKJV010003589.1 coordinate 1,464,535, forward strand.
GTGCTTCTCATAATCCCAAGAAATGATCCGAACAAGGAGTCTCATGATTTCATCTCCCACTAAATCTATCATCTTCTTCATAAGCATGAAGCACGGAAGGAAATGAAGTTCCTCAAGCAATTGGTCTGGCAGCACGATGGCAGCGTAACGACAATTGCAGTCTCCACAACCTAGACATGGGATGACCAAGAGTTAGAGTTGATGGTGGTGTGGTGTAGAGAATGAAAGAAAGAGAGAGAGAGAGAGAGTAATTATGCAACTATTCCATTTCTTTTTAAAAAGGGTTAGGGTTAGCCTTTCTTTTATAACAAACTGGAGGTCCATGTATCCCAATCCATGCACACATAATCAATGATATAGATTAATTTGTACTTTCTCAATCAATGGTTTAGATTTTGTTGCAACAATTTACAACAATAAATAAGTAATCTTTAAGAATAAAATAAGTTGAAGAGATTCTTCAACAAATTGATTTAAATTAAAATCAATTTAATTCACAAATAAAGAAGAGAGAGACTCTTTCTATGAAATGGGAAAGAAGATAGCCTCCTTCCCCTTTTGCCATGGGTGGTGTCGCATATGGGATTTGGAGAGAGATTTTCTCTCTCTAATCCACATAAATATATTCCCATTACATTATCTCGTTATTCAAGAATTATTTATCAACAATATATCACTGAATAATTTGCAAATTAATTGTGACAATTGCAAGCAAGCCATTGATTAATTATGAATCATATTCATCCATCCAACGTTAAATGTAAATTATATTTACATTAAATTGTGTAATGTGTATCCAATTCACATTAACATATTAATTATGAATTTCATTCACAATAAGTTTTCTTTATGATATTGTGGATGATATCCACATTATCGATGAATCTTGTAGATTATGTTATCAACATTAATCCAATCCAAGATAACTAAATCCTATTTAATTATCCAATATGTTTCTCTTCATATGACTAAATAGTGTGAATCATATACACATTATTTACAGTAATTAAATCCTATTTAATTATCCAAGTTTGTAAAGCTCAGATAATATTGCCTACAGAACAATTCTCAAACTCTTTCAAGAATTGTGTGCCTTCTCCTCGGTTACTTAGAGATAAGGTTAGGATGACTGTATAGTCCATGTATAGTAACTTAGATAGTGGGATCTAATCTTACATCCAAATCTAGAAGATCTCTCAGATGTGTCTGATCATTTTAGAAATAATATTCCATCTTCTCATTGTATCTGAATCATATTCGGATCAATGTCCAATAATTGGATCACGATTGGATATATTATCCATTGGGATGAGTCACTAAAATCCAAACATGTTTCATCATTTCCTAGGAATGAAAGTGTCATGGTATACAACTGTTTAAGATCACATCACCCTTGAGTATTCGTAATACGCGTACATTCTGCATATTGGAAGACTTAGAATAAACATGACATTCTGATCTTATTTTAACTATCTCCTTCAAGTTTTATCATTATCTTTCTCATTCGACCATTGAGAGTGGGTATCGATTATATGCTTTCCAAAAATAGATATCATACCTACAAATCCTATCTTATTTCCAAAACAAGATGACCAACATTGGAATTTGGTTCATCCAAATATCTCATGAGTGAGCTCATGTCTTCCGACCTAGCAATGAACTTCTATGATCCCTTTGAGAGATCGTATTAATAATATGCCCGTGTATGCACACCATCTCATTGGTGTATTGACCTTGAATAGGTCAGAAACCTAATGGTATGCCTAATTTACATAGACATATAGTAATACATCTGTCTTTGGTCAGAGGATCTGTGCCTATGTGTGATGGCATATGACAAAGGTGTTAGTTATATCGATCTTGTTAATTCAACTATTTGAGCTAACTCAACCAACAACTCCGAATCTCTATTCCTATGCAGAAGACCTACATTTAGAGGCCGGTCAGATGTCAGCCTTTGGAGTAAGGATTGACATTTCCTTCTTAGGTTGGAGATCCCTTCTTGATAATCACTTGATGGTGTAGTTGAGTCCTCAAACTAACTTTTATATATTCAACCCTACACCAGCCTCGATGATCCAACCTTTGGATCAAAATCTATATGTTATCAAGATGGCCATGGTTCAGATCAAGGAGCAAATTGCAATAACATTTATTGCATAATGTCTCATTGTGGACTCTCATGTCCAACAAATTTCCAGTAGTTGTACTTTACTTTAGTAATGTTAAGATGTTCCTCTTTTGTATCCTATGTGATTACTTAATATATAAGATTTTTTCATGGCATATGTTATTTTTTAATATATAAGGATTTAATTATTTCTTTTTGAATTCATTATAAAAAGCATTTGATATAAAAATGACTAATTGCATCATTGATTACACTAGTAGATTATCAATTTATCATCTAGGAAATTATCAAAAAATGGCAAGGTGTGTAATTTTCTCCCATCCCAAATTTCATAATATCATTCATTATAAATAATATTAAGGATTTTTATGTCTTAATGTTTAAGATATTATTAATGATCGTATATGACTTGTTTTATCTATCTTGTCATGAATGTTTATTATGTCATTTACTATATAGATGGGTATCCATTGGGTACGTGGGTACCCAATGGGTAGATGGGTACCCATTAGGAACTAGCGATTTAACAAATGGGTAGCTTTGAGTAGTAACTTTATGGACGGATATAGGTTTGGGAATATTGATACATGCCCCAAACCCAACCTACTAGCATCCCTATGTACGTTCTCTCCTTTACATGGCATTTCTCTCTTTCTCTCTCCATCTTTATTTATAACAATATTTCTTGTAATCTTACAGACTATATGCAATCTTGAAGATTATATTGTTTGTAGATATTAGGAAAATCTCTTCAACCTAAAATCAATTAGATAACACTAATATTGAATATTAAAATTAATCTTGACCATTAATTATTATTAGGAGTGCATCCTAGCAAGCCAAATTATTATAGAAGAGAAGGTAATCATGGCCTTCTTAATTGACTAATATATAACAAGAAGATATATCTGAAGAGATGAAGATTCTTCTCCTCTTCCTCTCTCACTCCACCACATGTCCACCCATCTCCCACCATTCCCTTCTGTCCATCCCCTTGCCTTAGGGTTTGTGGAGTCATCGCGTTGTTGTCGTGTTGCTCGGTCGATATCTCGTAGAAGTTTTGCTTCTTTGGCATTTTGTGCTCTCGAAGATGGAGGATGATTTTGTATGATGAAACCAAGAGGTTCTTGACTCAGATCAACTCTTTAGATTGCAGGAAGCATGTGTCTCATCCACAAGCCTACAAGTTCTATCTACGCCAGATCAGACTTGAGATAGGAGGTTTGTTTGCTTAAGGACTATAAGATTGCATTCACACTTCAAGAGGTATCCATTATATTCATGTGATATTGATTAAATAGATTGGGAAATGTTTGCAAGCCATGTGGTTTCATAAAAAAATAAAAAATCTTGTTGCTGCATCGACTAGTACGATTAGTCTATATAGATCAGATAAGATAATGTCTCTAATATTCTATGATGTGTGGGAACTGATTACCTCCCTTTGCTCATCATTTTTCTCTTCCATTTCATGTGGTCATCCCCTAGCCTTGGGCCATCAACCCCCATGCCCATGTCGTCCCCATTGAAGCTACATAACAGCTATACTATGCACAGATTTGATATATCTCACGTGAATGATCTTCCTCTTTGATGCCTCGTGATCTTGAAGAAGTAAGAGGATTTCGTTTAACAAAATTAGGAACCATTTCTCTCAGATTGTGCCATTGGATTGTGGGAGTCACATGATTCTTCTTCGTGCCCCAAGTATCATCTCTATCGAGTGGGACTTCATACATAATGTCTCATCTATTAGAGACTTGAGGATCACAATCACGCGTCAAATGTATATCATCTACTTGTGTGATATTGATGGAACAGATTGAGAATAGTTCCCAATCAATGTAGTTCCATGTATTCTTTCCTCAAAAATGGATCAAGCCAATACGCTCGAGTTAGGCTGGGAGGGAGCATTTTCTTGACATGCAAGGCACTAATTAAGGAACCAAGCAAGCATATCCGGACCACACACCTTCACTATTCTGATTGCGAACAATACAAAATAATATCGATGTACTTATGGTTTTAACGATCAACATTGATGGTTAGCACTATACTATATATAGTAATCTCTCAGAGATTTAGGGTTCTTTATAATATATTTAAAGATCCTAAATTTCTAATCATATCAAGCAATTGTGTTCTTGGTTTTGCATTTAAAAAGTTGTCCTACAACTATTGTAGGATAAACTAGGGTTTTTGTCATGAAACACTCATTCAATAATGATTGATGTTTAATCAATTATTTCCAAAAACAAATATTAAGCATCAATTATTTCCAAAAAATTCATAATGTCATTTATTGACATTGAATAATAAACATATTAAGAAAGAGATATTTATGATCCAATAATCATCCCACCCATCTCCACTAAATATGGAATATCTAGAAATTGGAATCATGGGAGATAAAATCGTTCAGTTTGTTGGTATAACTACATACTTAATTAAAGTATATATTTCATGTTTTATGAGGAGAAAATGTAATCAAGAATTAATTTCTTACAGATCCGTGAATACAAACAGTCCATAAACAAGAGCTTTTCATCTTAGCGAAAAAAATAATTTGAAACAAGCATCCAATGCAAAACAACGTGTCCCCGCACATCTGATATACAAAACCTTGTTCAGTTAGGATTTTGTATCATATACAAGACCTTCGAACAAGAATACGATACCACTTGAAGGCTAAAAATAGTCTTTAGAGCATCACGAAAGCGTGTAGATCGCATCGAATATAATCTAGGTTAACTAGTCATACTAGTTACGAGGAGCAGCGAAATTAAAAAAATAAATAGATGAAACCGCACGATTTGAGAACATTTGTCAAATCATTTCATCAACAACACAAATAAGTACAAGGATTACTTCTTGGAGCATGTTTTTGATCATGTCTCTAAAGGAAGAGAACTCCTATCTCAAGTCCAACTGACGGAGAAGGTGCTTGCAAGCGCATGGATGAGACACGGGATTCTTGCACTCCAAGTTGAAGAATCGAGCATGGAAACTCTTGATTTCATCGCACAAATTGATGTCCTTCCTCACGAGCAAGATACACCGAAGAAGACGAGGATCTATGAGTAGTCGATCCGACATCACAGCGGCGTCGCAATGATGACGACTCTCTCTAGGGCAACAAAATGGACGACCACAATGAGAGAGAAGGGGGCATGTATGAGAAATATGGAGAGAGTAACTGTTCTTGCAATTGTTGTAAAAACAATCTAGGGATACCCTTTCTTTTATACTATTTTGCATGTCCATAGATAACTATCCATGTGCACAAAAAATCCAATGGTTGAGATTGATTTGTGATTTCAATCAATGGTCATGATTTTGTTGTATTTTAATTTGCAACAACAATTATTTTTAATTTAAATTAAATATATTTAAGAATCATCAATGTAATTAAATTCAATCAAATAATAATCATATGATGACTAGAAAGGAGGCAAGCCTCTTTCAAATCATGGGAGGGATGACCACCTTGATTTAGGACTTAAGGGTGGTCATTCACCCTCCATAAGAGGAAGGTGGATCCTTCTTCCAATTATGTATAATCTCAAATCTCACACAATACATCATTATTTGCAACAAATTTACTGCAAATTTATTCACAAAAATAATTCCAAAATTTTTTGCGAATATTTCAATCATGCCATTGAACATTATGAATCATATTCATACATCCAAAATAAAATGTAAATTGTATTTACTATTAATTATTTAATGTGAATCTAGTCCACATCAACATTTAATTCATAAATACTAATTGCAATTAGCTCTCTCTAATATATTATAAATCACAATTATAATATATAGAATTAATATGGATAGTGATATCAATATTATTCATATCCTTGATAATTAAATCTTATTTAATTATCTTGGATCTCAATTCTCATGTATCCAAATAATATGAATCAAATTCATATTATTCATATAAATTAAATCATATCCAATTATTATTTTTTTCTCAATTCTCAGATACATTATCAACTATGAAATTATTCTCAAACTCCTTCAAGAATAATAAGCTTTCTCCGTGGATACTTGGAGATAAGGACAAGGCGATTGTATGTCCCATGTATGGTGACTTGGATTGAGATTGTATCACAAATCTATATCAATGGAACCTCTCAAAGATGTTTGATTAAATCAAACTGTGAATCTAATCTTCCCATTGCTTATGAATCACATTTATACCAATTTCCAACAATTGGACTGATATTAAATCACCAATCTACTAAGAGGAGTCACTAAAATCCAAATGTGTTTCATCACTTCCTTGGAATGGAAATGTCATGGTTATGCAATCGCTTACGATAACATCACCCTCGAGTATTCCTAATACGCGTACATCATGCATACTAGAAGACCTAGAATAAACCCAAAGTTTTAGATCACATTTGGATTGTCTTATTTAGGATTTTATCATTAAGTTTCTCATTTGATCATTAGGAGATGGTATCGATCATATGCTTTCCAAAAGCATATATCAAACCTACAAATTCAGTCGAGCTTCCAAAGCGAGACGACCGTGCACGGAATTTGATCCCAATATCTCATGAGTGAGCTCATGTCTTCATGTTCAGTAATGAACATGTGTGACCCCTTAGGAGATCGCATTACTCATATTCCTTTGTATGCACCCCAGCTTGTCGATGTATAGACCTTGATTAGGTCATCAACCCAATGTTCTCACTAATGTACATAATTAGACATATAACAATACATCTGTCTCCAGAGGTTGCATGCCTATATCATGAAAGTATACGACATAGGTCTTGGTTATCTCAATTTCGTTAAGTCATCTCTTTGACCTAATTTATCAGACACCTTCGAATCTCTATTCCTATGCAGAGGCCTACATCAGGAGGCCGGTCAGATATCAACCTTCTAGAAAGAGATTTCCATCTCCTTCTTTGGCTGGAGATCATCTCTTAACAATAATTTGACGGTGCTTGATGAGTTCTCAAGCTATATTTTAGATATCATCCAAGCACTAGCCTCTATGATTCAACCGTTGAATCAACAGTTGTATGACTATTAAGATGACCATGGTACATAACCATACTTGTACAGAGGAACCTTACAAGTGCATTCATTTATTTAATATCAGACAAAGGAGTGAAATAAACCAATAACCTTCATTGATATATATAGAAGATTACAATAACATTTATTGTAGAAATGGTTCGCCACGAGCTCACATGATTAACAATTCTCATGATCAACCCTTCTAAGGGAAATCTTTTCTTATCAAATACGGCATGTGCATTTTGATTGGATTATATTAATTTAATCATATTAAGTTAATCATCAATCCAATGCAACCAACAAACAATTCATTTTTCTTGATAATATTGTATAGTACACATCATCACATACTACAAATTTATTATTCCAATTAGTTTTTTAGAGTATGCCTTAACCGTCATCATGGTATACTCCTTGAAATAGATCCAACTAGATGCTCGAGTTATGAAGGGAGGGAGAATTTCTTTGACATGAAAGATGCTAATTAAGGAACCAAGCCAGCATAACTTGTCTTGATACCATCTCCATTCCAATTCAGAACAACACAATTGGATTTATTTGTATTAAGATGTTTTATTGATCATTGCTCTTGATGATCAACATGATACTATATAGTAATTACTCAGAAAATTAGACATCTTAGAACATTTTTAATCATCCTAAATTTCTATTCTTATCAAGCAAACATGTTGATTTTATGTGTAAAGATTGAACTGCAAGTATTGTAAATTAGAATCTAGAGTTTTCATGTCAAGAAGCAATCATTCAAAGTTGTTGTTTGTCATGTATTTATCTAAATAAATGATACAACAATTAATTAGGGTAAATTTAAAATTTCCATGATTGTATTTGAATGATTAAATACATTAAAATATGTCAACAAGATGATCCAGTTATCTTCCCATCCATCTCCACTAAATATCATATGTCTTGAGAAAATGGAGTCAAAACTGTGTGAAATAAATTCAAGAAGTTTGTTGGTTTTATTCTTGACATAATTAATGTGTTTTTAATATATTTAGGACAGGAAAATAGTATCCAAAAATTGTTTAGTTTCAGATCCGAGTTTACATGCAAAAACAACAACACTGCAGGTACCTTTCGATTTTAAAACAATGCACGTTCGATGTCAAACATTAGAGAATTTGGATAAATGTTCAGAAATTTTAAACACATTCAAGTATCTAAAAAATACATTCAAAGAGGACACAAACAGTAGCCTTTTCATATGAATAAAAAACTATATGAAAAAAATATCTACAAAGAAACAATAAGTCCCCGTGCATCCAACATCCAAAACCTTGTTCCCTTACTGTTTGGATCAGACACAAGACCTTTAATACCACTTGAAAGGTGTCGATTTAATAAAAAATGACTTTCACATCAATGAAGAGTGTAAATTGCATCGCATGTGATCTAGGTCGACTAGTCATAGTAGTCGATGGGGCAACTGAAGTTAAAAAAAATTCGATGGAACCACATGGATTAGTAACCTTTCCCAATCCGTTCCATCAAGATCACACAAGGTATTATGCTTTCCTCTTGAGGCTTGGTTGTAATATTGTAGGTTCTAAGTGAAAAAAACCTCTTGTCTCAAGTTCGATCTGATGTAGACAGCATTTGCGGGCGTATGAATGAGACACGTGCTCCATGCAATCCTAGGTGACGATCTGAGCTGAGAACCTCCAGATATCGTCATACGAAATCCATCATCTTCCACATGAGAAAGAGGAATAAAAGAATAAGGAGATACCTGAACAATCGATCCAACAACACAATGGCAGCGTGAGGATGATGATGCTCTCCACAAACCCTAGAGTGGACTACGACTTATAATTGAGATGGAGATCTGATAGTGAGGATCAAGAAACGATTCCTAATTAACTTGGAGAGCCTGCAGTGTCTGACACGTCAGCTTCGGCAATCGATATAGCGACCGCTCTCATGGTACTCGGAACGTATCTCAATCAACTCAATCAACAATCAACCCACAATAATGAATAAATAATAAATCTAGTTGTAGGGTGAAATTCATTATATCCTGCAAAATATGTATAGTGACAAATAGTAGGGGTCGAGCCATTGAGAGAAAATATGGATAGGTATAATTATTATTAATTGTTAATTAATAATTATTATTTGTGTGTTTTTTGCTATTTTCTGATTTATTATGTGTTTTTATTATGTATGTTTTTTATGTATTTTAAATTGCTTTAACTTTCTTATATTTCTTTTAAAAAAAAAATATTTTCTTTTTAATATTGCAAAGTTTTAAGTTATTTTTATTTTTAAGATATAATATATACTTATATATAGTAATAATTTTATTATAGATATTATAAATAATATATATATAAGATATATAATAAATATGTGTATAAATAAATAAAGAAATAGTCTTTTATTTTTTTAAAGGTTTTAATTATAATATACTTTTTATAAGTAATAATAATAATTAGTAATTAGTATATAATTAGTATGAGGGATATATGGCATATATATGTTTTATAATTTTCAATATATATAAGTTTAGTCAAATTTTAGAAATTTATAATGTTTTTGTATTTTTGGTAACTTTTCTCTAATTTTGTGATTTTTATCATATTTTGTTAATTTTTATGTGTTTTTAATGTATTAAAATATACAAAACAGTGAGTACAATAAATAGGTCAAATGTATTTTGGGGATATTAAAATAGCCAATAATGTCAATTTTTCACAAAACTAATTTTTAGATGTATTACATAATATAAAGGATAATATATGATAGAAAATAATTTTTTAGTTTTTTTAGGAATTTTTACTGATTTTTTTTAGTTTTAAGGATTTTACAATTTTTAATGTTTTCTTTCTATATTTTTAGTGGTTTTTGGTCTAGGGGAATATCACAATAGTATATATGCTCTAATTTTTTAAATTTTTAATATGGATTTTTAATTGTTAGTATTTTTATAAGTAAACATGGAATAAAAAGCTATTAATTGATTATTAATAAATGGGAAATTGCAATTCCTAAATAAAAATATGGTCGTGAACATGCATGATTTAATGCATCTATATAAATTATCCCATTAATTTTAGAGCATACGAGCTATTTAATAAAAATAGAGAAGTAAAGAAATAAATACACGCTAGAAGAGTATTTTTGCAATAAAAATAAAATATAAGAGTCTTGCGTGCAAATTACCCAAATGTTAATGCCGGTTAAACAAGTTCCAGGACTAATTACAAATATTTAAAGCCAAAGGGGTTTCTATACAAATATTGCAATGCCTCATGTGGCGCAATATGTGAGGCTCAAGGACCTTTCTACAATATATAAGAAGTTTGGGGGTCCACTACAATATTTCCAAAAAGTTTAAACTAGACTTGATATTTAAAGGATTAAAATGGAAATACAAAAGGGAAGGGGGCTTTGTAAATTACCCCATAAAGTTCCCCATCGAGCAATGCAGGGAACTTCCACGTAGCGGCACTTGTGATGAACGACGGAGAGGTAGGGACCACTTCGACGTGATCTTCAACCATCCAAATTCGATCTTGGTCGCACCTTGCATCTGACGGCTCTAGATACCCTTGGAAGAACAGTGAAGAATGTCTTCCCATTTGAGCTTTGAATCGTAATATCTCTCTGCTTCGGTGTACTCCATCCACGATGATCGACTCCAAGGCTTCCTGGAAGCCTTCTGCAGCAGCAGCAGTTTCTATCAAGAAGGCCCAGGCCTTGCTAAGAAGAAGCATGCGAATCTATTAGGTGCAGGCGACTGATGAGCATCAAATTTGCCTCTTTAATAATCTAAAATTGTCGTACTATAGGAGGCAAATTCGGCTCAACAAAAACCACAATCGTTTGAATGTTGTGGAGTATTTGTACTTGGCAAGTCTACCAAGGTCGAACACAAGGACACAGCTACTGAATCCCATTATCGAATTTTGATCAATGAAGCACAAATGTGAATTATTCTCAATTTCAGATCTGTTATGCACAATAATATGATGCATGCAATTTTTAGTTGGGTTTTATGCAATTATAAGAGGATGCATGAAAATAATGCAAGGGAATTTATATGCAGACAAAAGATTACAAATATACCCTCAAAATATGAGCAACAAAATAAAAATGGAAATCAGGGTCGTTTTAACCACAACATGAAGAACAGTCATCAAATCAGAGCAAGGACAAGGGGAGCAGGGTCACCATCTTATCACAAAAATTTACTTCATTTAAAACAGTGGAAGATGAGAAAATTAAACATGTTATGATGTAGAGGATGAAACAAGGGTCAAAACGACACTAAAATCATGCAATTTGGACCTACGATGCTCAAGTTATGAAGAAAATACTGCATGGGCATAATTGCAATAAAAATGCAAAAAATAAAAAGGATAAATATTACATTTAGGTCCCTAGAGGGACCTAAATGCAATTACTAAAAATCGCCTGGGCCCCTTTGTAATTTTTCCATGCGTGGGGGCCTTATTGCAATTTCAAAAAACTTGGAGGACTTCCCTGTACTTTACCCAGGCACACACGTGAGGCATGTGCCTGGGGACCAAATTGTAAATACAAAATGCTTGGGGTCCTTCATGCAAATTTCCCATGACCTCACGATGCACGTGAGGCGCCTAGGCTCGGGAGTGTGCCTCTGGCTTGGACTACGTGGCATCATCTTGAGGCTCGGGTCTTGGCTTGTGTCACCCGAGGATGTTGGTCTGGTTTGCGGCTTGGGGCATCCACGTGGCATCATCACGGTCGTCCGATCAAAATGATAGGATGGTATCTGCATCTCCACTATCCTTCGCTGGCCACCGGAGAAGGCGGGGCTCTGGCGACCTACTGGTGGCTTCGTCGTGCTCCAAAGAGGGGTTTGAAGGTAGCTGAAGCTCGCTGGATATCTCACGGAGGTTCTGTAGTCATTGCGAAGTTCCAAGGCTGATCGGAGGTGATGGTCGAAGGAGCTTCACCGGAGGAGAATTGCTTGAAGACGATCCAACGCAAACTCCGGCCATTGAGGGTACTACAAGGGTTAGTTAGATGAAGCGTACGTACGAGGTTGTGCGAGATGAGTGGGGAGTGAGTGGGGGTCGTGAGGCGTAGGGAGGTGGTGGCCCGGAGCTCTTCCTCCGGTGGAGCAGAGGAGGAGGTGGCGGAGGGTGGTTGAGGTTGTGGAGAAAGGAATGGTGGTGGTTGAGGGTAGTGTGAAGGTGAGGACGGAGCTGTCAAGCTTGTGGGTGGATCAGATGAGGGTGACGGTGAGTGAGTAGGTTGATAAAATAGAATAAAGTACGGAAAAAATCACCTTGTCGGAACAAGGTGTTGGCGGAGGAGGAAGCCTGTGATTGAGCTCCATTGGAGCTCGGGGGTCATCGCCTGGCGTGCTCGTCCACGCACGGAGCTTGAGCAACCACCATGGTGGCAAAGCTTACATGGCATAGCTGCCATGGATCACACCAGGGCTTCGGCCGTCGTCGCCTCCATGCGAGGGCTCCTACGATGTCACCGGAGAGCCGGAGGCTGGGCCGACGCCCCAGAATGGTGGATGCGGGTGACAGAGGTGGTCGGCGAGCTTTTATAGGGAGAGGAAGTCAGGCGGTTATGTGGTCATCAGGGGGGGGGGGGTTGAATGGGATTTTAATGGTGAAGGAGTGATGGATGGTGGTCCTGGGGGTTATGGGAGGAAGAAAGAGGGTATGGCTTCGTGGTGTGGCCGTTAGGAGATGGAGGGGGTAGCTAGAGTGATCGATAAAAATGGAAGGGGGCGGGGGTCTCAGGTGGTGTAATGACTGGTCTGGAGGCATTGGGAGGTAGGGGATGATCTTCCGACCTTTGGATCTCACGATCCAACGATTAGGATGGAAGCGTGGGTGAAGGGTGGAGATCAGATCATGAGATCTGATCGATAGGCTGGGAGCGAAGCGGGAGTGATCGACTGAGATTGTTCAATGGGAGAGATCCAACGGTGAGAAATAGTGGGGTGACATGGCATAATGAGAAGCGTAGGATAAAGAGTGATCGGGAGGTTGTGGAGAGGGCGTAGGATCTGGGGCAGGATCGGACGGTGGGCGATGGGGCGGAAATAGACGGTTGAGATGGAGGCGGGGGAGAGTGAATCTGACAGCCCAGGAGGCCACCGGGTGGCGGAAGGAGGAGTGACCACATGGCGGCTCCAGAGAGCGCCACGTGGCCCAATCAGAAAATTCAAAACTAAAAATACAAAGAAAAATACAAAAGAAATAGTTAGAGGCAAAATTAGGAAAATGTCATAACAGGAAAGTTGCTCGTCTCGATGAGATCTACAACTTTCATATTGGACAAAAAGCCAAAATAGGTTATTTGTACAAAAAGTACTTTTAGGGGTATTTTTAAAGGGCTAAAAATACCGGCTTTTTGGTTTTGAGATGTTTTGTAATTGTTTAGTCTTTTTAATGGTCAGTGAATTATGGATAATTATTCTATCTAATTTTTAGTGATTTTTTATGATAAAATAAATACAAAGAAAATAAGGAAATTATAAACAATTAAATAAGGTTAATTATACACAATATGATACAAGATAAAAAATAAAGAATTAAAGGAGATTTTTATAGGTATGATTAAGCTAGGGGTTTAATAGATGGATTTTAGTATGATGAATACGAGATTCATCATACCCTTATACTTAAACCATGCTCGTCCTCGAGCATCTGAAGGAGTAGGATTAATTCCTGACAGTGCAAGTGAAGATTTCAAGGCTCAATCTTTCGAAGACCCTTAATTTAAGAGATCCTAAAATTCTGGTTTTATCCAAGCCTTAGTCAGAAGGAATCCAACTTCTCTAATTATCAGACTCTCTTTTTGTACATATAATATAAGGATATGACATTAGGTGTACTGCATTTCATGAGAGTCGAGTCAATGCATCATTCAAAGTTCCAGTCCCAAAGACTCTCCTCTAGACCTCATCCTCAATACTGGGGAATAAGTCTATTCTTGCTTCAATCAACCGTCTCATTAGTTAGTCAGACTTGAAAGTGTAGATGGACGGCCAGATGATGGAGGGTATGGGATTGTATCTATTTTTCTCTCCCCCACATTGGAACAAGGTGCCTCTCGAGTGCCTTTTTACTCAACACGTGTAAATTTTTATAGTATTGATCAATGTGTCCGTCAAGAGAGTTGGAGTCGTCTGCACTTGTTTTTTTGGGAGTACACCGGGTTGTGTCTTTTCTAAGTATCTAAGATACCTTCGACACCCAGACTTGTATCGCTTATGATGCAGAGCCCTTTTTGTGGTGTCAGCCTGACTCCTTGTTCCTAATTAGCGCTTGGTCCAAGTGGACACTTTGAAAATATTTGGGAGCGCTCGCCATTGGTGGAAGCTCTTTTGTAATTTGACTTGGGTATTTAGAGCTTTTTCTTTGACATTTCTTTTCTTTTGTTGGCTATCTCCGCTGCTTTTACCAAAAGTTGGTGTACACTTATCAACAATTTCCATTAAGTTTCATCACACCCTGGCACATAGGTAAATATCAAAGAGATAGCATATGAATCTTGTTCACATACTGGCTAGGGTTTTGTTGACACTCAGGTTTTCTGAAGCCTTCATTGACTTTATCCCATCCTCGAATATCATTAGATCGGGTCTAAACTCAACTCTCTAGTCCCAGTTCCTCAATTGATATCTCAACTCATCTCATCAATCATGCAGTTGTGGAAGTGATTGTGCTGATCATAATCTTTTTGAAGGTAGAGATGAAGAGTGCAATATATCGCTCAAATCTCTCCAACTAGGGAAGTGGGGATATTTAAGTTTAAAAACCCTAATGATTAAGGCATGTTAACTAGGACTCTCAAGATCACAGAAATCAAGTGTCCTCAAAATCCTCAAGCCTCGAGTGAATGTGAATGTGTCAGGAATACACCAACTCCTTAGTGATTTTTGTGTGATTTTTGGTTTTTACATATTTTTATGGATTTTAATTTTTCAATTTTTTTTAATTCTTTGGAGAGACAATGATTGTCCCAGGCTTAAACGAATAAAAGTATCTACTCTCAGCCAGTATGGGTGTAAGTATGGGTTGATATACGGACCCGTGTTACTTGAGGACGGGGCCATATGCGGTGTCCTCTAAACCACCCACTCTACTAAGGGAGACCGAGGTTCCCTCACGGAAAGTGTCTACTAAGCCAAATAGTCAGAGTCTAATTCAAAGAAAGGTTTTCAATTTTTCATTTTTTTCTGAAAGGAGTATTTACAAAAAATAATCCTTCTATTTTTAAGAAAACAATTTTACAAGTTTTTTACAAAACTCTGTTCATAGTTTTACCAAAACCAAGCCCGAAAACAAAATTTTGAAAAAGTTTTAAAAACACGAGCTATGGCTAAAGTAGATATACAGTAATATACGGTATACCCCCTATACTTAAATTTTGCTATGTCCTCATAGCATAAGTGAAATGAAGTCATGGCTCGATCAAATATAGGGTGATATAGCGGAACTGAGGAGGAGGGTCCCCCTATACTTAGGTCAAAAATTGACCTGATTACAAGAAGATGATGCGAGGGATAGATGGGTAGATGGGACCCCCCTATACTTAGGCTACAAATAGCCCAAGTAAAGTCCTGAGTTAGGGGAGTCTGTATCTGTACTATGATACAAGGGTGGAGGGGGTGTTGTATTTCTACCGATTGCTAGGGGGCAGATGGGGGGCAACAGAGGGAAGGGAGATGTGGGGTGAGTGTGTATGTGTAAATGTGTGTGTATGGGGGTAGATCATCAAGTGATCTACCTCCTTTTTTTGTCTAACATGCAAGCCCTCTATTATGAGGGTTGTTAAAATAAACATGCACATGCAACACTTTTTTTTACAATATGCAAATGCAGGTTGACTGATCAAAGATCCTACACTTTCTTCCAAAACTCTTCTGCGGCCTCTTCAGCGGAAGCTCCCGACTCCACGCCTCCATGAAAGATCAAGCATCCTCGATTTTCATGGGCCCTACCACAAAAGAGAAAAGTTAGAAAAATATGGAGTAAATTAATCAGTAATATGATGCAAAAATGATGCATGAAATGAGGGCCTGTAAACCTTGAAAATATTCGACAAAGAAAATCAAAATTCAACAATTAAGTTAAGCCGTGTCCCCGGCAACAGCGCCATTTGATGAGTGTCAAATTTACCTCTATAATAATCTAAAATTGTAGTAGTATAGGAGGCAAATTCGGCTCAGCAAAAACCACAATCGTTTGAATGTTGTGGAGTATTTATACTTGGCAAGTCTACCAAGGTCGAACACAAAAGACACAGCTACTGAATCCCATTATCGAATTTTGATCAATGAATCATAAATGTGAATTATTCTCAATTTCAGGTATGTTATGCACAATAATATGATGCATGCAATTTTTAGTCGGTTTTTATGAAATTATAAGAGGATGCATGAAAATAATGCAAGGGAATTTATATACAGACAAAATACTACAAATATACCCTCAAAATATGAGCAACAAAATAAAAATGGAAATCAGGGTCGTTTTAATCACAATATGAAGAACAGTCATCAAATCAGAGCAAGGACAAGGGGAGTAGGGTCACCATCTTATCACAAAAATTCACTTCAATTAAAACAGTGGCAGATGAGAAAATTAAACATGCTATGATGTAGAGGATGAAACAAGGATCAAAATGACACTAAAATTGGGCAATTTGGACCTACGATGCTCAAGTTATGAAGAAAACAATGCATGGGGCATAATTGCAATAAAAATGCAATAAATAAAAAGGATAAATATTACATTTAGGTCCCTAGAGGGACCTAAATGCAATTACCAAAAACCGCATGGGCCCCTTTGTAATTTTTCCATGCGTAGGGGCCCTATTGCAATTTCAGAAAACTTGGATGGCTTCCTTATATTTTACCCAAGCTCACACGTGAGGCACGTACATGGGAACCAAATTGTAAATAGCAAAAAGCTCAGGGTCCTTTGGCGAATTTCCCAGGACCTCACGTGTAGTGTACATAAAGCGCCTAGGCCCGGGAGGGCGCCTCTGGCTCGGGCTGCGTGGCATTTTCTGGAGGCTCGGGTCTTGGCTTGTGTCACCTGAGGTTGTTGGTCTAGTTTGCATCTTGGGGCATCCATATGGCATCATCACAGCCGTCCGATCAAAACGATCGGACGGTATATGCATCTCCACTCTCCTCCGCAGGCCACCGGATAAGGTGAGGCTCCGGCGACCTGCTGGTGGCTCCGCTGTGCTCCAAAGAGTGGTCTGAAGGTAGCTGAAGCTCGTTGGATATCTCACGGAGGTCCTGGAGTCATTGCGAAGTTCCAAGGCTGACCGGAGGTGATGGTCGAAGGAGCTTTGCCGGAGGAGAATTTCTTGATGATGCTCCGATGCAAACTCCGGCCATTGAGGGTCCTGCAAGGGTTAGTTAGCCGAAGCGTGCGTGCGAGGTTGTGCGAGATGAGTGGGGAGTGAGCGGGGGCCGTGAGGCATAGGGAGGTGGTGACCCGGAGCTCTTCCTCTAGCGGAGCAGAGGAGGAGGTGGCGAAGGGTGGTTGAGGTTGTGGAGAAAGGAATGGTGGTGGCGGAGGGTAGCACGAAGGTGAGGATGGAACTGTGAAGCTTATGGGTGGATCAGATGAGGGTGACAGCGAGTGAGTAGGTTGATAAAAATAGAATAAAGTAAGGAAAAAAATCACCTTGCCAGAGCAAGGTGTTGGTAGAGGAGGAAGCCTGTGATTGAGCTCCATTGGAGCTCGAGGGTCATCGCCCGGCATGCTCGGCCATTGACGAATCCAAAAATGTCGCTTTTAAAAATGTGTTTTATTCGTGTCGTGCGTTGTAGACGGCAATCGGAAATGGTCAAGAAATTACCACAAATAAGTTATTCAATTTTTACTCTCGTGGTTTTATGTTTGTTTTACTTGGGCAAGTCCCAAGGTCGATCACAAGGAGGCAAAGGAACAACTTAGAATTAAGTCTATCAAAGTTCGTGTTCGGTTTTCGAGGCGGTCTTTTTTTGGAATTTTTCAATGAGTTAGGGGGTGCACATGCAAATTCGGCCTATTCTAGGGACTAATGTGAATTAAGTCCAAACGAAGTCCGAAAAATACGAAACTTGGCCGAGATGTAGAATATGATGAAATAAGTGCACTGTAATGTTTTTGGAATTTTTCGATGCAATATGAATTTTTTATGGATTTTTAAATGCAAACAGAATGATTTTTAATATTTAATTATAATAAATATTAAACCTGCTTATTCAAGAAATAAAATTACCTAAGATCTATCACTAGGTGATGGATCTCAGAAAAATCCTAAACCTCAAAAATGTGGGGTTTAATACCTATTAAAAAATAAATACCAAAAGATGCAAAATAATTTTTATAGAGCAAACTATGCATGCAAATTCAATTCTTTTTGGGCATGATGTTAAGAACAATTAATTTGACAATGGGTGATTTTTCGAGGATTTTTAGAGCAATGATTAATTAGCTATGAATTTCCAAGCAAGAAATGGGCAATATGTAAATTTCCACACCACAATTATTTATTAATTAACCATCAATCAGAAAAATACCCACAACATGTCAAATTGTAGAGAGTCAATTAACAAACATCATGCTATTTTTAGATTGATAAAATACTGTAGAGAAAATGTTCAAAACTAAGGGAGAACACAGGGGTCTGATTGCAATATAAATATAAATAAATAAATAAATATAAAATGCAACTGGGGGGTTTCTATGTAATTACCAATAGTCCGGAGGGTGTTTCTGCAAAATGACCAATAGGTCACGTGCCAAGCACGTGACCTTGGTTGGGGGGCTGAAGTGCGAATAAGGCGGAACCCGGGGGCGCTTCTATAAATTGCCCAAGGGAGCACGTGCGCATCACGTGCTCCTGGGCTGTTGCTTGCTGGGGAAGTCGTTCCCTCCTCTCACGCGCCACGCGCATGAGGAGGGTCTCGGGACCACCGCCCGGTGGCTTCAGCGGCGGAGGGAGTGAGGCAGGGCCGGCCAATGTGGCGGCGTAGCTGGACAACCACCGCCTCCCGCGGTGGTTGGGCGGTGAAGCGAGGCGGAGAGTGGCGCCGGTGATGGTCGATGTCGATGACGGAGGAGCAGAGCGGCTGCGGCGTACGGCGGTTGTGGCGAAGAGGCGGAGGTGCCTCCGGCGCTGTTGTGGTGAACGTGTGGCGGAGGTGCAACCCAGGTGGTTGCCGTTGGTGCAGCTCCGGTGTTTGTCGAAGAAGATGACCGGCGAGGCAGAGGTGAGGTCGTGGTGGAGTTGTCGACGATGGTTGGCGGTGCAGTGATATCGGAGGTAGCCGTCGGAGGCGTTAATCCCAGGGTCGACACAAGGCTGGCGGTCGTCGAGGAAGAAGACGACGGCGGAGTCGTCGAGGCGGAATGGGGTTGCGGTGGAGGTGAAGAAGAATAGAGAGAAGAAGAGAAGTGGAGAGAGAGAGAAGGAGAGAGAGATAACCTGGAGGAGGTCGGGCTCGACGGCGTTGGGCGGCCGGAGCGAGCAGCGGCGCTGGTGGCTGGGGCTGCGACGAAGCGGAGGAAGCCTCGGATCACGTCGAGGGCACGATTGTCACGACCGGAGGCGAGTGACGGCGGATGCGGTCTCTGGAGGCAGCACTATTCTTTAAATAGGAGAACGGGAGGTGCCGGAGATGGAAGGAGATCGGGGGCGATGGGGGATCGGCGATGGATTTGACGAGGGGATGATCGCGGAGCGGCGCGAAATTTGGGGGGTCGACCGAGGGATTCGCGGGGAAGGGGATACGAGGATCGGAGATGGGGATCCGATTGGAGGAGTCTGACGGCGAGGGGATTGATTGGAGAGGGCCGCGATTTGTGGTGGAAATCGCGGGGCGGCGGCGATTTGGGAAAGAGGGGAGAGGAAGAAGACGCACAGCGGCCGTCCGATCGGCCGAGATCGGACGGCCGTCATTGAACCACGTGGCATCAAAGGGAGACAGAGGCGGAGGCACGTGCGGAGCACGTGCCTGGGGAGGCACGTGCGACACGTGCGGCCTTATTATTTTATTATTTTATTTTATTTTTTTAAACAAAAACGTTAATAATAATGCCAAAAAATGGCTGACACGTGGCGGCACCAGGTGCTGCCACGTGTCAGCACCAGAAAATTCCGAAAATAAATATCTTGTAAAATCGAAAATAAATAGTAAATGACCTCGGATCGAAAAACTTTCTTCACAAAAATTGCTTGTCTCGATGAGATCTACAACTTTCATGAAGACATCAAAGCCAAAATCGATCATTTGCACAAAGTGAATTTTTGGGGTATCCTATGTACATAGAATACCTTAATTTTGGGGTTTTGTAATTTTTATGTCATTTTTTTGATCAGACAAAAATCCGGAAAAATTACGGTAAAATCAGAGATAAATAAAGACACTTAATTCTATTTTTTTTGGATTTTTATTGATTAAGAAAATATATACATAAAATACAAGGTCAAAAACCGCGAAAATATACAATGTACAAAAGAGGCCCAAAACCCAACTTTCACATACGAGATCCGATTCACTTGAACTTGGTCTTGTTTTGAAGGTAATTGAATGCACATTAGTTCAAAAGTGAGTAGGATTAAATCGGACACTTGATGGAGAAGATATGTGGCTTTTAGTCCGAAAATCCTGAAATTAGGGTTTGGGTTTTTGGTCCACTTATTTGGGTTAGTTATTTTTTTGTATTTTTCCTTTATTCTTATTAGTGATATGTACACAGTGGATGTGGTTTTGGGTCATTTGGAGTTAGCATGAATGGGTTAAAAATTAGGGAAGTTAGGCTATTTACAGGTTATTTTGGCTTGGATTTTTGGCTTCTTATTTTATGCAGATTTTTGTGCTAAAATGCCATTCTTATGGAAACATGCATGAATGTTAATTATGCAAAATAGATGCAAGAATGCTGTTGATTTTTAGGGATTTGAGCTTAATAAATGAGATTTAGAGTGATGAATACGAGATTCATCATCCCCCTATACTTAAACCATGCTCGTCCCTGAGCATCAAAAAGAAACGCCATGGGGTGAAATGAGATTGGGTTCCATACCAAGACCATGAGCTGAAAGTGAAAGTGAACCTAAACTCAACCTTTGGATTATTTGTGTGTCGGAACTTCTGTGAGACTTAGAATTTTAAAATCAACAGCCCTCAAGTTCTACACATCATTGCTACAGTTTCGGCTCAGAAGTCATCTTAGATCAATCATCTTCCCAAAGTGTACCCTATGAACATTGAATAATCGACTCTTGTGTGTGAAATATTTTAGCTCTTCCCACCCAGAATGCCGGACTACCGCACAAGCCTCCCCTACAATAACTCGTCCTCGGGGAGTCAGGTATTTCCTTCTAAGGTCTGTCGCGCTGTGTTCACAATCGAATTTGGGGGAGAAGATAGAAGAATGAGAAAAGAACTAGAGGGTGGCCAGTGTAGTCACCTCTCCTTGTGAAGATGGCCAGTGTAGCCGAGTCTCCACCAAGATCTGCAGGTTTCTTGAAGCTTGGACCTTTTTGGTCAGATTTTTATTTGGTAGAATGCTTCTTTGTATTTGGAATTTTTGGTGGTTCTGCTTGGATCTTGTTTTGCCCCTACGGATATAGCATTTTTTGTTCCGTACATTTTTGGGGGTCTTAGAAAAATTGTGCTCAGCCGTCCATCCCTTTTCTGAAGCTTTATTTCAACCCGTACTCCGATCTTTAGATTTCCACGCTACCAGAAAAGAAACTCACACAGTCTTCCAACATCCCGTCTGAGTTGAGCTAAGTGCATAGTGCGAGAGTAAAAATTAATTCCTTATTCCAGAGTTGTACCCAGAATGAAGAGACCAGGTTAGACACTAAGAGTCAAACGCTGTACATTGTCATGTGGAACTCAAAGAATTAAGTCAAAGACCTGAAGACTCTAAAATCCTATTTCTCGGTGAAGTTCCTCTGAAAATTAGGTGGATTAAGGTCAAGTCCAGACCACTCTCGGTTTCGGCTCATAACTCGGTTCAGAACCCAAAGACTTTTCACATATACAAATGTGATGCTTGGATGAAGTGCAGGTGTGTGAAATGCAGACACATTTTTTTTATGTATGCAAAAATGAATAAGAAGCCATTTTTTTTCAAACAAATTGGGTGTAGTCAGTGTTAGTGGCAAAACGTTTTTTTTATTACTATTAATACCCATCCCGTAAATACATATAGACTTAAGCGCAAGTACGAGGTATGGCAAAAATATATACATAGTATATATACAGACCCCCCTATACTTAGCGAGTGCTGTGTCCTCAGAGCACAAGAAGCGCAATGAAGACATAGCTCGGGCTAAGCGTAAGAGAGAAAAATTATTCAACGGCTCGCCCCCCTATACTTAGACTGAGAATAGTCTAAGTATAGAAGAAGAGCGCAAAAAGAGGCAGACGGGATATGTAAATGAGGAGAGTATAAACAGATGGGTGGCGGTTCCCCCTATACTTAGGCTTTGGTTAGCCTAAGTATAGAAGAAGGATGGATATGGAGTGAGCGAGAGGTTGGAATGTGATGAGGGAAATGATATATACAGATGGCATCGGTCCCCCCATACTTAGGCCTTGGCCTAAGTAGAGGAAGAAGTTGTACAAGAGGATCGATGTGGTCGGGAGGGAGGGTGGGTCTGATCTGATATATCGCCGATGTCCTTGCTCTGTGTTAAATAGATGACCTCAACTTGCACTGTATGTTCTTTGGATGATTCTATATATGGCTTCAGTAATTGTCCATTCACTGAGAAAGGTTGTGCATCATCTAAGAGTTCTGCAATGTCCACACTTCCATTGGTATGCACATCGATGACAACATAAGGACCCGTCCATTTCGATTTTAGTTTCCCATGAAAAATCTTTAATCGAGCATTAAACAACCATACTTTCTTCCCAGGGACAAAGGTTTTATCCCGAATGTGTCTATCATGCCATTTCTTGACCTTGTCCTTATAAATCACACTGTTGTCATATGCTCGGTTTCGAATTTCAATTAGCTCATTCAGATTTAGGTCTCGACATAATTTCCCAAGGTGACAACTCCAGTTCAATTTTTTTATTGCCCATTCAGATTTGTGAATCAGTTCTGCAGGAAGATGGCATGGTTTGCCATAGATCATCCTAAAAGGTGAAGTGTCAAGTGGTATTTTATAAGCTGTCCTATAGGCCCAAAGAACTTGATCCAACAGTTTTGACCAATCCTTCCTATCTGGACGAACCAACTTTTGAAGTATACTCTTCACTTCTCTATTAGAAACTTCTGCCATGCCATTAGATTGTGGATGATAAGGGTTGGCTATTCTATGTTCAAATTTGTACTCCTTAGCCAAAGATCTCATTTCCCTGTTCACAAAGTGGCTACCTCCATCAGAAATCAAAACTTTTGGTATCCCAAACCTTGCAATGATATTATCCTTGATAAACTGACAAACGGTTTTGCTGTCTGCGGTTCGGGTTGGAATAGCCTCTACCCATCTAGACAAATAATCAACCGCTAACAAGATGTACTCAAATCCATTGCTATTGGGAAAGGGACCCATAAAATCAATCCCCCATGCATCAAAAACATCACAGAAAATCATTGGTTGCATGGGCATTTCGTCTCTATAACCAACGGTCCCTCCCATCCTTTGACAAATCGGGCAAGACCGTACAAAATCATTAGCATCACGAAATAAGGTCTGCCAGTAAAATCCACATTGGAGTACCTTGTGTGCGGTTCTTTTTCCCGAATGGTGCCCTCCAGCCTCGAGAGTATGACAATGTGTGAGGACACTCTAGTATTCTTCCTGGGGAATACATCTTCTCCAGACACAATCCGCTCCTTCATAAAAAAGGAAAGGATCGTCCCAATAGTATTTTCTTGAATCCGACTTCAGTTTATCAATCATTCTCTTGGTCCAACCAAAGGGAACCTTCTTGGAGACAAGATAGTTCACGATGTTGGAATACCATGGGGTTGAATCAACAATGCAAACAGATTCGTCTGGAAAAGTCTCCTTAATAGGTCCAGTATCAGGATAATCATTTTTCTCAATTCGGAAAAGGTGATCAGCAACAACATTCTTTATTCCAGGTTTATCTTTGATCTCCAAATTAAATTCCTGGATTAACAAGATCCACCTCAAAAGCCGTGCCTTGGCATCTTTCTTATCCATGAGGTATCTAATTGTCGTATGATCCGTGAAAATTGTCACCTTGGGGCCCAATATATATGATCTGAATTTTTCAAGGGCCCAAACAACCGCGAGCATTTCCTTTTCAGTCACTGTATAATTTTTCTGTGCAAGATCCAATACTTTGCTCGCGTAGTGAATCGCATAAGGGATTCCATCCCGTCTTTGTCCAAGCACAGCTCCGACCGCAAAATCTGATGCATCAGTCATGATCTCAAAGGGAAGAGACCAGTCAGGAGCTTGTAATATCGGCGATTCACATATTTTCTTTTTCAGGAGGTCGAAGGCCTTAAGACACTTGTGATTTACAATAAACTCGGTGTCTTTTCCTAAGAGCTCAGTCAGTGGGCGGGAGATCTTTAAAAAATCAGGGATAAACCTTCGATAAAATCCAACATGCCCTAGAAAAGACCGCACTGACTTGACGTTGGTTGGTGGCTCAAGTTTCTTGATCACATCCACCTTGGCAGGGTCAACCTCCATACCCTTTTTGGAGATGACATGCCCCAACACGATACCCTCAGTCACCATAAAGTGACTCTTCTCCCAGGAGAGTACCAAATTAACTTCTCTGCATCTCTTGAGGACTCGGTCCAAGTGTGCTAAACATGTATCAAATGAATCACCATGGACCGAGAAGTCATCCATGAACACTTCCAGGAAATCACCCACCATTTCGGCAAATACGGCAATCATGCACCGCTGAAATGTGCCTGGGGCATTACAAAGCCCAAATGGCATGCGCTTGAAAGCGTAGGTACCGAAGGGACATGTAAATGTGGTTTTTTCCTGATCCTCGGGAGCAATAGCTACCTGATTGTAGCCAGAGTACCCATCAAGAAAACAGAAGAGTGCTTTCCCTGCAAGCCTCTCCAAGATTTGATCAATAAATGGCAGTGGAAAGTAATCTTTCTTGGTCGCAGCATTCAGGCGCCTGTAATCGACACAGACACGCCATGACGTGGGTACTCGGGTCGCGATCTCAACCCCCTCCTCGTTGGTGACCATCTGGATTCCCGACTTCTTCGGGACGACATGAAGGGGGGCCACCCACTTGGAGTCAGAAATGGGGTATATGAAACCTGCTTTGCACCATTTCTCTATCTCTTTCTTAACCACTTCCCAAAGATTGGGGTTTAATCTTCTCTGAAATTCACGGGAAGGCCTTGCATTATCCTCAACATAAATTTGGTGCGAGCAGAGAGCAGGGTTGATTCCTACGAGATCCGACATAGTCCAACCGATGGCTTTTCGATTTCGCTCAAGGACTTCTAGTAGTCTGGATTCTTGGTCTAATGTCAATGATGAGCTAATGATCACAGGGAATTTGTTTTTGGGCCCTTTGAGAGATGCATACTTAAAGGTGGGAGGGAGGGGTTTCAGCTCTGGCAGATCTACATCATCAATCAAATCTGGCTGAATATCTTTTAAGTCTGGGTCAGTGATTGTTGGTGGTGGATCATTCTGTGATATGCTAGCCACTGATCTTGAAAGAAAGTGAGTCGGATCGCAAAAGTAGTGTGGTAATTCAGCCAAAGCCGCGTCCGACTCTTCATTGATTTTTTTCGAAGAGGATGGAATGGACCAATCCGAAAGGAGTTTTGTGCCGTCAAGATTGTACGTATCCAAATGTTCAGATTTGTCTGGCAATAGGTCACACATTGTATGGTGCATTGTTTCTTCTTCTAATGTGAGGGTGTCCATGTGAAGATCTGGCAGTTGGTCCCAAGGTCCGGTAGTGCTGATTAGAGTACACTCAGAGGTTTCGGCATCCTCAGTGGTGGATTCAGAATCGGGTCTTTGTCATTTTGTTTGTCTCATTTCCAGATCCACTTCTCCATCTAGGGAGCGGAATTTCATCATTCCAGTGCCGTAATCGAATACAGCCTTGGTGGTTCTTAAGAATGGTCTTCCCAAAATGATTTGCGACTCTTTCCAATGGTTCGGGGTCTCCATGTCCAGGACAGTGAAGTCCACTTCGTATTCCGTACCCTCAACCATAATGATAACATTTTTTACTTCTCCCTTAGGTCTTTTAGTGGATTTGTCCGTGAATTGGAGTAAAGATAGTGATTTCTGAAGAGGCCCTAACTCCAATCGGTAATATAAGGCTAAGGGAAGAAGATTGATGGAAGAACCATTGTCGAGAAGTGTGCGTGCGAATGCGATACTGCCAATGCGGCTTTCCACATAATGAGCACCCAGATCTCTTTTCTTCCTTGGTAAATGCCGGTTTCTCACACATTTGGTAGTGGCCACTGTCAGAACATGAGTCTCCACAAATTGGTTTGTTTTCTTTGTGCGGGTCCGGGTGGGAGTACATTTCATTTTCAAATATTTCTGAAATGCAGGGTTACTGGCCATATATTGATCAAAGGGTACCTTCACAGTTATGTTTTGTTGACAGAATTTTTCCATCACTGGGTCACTCTGGATAGTTTTCTTTTGTCTTCCTTTCTTAAGAGCATGGGGAAAAGGTATGGAAGCATTCGAGACAGGAGAAAGAGGTCCAGAATCATAAATAAGAGCATCTTTATTGAATTTGGAGTTCTTATTACAATCATAATGTTCTGGATTATCATCATGTTGCTGAAATAGTGACAAAGGTATTTTCGCAGCAACTAGAGGTTCAAGGTCCTCTGTAGTCTCCATAGGTGCTTTTCCCTTCCTTTGGGCATAAATCCTTGGGCGTCCTTCGTCTTCATCCTCATAAGCATCCTCCGGTTGATCTTCTGAGTCATGATGGTCAGCTTTCCTTGCCCGGTTAGGTACGACCACGGTCCTTCTGCTCCTGAGGGACATGGCATTGATATTGTTAAACGAAAGGGTCTCGTGTTCAGATGTGGAAAAGTCTGAGTAATATACCTGATTGTTGTGTTGAGATGATTGAGGTTTGTTCAAGCTATTGGGGTTAGCTTGAACTTGAGCAGGAATGGCTGTGACAGGGGCTGTTTGTTCTTCCTTCCAACGGGATAGACGATTAACATCTACCCGTAGGTCGTACAGTTCATTCCGGAAGCTGCGAATTTCCTCCAGCATTTGTCTTTGGATATCAATCAGGTCTTCTGGAGGTTTGGATGATCGAGATGCTTGATTTGGAGCTTGATATTGTTGACGATGTTGTTGAGGTTGGTTCTGACGGTCGTGTGGCTGCTGCTGCCTTGAGGGTTGATTGTGTTGTGGAGCGGCATTGTAGGAGTTAGGTGGACGCTGATATTGCTGACGGTCCCTCAGATTACCCTGTCGGGTATTATCCTGTGTGTACCAGATGCTGTTTATCTCGAAAGTCAGAGGTGGGGCTTCTATGACTGTCTCAGCTGGAGGAGGTGACTGTTGGGAAGGTTGGACGTAGGATTGGTCCTGAGTCCATGGTTGTGCTTGTCCAGAGCCTGACTACTCTTGGACATGATGCACATGATAAATTGGGATCGTAGGAGCAGTAGGCATCCCGATCTTGGACACCTTCTCAGTGAGTTCCTCCATTTGTTTTGGAAATTGAGAGAGTCGGTTGTCGATGTCGTTCACCCTTTTATCCACAACTGTTAATTTGTCTGTGATGATGTTCATGTTGGGCAGCAAGTCCTCTGCTATTTCTGCAACCGTTTGTTTCCCTCCCTTGGCTTGATAGTTGTTCAGTGAATCAGTGTAAGATCTACTAGCAATTTGTGAACGGCTAGTCTCCGCCATTTGCTCCAGTATTTTCCAGACGGTATCAGCTCCTCGGGATGTGTAGTTTCCTCCACAGGCAGCGCTGACTAGACCCTGAGTCCCGTAGTTAAGGCCAGAATAGAGGGATTGGACCAGGATGTTATTATCTAGGTCATGGAAAGGACATTTCTGCAGCAGATCTTTGAATCTATCCCATGCATCACAAAGTGGTTCATTTGGCATCTGAGAGAAGCTAGTGATGCGAGTCCTCATTTGATTGGTTCGACTCAAGGGGTAGAATTTTTTTAAGAAAAGGTTCTTGAACTTATCATAGGTGGTTACTGTCACTCCCAAATTTTTCACCCAGTAATCTGCCTTACCCTTCAAGGCGAAAGGTAATGCAGTGAGACGGATATAGTCTTGGCTGACTTGTGGGTGCCTCTGATTAGAACAGACTAGCTCCAAATCACGCAGGAATTCATAGGGTTCTTCATTCGAATTACCATGAAATTGTGGTAATTGATTAATGAAGTGTGGCTTCAGTTCATGGTGAACCTCAGGTTGAGGTGGCTGCAAGTAATTTATGACCCTATATTGCCCGAGATTATATGCGGTGTCCATTGGTGGTTCTTCCTCTGCATTCATTCTTTCCAATTGTTCCTTCATCAAATTTTGCTGCTGCTCAGATGCAGCCAGTCTTGCGAGAATCATTTGCATCGGATCTTCATTTTGGTCATCTTCAGGATTGTTCTTCTTTGGAGGCATTTTTTGTGAAGTCTTCTTTTCACCTTTAGATTGTGAAAAATAGGAGTCAATAGTTTGAAGAGAATTATAAGATGAAAAGTCCAGGGGAAGGTGTTCCTGAACCCAAGGTGGTTCTGAGTAAGAGTGGTTCAGATCATTTGAGACTGGAAAGTTTGTGGTAGTCAGAAAGGGGTTCGCTGAGTCTGAACAGAAATTACCACAATTTTCCATTCTTGAATTTCAAGAGATTATCAAGAGATGAATGGATGTTGATCAAATCGAACACAATACAAAATTCTTTTTCACCAACTCACACAGTGAAGGTCGTAAGAGTTCGACCAATTTTCTTGTCAATTTTAAATAGTGAAAAGACAATCTTGTTAGCGAGATGAAATTTCGGATTTGGGCTCTAGCCTTAAGTGTCGTCTCTCGCTCACTGAGAAAAATAGAACATCCAAGGTCGGGGTTACTTTCCCGCAAAAATTCTTGATTTTATGGGTTATTTGAGATCAGATATATTTAGCAGTCCCGATTTTACTGAGGTGATCACTGAAAAATTAGATGAGCACAAATACACGTCTACCGTCCAGTCCCAATTTCCTTTAAAGTTATGTTATAAAACAAGAGAGAGGAGTTCGGGAAAAGCCGATGCGCGCGGAAAATTATGATGAATGCTCAGTTAGAAGACTTACAGTGAATCCTCGCAATCTCCATGTGGGATGCTAGACAGAATTTAAAAATTATTCTATATGATGTGCAAACCGATGGAAAAACCGCACCTAAGCAGAAAGTTCTATTAGAGGGAATAATTGATTTAAATTTGGCTAAGTTGAACGATCTATGTGCGTCTCAATTAAAGTGCAGTGTGGCTTAAGATCCTACGAGCACAAGCAAAAAATATAAATGCTCTGAGAGCTGTATGTGCAGGTCTATCCTAATCGCCACTCAAGTCGGGCCCCACCCTCTCCGGAGAGTGAAACAGGCCACGACACACCACAGAATAAAGTCAGAGGTCTTTCTACAAACGAGAGAGTCCAAACGGACACCGCTGTAAAATTACAAAAATTTAAAAATTGCAAGAATTAAAAACCTAGACTCTACGCTCTCTCACGACTCGACTCGATCTTAAATTAATTGTGGTTTTTGCAAGAGTCGGTGAAGTTGCGTCAGTTATTGAAAACCGCTCCACGTACAAGGTACCTCACAAGAAAAATAAGAGAGAAAATGTAAGAGAGTAACTCAAAAATATATGAAAAATAAAGGCTGAAAATAAATTGCAGGAAAATGGAATTTACAATGAAAAATTCGGGGGTCAGACTACCCGAATGCGGAAAACCGAATGAAAAATTTTTAGACAAAAATCTAAGCCGTTTGCCTCCCCGGCAACGGCGCCATCTGATGAATCCAAAAATGTCGCTTTTAAAAATGTGTTTTATTCGTGTCGTGCGTTGTAGACGGCAATCGGAAACGGTCAAGAAATTACCACAAATAAGTTATTCAATTTTTACTCTCGTGGTTTTATGTTTGTTTTACTTGGGCAAGTCCCAAGGTCGATCACAAGGAGGCAAAGGAACAACTTAGAATTAAGTCTATCAAAGTTCGTGTTCGGTTTTCGAGGCGGTCTTTTTTTGGAATTTTTCAATGAGTTAGGGGGTGCACATGCAAATTCGGCCTGTTCTAGGGACTAAAATGTGAATTAAGTCCAAACGAAGTTCGAAAAATACGAAACTTGGCCGAGATGTAGAATATGATGAAATAAGTGCACTATAGTTTTTTTGGAATTTTTCGATGCAATATGAATTTTTTATGGATTTTTAAATGCAAACAGAATGATTTTTAATATTTAATTATAATAAATATTAAACCTACTTATTTTCAAGAAATAAAATTACCTAAGATCTATCACTATGTGATGGATCTCAGAAAAATCCTAAACCTCGAAAATGTGGGGTTTAATACCTATTAAAAATTAAATACCAAAAGATGCAAAATAATTTTTATAGAGCAAACTATGCATGCAAATTCAATTCTTTTTGGGCATCATGTTAAGAACAATTAACTTGATAATGGGTGATTTTTCGAGAATTTTTAGAGCAATGATTAATTAGCTATGAATTTCCAAGCAAGAAATGGGCAAAATATGTAAATTTCCACACCACAATTATTTATTAATTAACCATCAATCAGAAAAATACCCACAACATGTCAAATTGTAGAGAGTCAATTAACAAACATCATGCTATTTTTAGATTGATAAAATAATGTAGAGAAAATGTTCAAAACTGAGGGAGAACACAGGGGTCTGATTGCAATATAAATATAAATAAACAAATATAAAATGCAACTGGGGGGTTTCTATGTAATTACCAATAGTCCGGAGTGTGTTTCTGCAAAATGACCAATAGGTCCTGGGGGTTACGCGAGGAAGGAGGGTAGGGCTTCGTGGTGTGGCTGTTAGGAGATGGAGGGGTGGCTGGAGCGATCGATAAAAATGGAAGGGGTAGGGGTCTCAGGTGGTGTAACGGCTGGGCTGGAGGCATTGGGAGGTAGGGGACAATCCTCCGACCATTGGATCTCACAATCCAACGGTTAGGAACAGAGACTTCTATGCACTCCATCTAGAATAGGTAATTTTAACGGTATGAAATTTGTTGTAATCAACCTGTTCTAGATGGAGGGCATAGGAGTCTCTATTTGAGATGAAATTTGAATGACATATAGGAGCGATATATATATGACACATTGTTTTATTTTCAAAATAAAAAAATAAAAAAGCGGGGGAAACTGCCTTGTGTAACAGCCTACTTGGTTGTTACTCAAAACAACCTCCTCGACCTCTTTATATATTTAAAGTATAATTAAATACATATTTCCAATTTTTTTGTGTTTATTTTATTTTATTTATTTACGTAAATAAATATGGATATGTATTATATAAGTATAGCTTACCTATATTTTTTAATACGTTACTTATTTTTAATGTATTTCTAAGGATTTTATTTTATATTTATAGTTTTAATATAATTTAAATAATTTGACAAGTATATAAAATTTAAAAAGAATAAAAAATATAAAGAATGAATTCTTTATTATATATACAGGTATATAACACAATTAGGACTCGAAAGTTGACTTTTGCATCTTAACTCCAAATTGAATGAAACCACCTTCGCTGAGTATATTATTTAATTTTAATAATAAAGTGAGTTTGGTGAATTTTGATTTCATATGGAGGAGATACATGTCTGTGAAGTTTTCTTTGTGGCTTTTTGTTCTGTGTGTCCCAAACATATTGTGCATTATTTTTTTGTGAAATAAATATTGTATTTTTTGTAATTATATGTACAAGTTTCACGTTGAAAGTTTTATTATTTGAGGTCTATAAATTAGAAAATAAAATAGGTACCAAATGGCTATTTATTGATAAATAAAATGAGGGTTCTTATATGTATTTATGTACAGCTAATCACACTATCTCCCCTTGCTTTTATTCATTGTCGATCAAGTCATCATGATGACTTGGTCTTAGGGTTAGGGTCATTTAGTCTCTTTGACACTTTATTTCTTTTTCTTTTCTTTCCTTTATTATTTTATTTTGGAATTAAATACATGTATTTATACAGTATTTATCAGTCAATTATTTAGTGTTATTTTGTACAAATTAATGCTATTTACGTGCATTTATCTAGGGATTTGAGGCCAAAATGAAATAATAAAGGTGATAAATGGAGATTCATCACCCCCCATACTTGCCTTTGCTAGTCCCTAGAAAACACTTATGATAATGAGTGCATAAGAAGAAAATAAAGAAAAGAAAAAGAAAGAACTTGGAATGATTCAGATTGTTAAATCGTCTTAAGAAAGTCAAAGTTTGGAGTTCAGTTAAGACCTTTTGGATTTTAGGTTTGTTCAGAAGTGCACTCAAATTAGGAATTGTGACTCAATAGTCGTTATGTTCCATGAAAAATAGAATCTTTTGTTCTACCCATGTTTTGGGGTCCTGGAAAAATTGTGCTAGCAGACCATTCCTCATCTGAAGCTTTATTTCAGTCCAGTCTCTAGTCGTTAGATGTCCATGCTACTAGACCATGTGTATTGAAGTAGTGGTTTTGGTAACCCCCAAGAATAGTTCCTGAGCCACCCTTGACGAAGCAGCCTAGTACCATCCAACTTAGACTCCAACATCTTTCAACAATCCATCTGTGTTGAGTTAAGTGTTAAGTGCAAGGTCTCTAGTCAGAACATTGTCTCAAGAGTCGCCGGATGACATGAAGAGTTCTAGTTAGACACATTGAATCGACTCATAAAAACAGTCTCATGGAACCTAAAGAACTAAGTCAAGGCAACCTGAAGTGTCTCAATTCCAGTCCTAAACGGATTCCTCTAAATTTAAGTGGACTAAGGTCTATACTAAGCTCCAATCTTCAGACTTTATTTCAACTTGTTCAATTGTCATTATCATTCGAAAAAATGCATATACTCATGCAATGTAAGAAAATCTTTTTTTGTGAAATAATTTTTCTGATTTTGAACTTTTTATATAGTTTTGAAAAGTTTTGCAAATTTTTTATGTAATTTTTGAAAACATTTTGCAATTTTTTATAGGATTTTTAAAATTTTTGAAGATTTTAGGGATTTTTAATAAGTGTTAATGAATGGTGTAAATACAAATATTTACACGGGAGTATGAGCTTATTTACAAGTATTTGGTGTAGATTTTTACATTGTGAATTTGTACACCGGTTGTTAGTTGATATTCACAGGTTTTATATACAAGGGTTCTATAGGTATATATTTGAGATAATTTTATTAAAGCATTATTTGTCACAATTATGTACAAAGCTCTCAAAATAAGTTAAAAACATTTTTACAAAGATTTTGAAAACTTTATTTTGCAAATAATTTGACAAACACTTTACAAACATTTACAAAGGTTATAAATCATTTTGCAAAGATTTTTCAAATTGTATATATAGATTTCAAAATATTTTTGCAACCATTTTCCAATCATTTGTAGACCAATTTCCAAAACATTTTATTCAAAGGAATGGAACATGTTTTTGCAAATATTTACAAAAAACTTTTAAAAAGGTTTAAAAATATTTTATAAAAGTTTTCCAAACAGTTTCGAAAGATTTTTCAATAAGTTTTACAACCATTTTTCAAATCATTTTGCAAAACATTAGTTTATTTATCAAAGAATTTTGAAAAAAAATACCTATTTATAAAAGTGTATTCTATAGGTTCATTTATTATATACCCTTTCTAGTATAGTATATTAGTCATATTATTTAAAATATGAAAGACGAGTTATGGCTAAAGTATATACAACGTATATACAACCCCCCATACTTAGCTTGAGATATGTCCATATAGTGATCTAAGAGAAAAGAAAGACTTACTGATGTTGAGTATAGGAAAGTCTATACTATAATGACTAAATAAAGAATGAGAAGTCGACTATTCCCCCTATACTTAAGATCAACTAATCCTAATTATAGCAGATTGTACACAAAACAGGGAGGATCGAGGATTAGAATTTATGAACTTCATCAGCTCTTCTTGTCCCTCCTATACTTGAGGTGAAATATCCTTAAGTATAGACAAGGTATGAACAAATTAGAGGACAAGCGAGAGATTGAATAAAGAATAACCTGAATACAGTCAACCCATGTAAGAATTGAAAAAAATTGAAAAAAAAAGGAGAAAAGAAGAAAGTCAATCAAAGATATTTTGTGTTGCACTGTCTGATTCTACTGATCACAGCCGTGAATCTTCATAAAAAATAACTTGGATTGAATTGACAATGGTCAGGAATGTATCATGTTATAAATATGGCTTTAGCAACTGATCATTGATGATAAATGGTCGGGCGTCAGGTGACAACTCAAATATCGAGATGCTTCCATTACCATGCATAGTCTTCACGATGAATGGAGATGTCCATCTACTCTTTAATTTACCTAGGAATATCTTCAACTCTGTGTCAAACAACCACACTTTCTGTCCATGTTCGAAGGTCTTTCATTTGATGTGTCGTTCATGACAGTGTTTCACCTTCTATGTGTACATCAAGCTGTTATCATACACGTAGTTTCTAAATTCCAGGAGCTTATTCAGATCTATCATTCTATTCTGACCACCTTTCTGTGAGACGAGGTTACAGGTGTTTACCATCGAGAGAGATTTATGAATAAGGTCCACAGGCAGATGGCATGGTTTCCATATATAAGGTGATAGATAGATATGCCCAAGGGAGACTTGTAGGAAGTTCGGGAAGCCCGGAGAATCCAGAAGTTGTGAGCAGTGCTTTATGTCCAACCTCAGAAGCTTCTGCAGGATCATCTTGATTTCTCTATTTGATCATTCAATCAGGCCATTGGATTGAGGATGATAAGGAGAAGCAATACGGTGATTGATGTTGTACTCCTCCACAAGTTTCTTAACCTCTTTATTGATGAAGTGACTACCCTCGTATGAGATGAGAATTTTCATAATTCAAAATCACGAGATGATGTTATCTTTTTGAAACCAATAAACTATACAGCTATCGGTGGCTCGAGCAAGGATAGCTTCTACCCATTGACTAACGTAATCTAAATTAAGGAGGATGTACTCATAACCTTGACTAATAGGAAATGGACCCATGAAATCAATGCTCTATGCATCGAACAAATGAGAAATCTTAATGAATTTGAGGGGCATAGAGTCTTTCAAATTAAGGGTTCCTCCCATCATCTGACAATCAATGCAAGCTTTGGCATACGTTGTGCCATCCTTGAATAGTGTGGGCCACCAGAGGCCACACTACAATATCTTTGTATTAATTCTATTTCTAAAATGGTGTTCTCTAGATTCGAGCTTGTGACAATGCTCCAGGACACGTGTGTACTCCTCCTTAGGGATACGCCAATGCCATATGCAATTTTCTCCTTCCCTGAAATGGTATGGATCTTCCTACTGGTAGAAATGGATATCAAATAGGAACTTTTCCTTCTTGGTAGTTCACAACAACTGCATAACAAGTGAGAGATGTCACATTGAGAAGTGATTCATCGGGATAGGTTTATGTGATCAACGCACTATTGAGCTGAGTATCTGGGCATTCAATTCTGGATAAGTGATCTACTACCACATTCTAAACTCTAGGTTTATCTCAGATTTCCAGGTTGAAATCTTAGAGGAGATGAATCCATCTGAGTGGGTGTGATTTGGCATCCTTCTTCTACTGTAAATATCTTATAGGAGAGTGTTCAGTGTAGATGATGATTTTAGATCTGAGAAGATAGGATCTGAATTTCTCAAAGGTGAAAACCACTGATAGAAACTCTTTCTCTATAATTATATAGTTTCTTTGTTCTTCATCTAATGTCTTACCGGCATAATGAATATCATAAGGCAACTTTTCTCTTCTTTGTCATAATACAACCCCAACTGCAAAGTCTGATGCATCAGTCGTGATCTCAAATATAAGAGAGCAATCAGGTGGCTATAGGACTGGAGCCTGAGTGATAAAGTCTTTAAGATGATAAAATGATCAGAGGGCTAGTAGATCAATGATAAAATCGGTCTCCATGCTTAGAAGCTCTGTGAGAGGTAAGGTAATCATGTTGAAGTCCTTGATAAATCTTCTGTAAACCAACATGCCTAAGGAATGACCTCACATTCTTCACATTTCGAGGTGGTGATGAATCCTCACTTCATCACCATTATTCTTTCATTTTATCCTTAATTCCCTAGCTAAATGCATGTATATATCATTAATTTGTCAAAATAAACACATTGTAAAGTGTATAAAATACTGTATAAAATATTATATATTATTGCATTCAATTCCATAATAAAAGAATGAAGGAAAGAAAAGAAAAAGAATGAAGTGTCAAAGATAGTTAGTGACCCTAGACCTCGAGACCCGATCATCGTGATGACTTGATCGACAAGTAATAAAGTAGGGGTGTAGGGACGAAGAACTGTACAAAAATACAAAGAAAACCGCACACAAGTCCCTAATTTAATTTTCCCAATAATTGCTTTTTGGGCATATTTTATTTAAATATTCTCACACCTCAAATAATAAAACCCTTATATGAATATTGTAGGTAAAAATGCATAGAAAAATACAAAATTCATTTCATTAAAAAATAATGCACAATGTAACTGGAACACACAAAATAAAAGATGCAAAGAAAACTTTGCAGACATGTATCTTCTCCATACTATATAAAAATTGACCTAAATCACCTTTAATTGTATATGAATTTTAATAAGCTATTTAATGAAGGTGATTTCATTCAATTTGGAGTTAATATGCAAAAATAGGTTTTGTGTCCCTATTATGTTTACTTTAGTCAATATATTTATTTTTTTACATTTTTCAAATTCTTTTATTTTTATAAAATTGTAAATATAATTTCAATCATTGTCCATAATTAAAATGAACTAAAAAATCATTAAAATAAAATTAAAATAAATCAAATACCTTTATACATAGATGAAATATATATATACCTATAAAGAATACATACATAATTAATTAAGTGTATAAATAAACTCATGAAAATAACAAAAATACCCAAATAAGTAATTAAATTAATTAAAAATACATAAAATACTTGTAAATATTAATAAAATTTAAAATATAAAATTAAAAATAAAACCATCAAAATACATGTATTTATACCTATAATTACACATGTATATATTAACTTCTAATAAATGACCTCAAAAATAAAGAAAAAATTAAATTAAATACTACATAAAATTAGAAATATTTTTTATAATCATATATAATTAATTTGTTAAATAATTTTTTTAGAATTTACAAAAGATTTTTTTATTCCCTTCTTCCATGTTGGTCCATGTGGACCAACCAGGACCCTTCAAATGGTAACCTAGGGTCAACTGTACTAACTCTAAGGGTTGCCCTGTCAGAACTCACGAGTGCCATGTTTTCTCCAAATTTCTACACTTTACCATGCCCCCTTCCTCCTCGAGCCCTCCACTTCTCTGAACCTCGCACGATCAACACCCTCGTCGACCCATCCTTCTTCACCTACCACCTCTTCCGTTCACGCAATCCACCTTCAAATTGCACCCACTACTAGCCCTTAAATCTACCCATTTCTCCACTATTTTGAGTTTGATCCCTCTTCCCATGCTCTTAGCCACTCAGATCATTCTTGCAAGTTGTTGCTAGTGACAAGAGTGCAACCCAAGTCTTCTGTAGCAAGGAGAGGAGAACGAGATTCAGACCTTCGCTGGAGCCACCTTCGGTAGGTTCCGCCTCTGGCTCTAAGACCATTCAAGGCCATTTCACCTTCATTTTATCTAGATTTTAGTTCCTATTTTTGATTTCCTCCTTTAATTTCATAGTTATTTGCCTAGTTTACCTTAAATTAAAAATCCCTAATCAGTCTGGAGATTGAGTTTTGGGCCAAATTCTCTGTAGCAAGGAGGAGAAGAGGAGGAGGTTCAGACCATCGCTCGAGCCACCTCCAGTAGGTTCCACTTCTCTGGCTCTAAGACCAGATCGAGGCCATTCCACGTTCATTTTATCTAGATTTAAGTTCCCATTTTCGATTTCCACCTCTAATTTCGTAGTTATTTGCCTAGTTTACCTTAAATCAAAAACCCCTAATCGGTCTGGAGATTGAGCTTCGGGCCAAATTCTTTGTCCATGATCCCTCTTCGCTTGTTCTTAGCCCCTCAGATCATCCTACGAGTTGTTTCTGATGACAGGAGTGCAACCAAAGTCTTCTGTAGTGAGGAGGAGGAGGTCCAGACCAGCGCTGGAGCGACCTCCAGCAGGTTTTGCCTCTCGGGTTCTAAAACCAAATCGAGGCCGATTCCCGTTCATTTTAACCCCTCGGATCACTCCTAAGAGTTGCTTCTGGTGACAAGAGTGCAACCCAAGTCTTCTATAGCGAGAAGGAGCAGAGGAGCAGCATGTTCAAGTCCATCTTCGACGATCGCCGTTGCAGTTCTACTTCCCATGTCTCTTCCCATGCCTAGTTGAGGCCCATTTACCAATCATTATAGGTATATTTTAGTTCCTCTTTCCATTTTCTAGTTTCAAGTTTATGGTTAATCCATTATTTAGTTGTAATCTTAAGATCACCCATTTACCCTAGAGCTCGAGCTCCAGGCCAAAGCCACCATGATTCATCTGTACCTCTGCCCATTGTTTATCCCACTTCGATCTCCGACACGTTCTTCATTGTTCCCCCATTCAATCATTCCGGATCCATTGTGGATCTTAGAGCTTAGGCTCTATCCTCCATCCTTCGTTGGAGCCTTCACCCCATCTCACCCTTCATCATTTCCAGCTACATTAAAAGGCCAAGGAGCATCATCTCAAGCTGCATAATCATTTGTTACAGGGAAAAAGATTTGATAAGCCTCCCAAAGTCACGAATCAGACCTGGAAGAGTTCCATTTAATGTTGAGCCATCGGATCCCTCTGAGCTTCCATGCGATCACATGCGCCCACCTACACAAGCGGAGCTCTTCCAGCAACTCCTAGCCATTATTAGATCGTGGAACCACCATCAGAAATCAGATAACGGAGCAATCAAAGTTCAAGGATGTCATGTTATTCGCGGTTCTTACAGATAGACCAGCTGGAGTTAGATCTGGCATGAGTGCCAGATCCAATCGCATCCCTCCATTTCACGTGAAATGGTGCACATCGAGGACCATCAGATCTTCCACGTGCAAAATAAGTAGCGACTGGATCGAGCCGGGATAAGTGGGGTAAATTATGCTGAACCTACTCTGTCTTTTTGTATTTTGCACTTAGTATTGTAAGTATTATATAAAATTAAAAATTTGTGGAAAATTGCAAAGAAACTCCTTTCTTTATTTCAAATTTCAAGTAGGTCCAATGTCAGCTCAACTTACGTGACCCCCCCCCCACGTGAGTTAGGTATTTTACATTTGTAACCCCCTAGCTTTAGTAATTGCAATTTAATATATAAAATTTGAATTTCAGTTGAAAAATAGTGGTGTTTTTGCACATATCCCCTTATCTTTATTTTTAATTGTAAAAATGCCCCTGCTAGCTTATTTATTTTTGTGTATTTATCCATTTTCCATAAATGCCTCCGGTGCTCCTAAAGTCATGAAAAAATAGGATTATGTGCATGTCTACATGCTTGTTCATGCCATCTAATTTATTTTGCATTTCATATAATTTTCTATTTATTAAAATTTAAAAGTGTAAGTTTATTCCATGTTTAGCTTAGAAAATTTCAAAAAACATTAAAACCCCTTTAAAAATTCCAAAAAAAATACCTACTATTTATTAGACTATTTTATCACTTCATACCAAAAAACATAGAAAACCTCAAAAGAAACCCAAAAAATTAGCAAACCATTCCTAACCCTAAAAAATTATAAAAACCCAACAAAAATCTCAAAAATTTAGTTTTCTATCACATATTTGTATTTATACATATTACCATATATAAAAATTAGTTTTGAGAAATTTTGGACCATTTTAGTATTTTTAAATCTCATAACA
The DNA here is from genome assembly GCA_037367405.1 of Ottelia alismoides. NCBI lineage: Eukaryota > Viridiplantae > Streptophyta > Magnoliopsida > Alismatales > Hydrocharitaceae > Ottelia > Ottelia alismoides. The sequence continues at coordinate 1,504,824 of JAZKJV010003589.1, forward strand.
TTTTGGCCTATTTAAAATTCCATGATTTGGGGTATTTTGCAATTTAAAAATACATAAAAATTAGTACAATCAAAAAAACATCACCAAAAATAGAAGAATATTTGAAAATACAAAAATATTCTAGGTTGTAATTGTTTACTATTTATACATGTATTTATAAATATATTCCTCTAAATAACCTAAACTTTTAAAAAATAAAAAGGACTGTTCTTATTTATATTTTTTGATTTCTTTATACTTATAATATATATATACCACTTACATTATATATCTTAGTTTATATTACCTATATATACATATATTATATATTAAAAGAAAAGGCAATTAAAAATTAGAAAAATATAAAAAGAAAATATATAATATATAATATAGAATTAAAAACCAAAAAATAAAAAATATATATAATATTTAATTAATTCAAAAACCCATAAAACCTAAGTGAATATTGTGCATAAATAAATACATAAATACATTATTATTGATTTATAAATAATAATAGTGTTACCCTGACTTGTTCCTTATCTTTGACACCATACACTGCTTATCGTTATTCACATATATTGTAGGGTTTATAATAGATTTTGATCCACTTGCTTTGATTGCATTATATTATTGTGTGGGTTGATTGTTGATTTAGCGATTGGTCTTTGTGAGTTGTCATCACAGCAACTGTTGGTCCTACCTTGTGTGGATCCCAAGATCGCTCCTTTGATCATTCTCACTAATTCAAATGGTGTTGTTGTTGGGGAGCAACGGAGTGTAGCATCTAGTTGTATATTTGTGTACATTATTTTCTTCTTCATTTTCTGCTTTTTTTATTTTTGATAATTATATCTACTTCTGACCACTTATTTCTTTGTTGATTTTCCTACGAGGGACCATGTGGTGGCGGCTACTTCTTAGGGGGTGGACGCACCCGAGACACGCTTAGATTGGCCTTTTCTTCATAGGCCAATTGGAGAGAGCTAGAGGAATACAGAGAGAGAAGGAGAAGAGTAGAATCTTCTAGACTTTTTTGTTTTATTTATGAGAGAGTCTTAATTTATTTTTGCAGTCATTAATTTGTATTAATTAGGTCCATTGCCCGAGTGTCTATTCACCTGGGGACCTCATCAGGTTTTCTCGCCATTTTCATCATCATTCTTTTTATCGGTTTCACGCATTTTGATTTTCCTGCCCTTATTTTATTTTGTTTTATATGATTAAGCCCCTAGATCTAGGATTTCTTGTATCGATATCTAGGTCTAAATACTAATCACAAGCATGTACCAATATATTATTATGCTTGGACTTAGTCAAAAATTAATTGCTAACTACTTGAATTCGGAACCATGCATTGTGAGAGAATCCATACAATGCTTGCAGGATTCGATGTGGCAGGCACTGAGGAGCCTCGATGATCTGACACTTAGGATCCATTTTTGAGTGGTTTGCATTTTGTTATTCTCAATAATAGCAATTACTGTTTAGGGTCCTTTCTCTCCTAGCAAACTGCTCATATAGTGTAGATATTTGTATATTATGCCTTGCATCCTGCATGGAGAGAGTTGGGAAGCACTATAAGCCTGCTTACTTTGCATGCATCATTTGATACAAGGGTGAGATTTCCATCCTTATGTCCACTTTCATGGCTTTTCCTCTATCTTCCCCTATGTTTATATCAACTAGGATCTAAAAGAAAATACAAAAAAATATTAGGCGCATTTTCTTAGAAAAATACTCAAAAAATTGAAAATCCAAAAACTAAAACAAGGGGACTACTAATAAAACTTTGAACTTAATTAAAAATTCTAATGAACATCATTATTTTCGATTCATAAAGCCCACATTATTTTTCGATACCATCTAGACAGAGCAAGGTGTAACCCCTAAGGATAGAGCCCAAATCCTGATCTATGTCATCTTGATTATCACCTGGGACAGTGAGGTATTAACGCTTCTATTGTGTGTGACCGAGTAGGGCTTCGTCGAGCACGGTGTTCTTGCCTTGTGAGGAGTGTCCAACTTGGTGTCAAGTACTGAGCCTAGGGCATGCCCTCACGGGTGTGTCTTTCTCATCGGTTTACATCCGAGTACCTCACTTACGAGGGAAGTATTGGTTTTGCATATTGGCTTACTCTCACTTTTCTTTGGCTAAGTAGCCCCCCAAGCATGAGATCGAGGACCTCCAAGTGTGCATATCACATGTTACAAAGGAGGTAGAAGAAGTATGAGGTACTTTCCTGGAAGTACACACTCCTATATGGATAGCCCTCCTAAGGAATTGTTACGAGATTTTTCCTAAAAAAATAACAATAAATTTGAAAAGATAAAAATAGTCGAACTCTCAAGGCTTCACTTGGGTTGAGTTGGTGAATCCTCAACTTTTATTGTGTTTGTTTGATTTAGATTAAAGAAAAAGATCAAGTCCTGCACACTTGTGCAAATTTTGCCTTTCATTTTCACTTTTATTCGCATTTGAACCCTGCTCACTTTAAGTTGTTCTACTGATTTCTCTCCTTTATTTCTTGTTTATCTCGGTATCATTCATCCATTCTCAATTATCCATTTATCCTCAAGATGGCAACTCATGGAAGGCTTAGTAGGACTCCAACAACACCCCCATCGATTCCATGTGCTCGCCTTCTCCAATAATTCAGGGTGATTCTCGAAATCTTGATTCAGACTCCGCGATCGTCCCATCCTCTCCAATACTCTGGGATCACTCTAGTCCTGAAATCTGCCCATTTTGGATGGAAATTGATTTCACTCCCATATACCTCTCCATCCTTAATGAAATAATGTGTTGACCTTAACACAAAACGATTCTTTCCATCTAGTACTTCAATTCAGACTAATCGGGCATCATTCCATGTTTAGATCAAGAGCTCGATCTGAAGCCAAAAATACTTTCATATTCAGACTCAGATACAGAGATGGATCCTCCTGTAAAGGGGAAGGGACCTCATCATCCGCATCCACAATCAGGTCAGCAGTCAGATGACAACACAATAAATGCTCGGCTTCTTGCCTCCATACAGGCAATCCAGTAGTAACTCAACAACCAAGCATTGGACCAGGTTGCCTTCTAGGATATGTTAAATGATCTGAGAAGAAGGAGTGAAAAAGGAGGAAGATTTGAGGAAGACAAAGAAGATGGACCCCGTTGAGGTGGTGCATACGAACCAAGAGGAGAGCGGTCCAAGCCGACTCTCAAGGAGATGTACAACCCCGGAGCTGGACAAGTAGCCGAATGGATTTAGATCCTAGTTATCCATACCCATTTTGAGTTGAAGCCTCAACTCTTGGAACTTCTTCCCATCTTCCATGGGAATTCAAATGAGGAGCCTTACATTTATCTTCAAAAATTTGGGTGCATCTGTGGAATAACTCACTACCTTAACATCCCGTTTGGTGTATTCAAGATGATGGCGTTCCCATTCAGCCTTCATGATAAGGCACTTCACTGGATCAATCATTTGGGGAAGGTCGTCATGACATGGGAGGAGTCTTTCTTTTTGCACAAATTCTTCCCTCTCGGTTGCTTGAATCAGATGCGAGCCCACATAGCCAACTTCTCCCAAGCCACCCACGAGTCCATTCATGCAGCTTGGGAGTGGTTTTTAGAATTGCAGGAGAAATGCCCCCATTTCTTGGACCGGCCTGGTCCAACACTTCTTTGGGGGACTAATAGTTGAGAGCTAGAAGCTCGTAGATGCCGCTTATGGTGGGTCACATTTCAACAAGGACAAGGACATCATCTGTATACTTTTGATGAAATGGACGAATAAGAGGTTGCCATGTCGTCATCCTGAGCCTACCAGAGACAGCCACAAATTCACCAGAAGCTAGTTCACATGGCAGCATCACACGAGCCTGGCAGAGATGAGAGCTCCAATATGACCATCATTGGGAGCAACATGTCCAAGGTGGATATAATTGAAAAGCGATTACAGGACCTCGAGAAACTTGATGTGATCAAATAGAGGTCCCAAAATTTGGACAAGTTGGATCAGATCACCAAGCAGCCGGAGCTGTTGTGAGCACAACTAGCACATGCCGGTTTGTGTCGGCATCGTCTTCGACTCCTGCTGAGACGAAGGATCCATAATTTCCTCAACCTCCTTAGCGGAGTCCATCACAACCAGTGGTTCAGCACATGTATTACATGTAGGCCCTCGAGACATCATCATCCTAGTATTAACAACAGTAACTGGTTGTATAGCTGCAAGAACCACAGATTCTCTTAGATCCATGCTTTCCTCCACTACTTCTCATTCAGGAGGTGAATGGAGTTTGGTTTAATGATGCTCACTTGGCCCATCCTGGCAGACCTCAGTAGGGCCACTCTAGCAACTCATGTCCATTCCCTTAGAAGTAAGAAGGGAGACTTGTCCAAGGGAACCAAAAGACTCAACTCCAACAGTCTCAGCCATATCAGCAGGGATGGAGACAAATTCAATACCAACAATAGCAGTACTGTCAGCAAAAATCCTATCAGTAGTACTCAATTGACCCTTACCAGCAGCATCCTCCTTAGCACCACCCATATCAGCATTCTCCTCAATTTAATTCTCAATATTCTCAGCAGTATACTTCACACCATTCCCAGTCTTAGTGTGGTCAGCATGATGAACCATTCGAGGTTGCGTCTATGAACCCTACTTTGGATTGCCTAGGTCAGTTGGAAAAGAGACTTGTAGATGTTAGACAGCAGCTTGATGACCTCACTACTGTCAAGACTCCTATTCCCACACAACTGAAGGCCAACCCCAATAAATTCCAAAAGAAAGAGTAGGTAGTTTGTGATGTTCCTTCCAAACCAGCAGAATTAGATGTGAATGACTTTTTTATCTAATTATGTTACTCTCAGGAGCGATATGATGTTGCAGCCATCTACCACAATGAAGGGGGAAAATAAAGATACACTTGGTGAATCATCATCTTTTTCCGCATCAGCCGAACCAGTAGACGGGTTGGGTGAGGAAGAAGAAGATAGAAGAGAAGCACTAGAAAGAAAAGGCCAAAAAATATGAAAATTCAAAAACAACAAAAAGATAGTAGTAGCAATCGAAGCGAAACAACGCCAGTCTTGGAGGAGACCACGCCAGCAGTTGATCCAGTGCCAGACGATGGAGCCTTGCCTGCCGATTTTGGATGCTCGCATCCTATATATTATTGCACCCCATTTTGTCATCCATCTATACAGACAAATGTGGGAATTGATTTTGAAGTAAATAAGAACAATATTTCTACTTTTGGTTATGTAAATATTCCTTCTCCCGATCTAATGAGAAAATCCAAAAAAATAAAATTATGAAAATTGCCTTGTCTGACCCTGATGTGGTCGAAATAATTCAGAATCTTGTTCTTGAGATGCCTTTGCTTAAGATCATCAAATACATGTCAAACATCAAGTAAGGATTAAAGGAGGCATGTACTTTAAATAGACAACCGCATCATACTAGAGAAAGAAACGTGAAACATATTCTTACAGCAACAACTGTAAATGCAATCAGCAATTTCCTAAGAAAAAGGAAAGACATGGGAGCCCTTCTTGTTAGATGCCAGATATTCGATCAAAAGTTCGATCAAAGACTTCCTTATAACAGATCATCAATCAACATGATGCCAACTTCATTGCTCAAAAAAGTTTGGTTGGGATCGCTCAAATCCACAAGAATGATTCTGCATTTCACAAATACATCAACCAAGTGACCCTAGGGAATTCTAGACGATGTCATCGTCACTATTCAAGGAATGCAGTTCCTTGTGGACTTCATTGTATTGGACATGGACACCTTCGTTCCTCTGCTACATAACCTGATTATACTTGGAAGGTCGTTCCTTCAAACAACCGAAGTAGTGGTGGATTATATCACTAGGTAGATCTCCTTTCATTTTAGCAGGCACAAGGTTCCTATGGATGCGATACAAGTGCCCAAACTACTGGAGTCTGCATCGGACGAGAGCGAGCCTACATAGCAACGAACAGAAGATTGTGATTTTCTAGCTGAAATTTGCGATACAAATCTTTTTATGGGTGATATCGAGACCCACGAATTCCTCTCCACAGAGAAAGGAGTGTATAGCGTAGTCGAGTTTCCAAATGTCTTTGAAGGTAAGATGTTTACTAATTTGCCTAAAAATTATATTATTGGTCACCTGTCCTTAGCAGAGAAGGAGGAAATTATTGAATACTTTTGTGGACAAGATTCAATCATCGAGGAATTTTGTGCAGTACTAAGTTCATAGCTTGAACTACATATGGTGTACACTTTCCAGTTCAAAGATCCAACACCATCACCTTGCAAAGTAGCTGAAGTTGCTACAGAAATGATTCAGACCCCACCAGAGCTTTAGCTACTTCCGGCAAACATGAAGTACGCATTCCTTGCAAGTATGCTAAACATATTTCATGCGATCATCAATTCCGAGCTAACCCAGGAATAGGAATCTCGTCTGCTTGAGCTTCCAGAAAGAAACTACGAGGCAATAGGATGGAAAATATCATATCCATGGGATCAATCCTTCACTATGTTCCCATCACATCTACCTTGAAGAGGATAACAAACCTTCCTACAAATTTTAGCGTAGATTGAACCTCAATCTCCTGGAGGTTGTTACGAATGAAATTATAAAAATGTGTGATGTTGGGTTCATTTATCCCATCTCCGAATCAAAATGGTTGAGTCCCTATATGTAATTATCAAGAAATCAAGGATCACTTTTGTGAAGAATGAAAAAGGAGAGGAGAACGCAACTAGAGTTCCAACTTCTTGGTGTGCATGTGCGGATTACAAATGTTTGAATCTAGCTACCAAGAAGGATCATTTTTGGCTCCCCTTCATCGACCAAATAGTCGAAAGACTAGTCGTGAAGGAGTATTTCGACTTCTTCGATGGATATTCGGATTACAGTCAAGTTGTAATCACTCCTAAAGGTCAAGAGAAGACTACCTTCACATGTCTATTTGGGGCATATGCCTTCCACAGGATGTCGTTTGGTTTGTGCAATGCTCCAGTGACATTCCATTGATGTATGTTGCTTGCATTTGCAGATATGGTTGGTAGTTTTTTTTAGGTCTTTATGGACGATTTCTCTATCAACGGAGATAGCTTTGATCAATGCTTGTCTTATTTAGACCGAGTACTGAAAGATGTTGTGAAGTGAACCCGGTGCTCTCGTGGGAGAAGAGCCATTTTATGGTAATCAAAGGGATTGTGTTCGGCCATGTCATCTCAGAATGTGGCATGGAGGTATACTCTGAAAAGGTGGAAGTCATTTCAAAACTAGAGCCACCTACAAGTTTGATGCAAGTACAATCATTCCTTAGGCATGTTGGATTTTATTGAAGGTTCATCAAAGATTTCAGTAAAATTGACAGACCATTGATTGAGATTCTAGGCAAGGGGGCATATTTTATTGTTGATGATAGAGTCCTCCGGGCCTTCAATCAATTGAAATATCTGATCACTCAGGCCCTTGTCCTTCAACCGCCAAATTGGTCTCTACCATTTGAGATCATGGCATATTCTTCATATTATGCAATTGGAGTGGTTCTAGGACAGAGGAGAGACAATCTACATTTGTTATTCACTATGACAGCAGAACCCTTGACGAAGCTCAAAAGAACTACACTATCACTGAAAAGGAGTTGCTAGTAGTCGTCTTCGCCTTGGAGAAATTCAGATCGCATTTGTTAGGATCCAAAGTAATTGTCTATACAGACCACTCTACCATCAAGTACTTACAATCCAAGAAGGATGCCAAACCAAGGTTAACCAGATGGATGCTTCTGCTCCAGGAATTTGATCTCAAAGTCTATAGTAATCTGGAGTTAAAAATGTGGTGGAAGATCATTTATCAAGATTTCTAGAGCCAAACACTCCTGAGCAGAGCTTAGTGCCTGTTATAGAGACTTTTCCATATGAAGCCATTATGTTTGTCACCTCGCCCTCCTGGTTTGTCGATATTGTGAACTATCTTATTTTGAAGAGAACCCTACAAGATTGGTTGAAGCTGAAAGTCGATAAGTTTTTGTCGGATATCATTTCTACGGCTGGGAGGATCCTTATCTCTTTTGTGAGGGGGCAGATTGCATCTGGAGGAGGTGCATTCCTCAGGAGGAAGTCCACAGTGTTCTCTAACATTTCCATGCCACCACTCTGAGAAACGTACAACAATGAAAGTTCTACAATCAGCCTCTAGTGGTCACTCTCTTCAAAGATGTAGAGATTTTGTGAAACATTGCATTGACATTTAGAAGATGGGTGGTACTATCGGAATGACAGATACAATGCCCATGAAGTACATTCAAATCTCAAAAGTGTTTGACGCATGTGGCATTAACTTGATGGGTCCATTTCCCAACAGTCAGGGATATGATTATGTTCTTCTTGAGGTAGATTATGTAAGTCATTGGGTGGAGGCTATCCCAATCCGAGTCATCAACAGTCGCACCATCTGTCGATTTCTGGAGGAACATATCATTGCAAGGTTCGGGATCCCCAAATTCTAATATTCGATGGAGGTAGCCATTTCATAAATAGAGAAGTGAAGAAGCTAACTGAAGAGTACTGCATTGAACATCGATTAGCTTCTCTATACCACCCACAATCTAATGGCTTGGTAGAATGTTCAAATATGGAGATCAAGACAATTCTCTAGAAGCTATTACATCCAAACAGAAAGAACTGGTCTCAACTGCTCAACTTGTTTTTCGAGGCCGATCAGACAGCGTACAAGTTACCTTTGGGAATGTCTCCCTACTGCCTAGTCTACGGCAAACCATGCCATTTTCCCGTAGAACTAATTTACAAATCTTTATGGGCAATTAATGTCTGCAATTTGGATTCCAAGAAGGTCGAAAAGAACAAAAAGCTCGATCTGAAGAAATTGCTTGAGTTTAGAGGCTATGCATAAGACAACAGCCTTATGTACAAGGAGAAGGTCAAGAAGTGGCATGATAAGCACATCCTCCGAAGGACTTTTGAATCGGGTCAGAGGGTTTCGTTGTTCGATGTGACGTTGAAACTTTTCCCAGGGAAGTTGAAGAGCAAGTGGATCGGGTTGTTTATAGTGAAGCATATATGTGACAATGGAAGTATCGTCATATCTGATTTGTCACTTGATGTACAGCCTTTTATCATCACTAGACAGCTTCTGAAACCTTACCATGAGCATGATAACTTCATGTTCGTAGTTGACTCAATACAGGTGGTCTTCGACGAAGACGCATCATCTACAGATTCAGACCAGGCTATCAAAAACATATTTGATTAATTGATCTTTTTCTTCTTTTCTTCTTTTCATTTATCACTCTTTCATTCTTCTGAAAATCCCACTCATCGCATTCATCATTGTTATAATTAGGATATGCTTCATCCTAAGTATAGGGGGGATGAGTGTATTTAGGTGTTCATTTCTTGATCTCTCTCCTATATCCTCTACTCTTTATATTATCTCTATACTTAGGGATATTTTACCGTAAGTATAGGGGGATACAAGTCCAGCCGATGAGTTCATCACTCCCATATTTTTTCTTTTTATCATGATATCTGTCTCACATCTCTTTACTCCCACCCTCGACCCTCATTGTATATTGTATACAGTCTGTTATACTTAGGATTAATTGATCCTAAGTATTGGGGGGGACGATCGACTTTTCATTTCATTAATTCCTTAGTTGTTGTAGTATAGACTTTGATATACTTAGTACAAGTTGTCTCTTCCTTTCTCTCAGATCTATGAGGGCAAAGCTCAAGGTATAGGGGGTCGTATATATATTGTATATACTTTAGCCATAACTCGTACTTCGTATTTTCAATAATATGGCTAATTAATAAAAATTCAAAAATACTTCAAATTCTGTGTAATTAAGGTTAATAAACTGGTTAAAAAGGTTTTGCAAAATATTTGAAAAATAGTCAAAAAAATCTTTTGAAAACTATTTAGAAAATATTTTGTAAAACATTTTCAAACCTTTGTAAAAATGTTTTTATTATAAAAATTTCTACCATTCATTTGTAGAAAAGGTTTTTTTAATATATTTTACAAATGGTTTGGAAAATAATTGCAAAAAAACTTTGAAAAATCTATACAAAGTATTTAAAAAATCTTGGGAAATGATTTTCAAAATTTTGTACATGTTTATAAAATTATTAGCCAAAATTATTTACGAAATAAAGTTTTCAATATGTTTATGAAAATCTTTTCAAGTCATTTTGAGAACCATGTACATAATTCAAGTAAATGACAAGTCTTTACAAACTTTTATAAAAAAACATGTAAATAACTAACTTAATCTCTATAAATACCTTGTGTGAATTCTTTCACCCAATTCTTGTAAATAACAAGACACACTCCCGTGTAAAAATATGCATATAATTATTTGATTAATTCTTTTGTTTCTTAAAAAATAAAAATTTACAAAATCAAAAATCCATAAAATTTGTAAAATGTTATCAGAATTTTCATAAAAATTTACAAATCTTTTTCAAAACCCATAAAAAGTTCAAAATCAAAAAATTTCTTCACAAAAATATTTTCTTGCAATGTACATAGCATATGCATTTTTCGAAATAATCAAGACAACGGAACAAGTCTAAAATAAAGTCTGAAGATTGGAGCTATGTATGGACCTTATTACACTTAATTTTAGAGGAACCATTGAGGACTGGAATTAGAGATATTAAGATCACATTGACTTGGTTCTTTAGGTTCCATGAGACTATGTTCATGATTCAATTCAATGTGTCTAAATGGAACCCTTCATATCATACGTAAGACTCCTCAGAAAGTGGTTTGATTAGAAACGTCGCACTTAACACTTATATCAACCAAGATGGATTATTTAAAAATTTTGGAGTCTAAGACAGTACGATGCTAGGCCACTTCGTCAAGGGCGGCTCAAGAACCATTCTTGGGGATTGTCGAAACTGGTACTCTAACACACTTATTTTGGTAACAATGATATCTAAAGACTGGAGATGGATTGAGACAGTTCTTCTGATGAGGAATGGTTTGCTGGCGCAACTTTTTTCAAGACCACAAAACATGGGCGGACCAAAATATTCTATATCCATCGGGGCACAAAAAGATTGCAGAAACTATGCATAGTCAAAGAAAACTCCAAAAAGAATATACACCAAAAATTCCACAAAAATTGAGCTTCAGAAAAAGCCTGCTACTTTGTGAAGAATCGATTACATTGACCGACTTGATAAGGGTATGAAGACTACATTGGTCCATTCCCACATCTTTTCCCGATTCTCCTAGCTTCTTTTCCCTTTCGAATCTAAAGACTAGCAGCACCTTAACTTAGAAGGGAATAGTTGTCTCCACAAGGATAGGTTACCAAAAGAGCAAAATCCGTGTTGGTTCAATGGTTTGTCTGGGAAGAGTTGAAAAATTCAAACACATGGTTCTATCGCTTCAAGGTAACAAGAGTATGCGATTGAGAGGACAGTTTTAACCTAATTATGAATTGGATTGGACAATAGGATTATGTAACCTAAGGGTTGTTGTCCTAAAATCAAAATCAATTCGAAAAGCACAAATAATCCAAAGGACTTATCTGAGATCTAAACTTTGACTTTACAATGACAAGTTTAAAAGTCGGAAACTATTCCAAATTATTTATTTTTCCTTTCTTTATATTCTTTTCTGCACTTATAGTCATAAGTGTTTGCTAGGGACTAGCAAAGAAAAGTATACGGGGTAATGAATCCTCACTTCATCACCATTATTCTTTCATTTTGGCCTTAATTCTTTAGCTAAATACATGTATATATCATTAATTTATAAAAATTAACAATCTGTAAAGTGTACAAATTATTGTATAAAAGAATAAAGGAAAGAAAAGAAAAAGAATGAAGTGTCAAAGAACTGAGTGACCCAAGATCCCGAGACCCATTCATCATGATGACTTGAAAGACAAGGAAAAGAGTAGGGGGAGATAAGGCAGAAGAACTGTACAAAAATACACCGAAAACCACACACAAGACCATAATTTAATTTACTAATAACTGCTTTTTAGAACCTATTTTATTTAATTATTTTCATGCTCAAATAATAAAACTCTCTATATGAATATTTATGTTAAAATACATAGAAAATACAAAATTGATTTCAATTAAAAATAATGCACAGTGTGCCCGCGACAAACAACATAAAAAGTCGCAAAGAAAATTTTGCAAACCTGTATCTTCTCCATACTATATCAAAACTGGCTAAAATTACCGTTAATTGTATATAACTTTTAATAAGCTATTTAATGAAGGTGATTTCATTCAATTTGGAGTTAGGATGTAAAAATTTGGTTTTGGGTCTCTATGTGCAATATACTTGTATATTTTATTTAATATATTTATTCTTTATATTTTTCAAATTCTTTTATTTTATAAAATGGAAAATATAATTTAATCACATGCCATAATTAAAAGGGATTTTACCTGGCAGACCCTATAAACTTTGTCAATTACCTCCACGACCTTTGAAACAACATAATTCTCCCCTCGACCCCGTAAACTTGTCAACTCTTACCCTATGAACCTTGTGGTTACACTGTTTGAACCCCGTGAGGGTTATTGGGGTAATTTATAGGGTCGATAGGGTAATTATGTTAGGAAAAAGGTCATGGAGGTGATTGGCAAAGTTTATAGGGTTTGCTGGGTAAAAAATCCTAATTAAAATGAAATAAAGTCGATTCAATTAAATTAAATTTAATCAAGTACCTTTATACATCGATGAAATATACATATATACATATAAAGAATACATCCATAATTAATTAGGTGTATAAATAAACTCATAAAAATATAACAAAAATACCCAAATATGTAATTAAAAAAATTAAAAATATATAAAATATTTGTAAATATTAATAAATTGTCTAATATAAAAATAAAAATAAAAATAAAACTATCGAATTACATGTATTTATACCCTATAATTACACATGTAAATATTGACTTCTAATAAATGTCCTCAAAAATAAATAAAAATAGAAATTAAATACTACATTAAATTAGAAATTTTTTTATTTTATAATAAAAAATAACTAATTCATTAAACATTTATTATATAATTTCCTAAAGATTTTTTATTCCTTTTTCCTGGTTGGTCCATGTGGACCAACCAGGACCCTTCAAATGTTGACCTATGGTCAATTGTACTGACTCCAAGGGTCGCCCTATCAGAACTCACATGCACCATCTTTTCTCCAAATTTCCCACTTTGTCTTTGCCCCTTCATCCTTAAGCCCTCCACTTCTCTGAACCTTACACGATCGACCCCCTCGTCGACCCATCCTTCTTTACCAACCACCTCTTCCATTCACGTAATCCAGCCTCGAATTCCTCCCATCACCAGCCCATAAATCTACCCCATTTTTCGCCATTTTGAGTTTGATCCCTCTTCCCTTATTCTTATCCCCTCAGATCACTCCTGTGAGTTTCTACTAGTGATGGGAGCGCAACCCAAGTCTTCTGCAATGAGGAGGAGGATATCCAGAAAAGTATCGGAGCCACCTCCAACAGATTATGCCTCTCTGGTTCTAAGACCATATCGAGGCCATTTCCCATTCATTTTACCCCCATCAGATCATTGCTATGAGTTGCTGCTTCTGACAGGAGCGCAACCTAAGTCTTCTGCAGCGAGTAGGAGCGGAGGAGGAGGAGGTCCAAGTCCATCGCTTGTGGTCGTCATCGTAGTTCTGCATCCTAGGTCTCTAGCTTGGTTGAGGCCCATTTCACGAGAATTCTAGGTAGATTTTAGTTCCTCTTTCCTTTTTCTAGCTTCAAGTTTATCGTTAATCCAGTAGTTACATGTAATCTTAATATCCCCAATTTGCCTTGGAGCTCGGCCTCCAGGCCAAATCCGTCATGATTGGTATGTGCCTCCACCCATTGATTATCCCACTTCAATCTCTGACACCTTCTCTATCATTTCTCCCATTCGATCACTCCGGATCCATCAAGGATCTCGAAACTCAGGATCCATCTGCCATCCTTCGTCGGATCCTTCACCCCATCTCACCCTTCATCGCTTACAGCTTCATCAAACGATCGAAGAGCATAGCCTCGAGCTACATAATCTTTTAGTGTAGTGCCAAAAAGTCGAGGAGCCTCCCAAACTCACGAATCAGACTTGGAATAGCCCAGGTCATCCTGAGCCATCGGATCCCCCTGATCTTTCGCACGATCATTTGCACCCACCTACATATGCGAAGCCCCTCCAACAAATCGTAGTCGTCGTCAGATCGTGGAACCACAGAGGATGACTGGGAATGGAGCAATCAAAGCTCAAGGCATCGTGTTCTTCGTGGTTTTTGCAGACAATGCAACTTTAGTTAGATCTGGCATGATTTCCAAATCAAATTGTAGCCCTCTATTTCACGCAAAACGATGTACATCGAAAACCATCAGATCTTCCACATTGCAAATAAGTAGTTGGATCGAGCGGGGATAAGTGGCAAAAATTACACTAGACACCCTCTGCTCTTTTGTATTTCACACTTAATATTGTAAATGTTTTATAACATTAAAAAAGTTGTTGGAAAATGGCAAGGAAGCCCCTTCCTTTATTTCAAATTGCAAGTGGGCCCAACGCAAGCTTAGCTCTAGTGCCCCCCACCACGTGAGCTGGGTATTTTGCACTTGTAACCCCCCGACTTTTGTAATTGCAATTTAATATATTTAAATTTTGAATTTTGGTTGAAAATGTGTGGTGTTTTTGCACATGCCCTCTCACCTTTATTTTTAATTGCATAAGGGCACCTGCTAACTTAATTATTTTTGTGTATGTTTGTTCACTTTCCATAAATGCCTCATGTAGCTTAATTATAAAAAAATTTGGATTATGTGCCTGACTACATGCTTGTTCATGACATCCAATTTATTTTTTATTTCACATGCATTTTCTATTTATAAAATTCAAAAAGAGCAAGTTTATTCCCTGTTTATCTTAGAAAAATCAAAAAATATTAAAACCCCACTAAAAGTTTCAAAAAATTACTTACGATTTATTAGCTTGTTTTATCACTCCTACCAAAAATCACAAAAAACTCCAAAGAAACCCAAATAAATTAACAAAATTTTGCTAACTCTAAAACAATATAAAAAAATCAACAAAAAATGTAAAACTTTACTTTATTCTCCAATATGTTTATTTATACATATTACCACATATAAAAATTAGTTTTGAGAAATTTTGGACCTATTTAATATTTTTAAATCTAGGAACAATTCGTCCTATTTTAAAAGTCATTGATTTAAGGAGTTTTGCAACATAAAAATACATAAAAATTATTAAGAAATACCAAGACATCACCATAAATAGAAGAATATTTGAAAAATATAAAAATTTTCTAGTTTGTAGTTTTTCACTAATTATACCTATATTTATAAATATATTCCCCTATATAGCTTATGTATACATATATAATATTATATATGCTTAATATTAATATTGATTATAATAGACACCCTAAATATATTTTAAAACTTTTTAAAAATAAAAAAGACTACTTTTATTTACATTTTTTGACTTCTCTATATTTTTAATATATTATATGTAGTACTTACATTATACATCTTAGTACATATTTCCTATATATACATAAATTATATATTAAAAAGAAAAGGCAATTGAAAATAAGAAGAATATAAAAATAAAATAAAAATTATAAAAATATAAAAAGAAAATATAAATAAATAAATATTTAATTAATTAACTAAAAGTTTATAGTATATATACATAAATACATTATTATTTATTTATAAATAATAGTGCTACAACAACTTGTTCCCTATGTTCGACGCCCTACTCTGTTTATCACTATACACATATATTGTAGGGTTTATAATAAAATTTAATCCACTTTCTTTAATTTCTTTATATTAGTGTGTGGGTTGATTGTTGATTTATCAATTTGTCCTTGTGAGTCGGCATCACATCGAATGTTGGTCATGTTGTGTATGGACCCCAAGACTGCTCCTCTGATCATTCTTACTATTTCAAGTAACTCAAGTTTAGCAATGACGTCCACCTCTGTCGTGTCAAATTCCATGCCACGCTTGGAAATGACATAATATGGCACAATCCCTTCAGTGACCATGAAGTGGCTCTTTTCCCATGACAAAACCAGATTTACTTCATGGCATTTCTGCTGCACTCGGTCTAGGTGCTCAAGACTGGAATCAAATCTGTCACCATAGACTAAGAAGCCATCCATGAACACCTTAAGAAAACTACTGACCATGTCGGCAAAGATGGCAAGCATATATCTTTGAAATGTAGCTGGGGCATTGTACAATCCAAAGGGCATTCTTCGAAAAGAATATGTGTCGAATGGGCAGGTGAATGTAGTTTTCTCTTGATCTTCAAGGGTGATTGCCACCTGGTTGTACCTGGAGTACCCAACTAAGAAGCAAAAGATTTTTTCCAGACCAGTCTTTCAAGCTCTTGATCAATGAATGGCAGTGGGAAATGGTCCTTTTTTGTCGCTGAGTTCAGGAACTAGTAGTCAACATATACATGCCAAGATGGCGGTACTTGAGTAGAAATATCCTCTCCTTGGTCATTGGTAATCATGATGATCCCTGATTTCTTCTGCACTACATGTTGGGGACTCACCCATTTTGATTCAGATATGGGACAAATGAAGCTTGCTTCACACCATTTCGTGATTTCTTTCATAACCACATCTCTAAGATTAGGGTTCAACCTTCACTGGAATTTGTGGGATGGTTTGCAATCATCTTTAAGATAAATATGTTGTAAACACAAGGCTGGATTTATCCCTCGAAGATCCATAACTTTCTAACCAAGAGCCTTATAGTTTTTCTCTAGAACCTCAAGCAAACGAGATTTCTAATCCGAAGTCAGAGTGCTCCTACTGATAACCAAATACATGTTTTGCTCACCCGTAAGGAAAGCATACTTTAGACTACCGGAAGCTGCTTTAACTCAGGAAATTGTTGAGTTTGCTTCTTGGACACTTATAAACTATGTTGGTAGATGGATGGTATGTTGAAATCAAAGTGTTGATGTCTACCTCTATCACTTGATCTCTGATAACAATGTACCGAACATATGTGCAATGAATTCTTCGTGTTTGGTTAGGTTTTGAATCTTCATCAAAAAGGATAATCAGTGATTCAGATTCGATCTACAAGTTGGCAATCAAGGTCCTCCTCTGAAGAGAGGATTTCCTATGTGAAAATGTCAGTCAGAGAAATTTTCTGATCACTAATATCCACAATGTCACAGTCTAATGTTGTCGGTTCTGACTGATCTTTCTCATATGATACTTTTAGCTCATTAATCATGTCCATTGTAACTCAATCATTATAGGAGCAGAATGTGATCTTTCCAGACTCATAATCAAATAGTGCTTCGGCCATTCAAATGAACGGTCGACCAAGAATAATAAGGGTCTGGAGTAACGATGCAGACAAATCCATGTTCAGACAATGAAGTCCATTGGGAAGTGCATATCCTGCACAGTTACAATAACATCCTCCAATAAACCTCTGGATTTCTCAATGGATCGACCGACAAACTGAAGGATCATGCATGTGGGTTTAAGAGGACCTAGTCCAAATTATTGAATCAATGATGAGGGCATGAGGTTTATTGACGACCCGCTATCAAGTAAAGTTTGCTCAAAAACTTGATCGAAAATATCACATCTGATTAGGAGTACTCCCTTGTCTTTCTTTTTCAATGGGAGATCACTGATAGCATTTACGATGGCCATGTTCAGGGTGTGCTTTTTTGCTCTGTTGTGTCTATTCGTGTGGCTTTGACATTTCATTGTACATGCCTCTTTCAAACCTTTCTTTACTTCAGGCAAGTATTACATGGACTTCATCAATGGCATTTCTATCACAAGATTTTGAATTTTTCTACCACACTAGATTCGGATAATGCATTTTTCAATTTTTTAAATTTTTGGAATTTTACAACAAGGAAAGGTATATTCATAGGAGGAAATGCATTATTATTAGCTACATCATTTTATACAAATGAACAGCTAAAAGAAGAGCAATCATTCAAAATAGGTAAAACAAATCTACATGAGCTCTGACTTCATCGGTAAACTTTAAAGTTGTTGCTGGTGGTGGATCCTCCGTGTTGGTTCGGCTTGGCATCAGCTCTTATTATCGTTTTGGAGTTTTCATTTTGCTGATTTTTTGTATTTTTTGTTGATGGTGATGGTGGTTATTTGTTGCTTCCCCTCCATCATCTTCTTTATCACCCGTCTCTATTGTTGGTCCGATTGATGCAGAAGATGATGACTTGTCAGAAGGTGCTTTATTTTTTCCTCGTTGTTTGGTAGACAATTACAGTGTCCTACCGCTCCTGAGAGTTACAACATTAGACAAAATAAAAACTGAAATACATGACTCTATGGAATCGGATGGCACATAACAAACTATCTGCTCTTTATGCTTGAATTTGTTGGGGGTTAGCCCTACCTGTATTGGAACAGGAGTTTTTATTGAGTGAGGTCATCGAGCTTCTAGATCATATCTGATGGGTTTTTTACTAATTGGGCAAAGCATTCGAGAACGGGGTTCATAGGAATAGCCTCAGGTTCAGTGTGCTGACCACGTTGGGATTGTTAATGTTGTAGAGGTTGAGAGTACTTATTGTGGTACCTAGGATGCAGATAATGTTGATAAGGAGAGGGGGGATACTGATTCTAAGCAGCCATGTAATTTTGATGCGACTGGTATTGACAGTACATGGGCTTCTAGTGTTGATAATTATGTCTCCATATGTTCTGATAGGGTGAAGACTGAGATAGAGATTGCTGGACAAACTTCCCACTGGAAGGCTAGTGATATGGCTGAATCGCACAGGACTGACCATGTTGCTTTCCATCAGGATGGGACAGCTGTGCATCATTATTCTAGATGGTGCTCGCCTCTGGGTTTTGGGTGGAGGTGGGAAAAATGGATCCTCACAAGATGATGGTGTGGGTTGGTAGATGACTAGTTGCTAGTGTGATGACGGTAGTGGTCCCTGGTCAGGTGCCTGCACATAGTATACATGTTGGACCTGAGGTTGCCCTGAACTTGGCTGAGGTGGTTATGGTGATGAAGGCTCTTTCGTCTCAACAAGAGTTACTGCAGATGGGCTCGCAAACTGAATGTCATTGATCATGTTGACCAGCAGCTCCAGCTGCTTAGTGATGTGATGCATCTTATCCAGGTGTTGGGTACTTTGTTCGATCACAAATAGTTTCTTAAGGTCTTGTGATCGCTTCTTGATAATATCAACCTTGGACAGGTGGCTCCCGACGATGTTGAGATTGAAGATCTCATCCATGTCCGCTTCATGTGATGTTGCCATATTGACGGTCTTGTGGTGGAACTGCGGTTGACACTGATTGGCTCATGAGACTACATGTTCGTCCTTATTGAAATGAGATTCACCACATTCGGCATCAACAAAACTCTTGCTTTCTTGTGTTAGGCCCCTAAGGAAGTGTTGGACCAAGTTGGTCCGAGGAATGTCATGGTGGGGGCACTTTTCTTGCAAGTCTTTAAACCTCTCCTAGGCTTCATGAATGGACTTGTGCGGTACCTGGGAGAAGTTGTTGATTCTTGATCGCATCTAGTTAAGGCAACCAAGGGGGTAGAATTTGTGGAGGAACCCAGACTTAAGTTTCTTCCAAGTCGTCACTACCTTCCCCAAGTGGTTCACCCAGTAAAAGAGCCTTGTCCTGAAGATTGAATGGGAAGCATGTCATTTTAACTACACCTAACGGGATGTTAGGGTAGTGTGTTGTTCCACGGATGTGGGGAAATTACTAGAGATGGATATATGGTTCCTCGTTCGTATTCCCATGGAACGAGGGTAGGAGAGCCAAGAGCTGTGGTTTCATCTGAAAACGTGTGTGCATATGAGGGATTTGGATCCACTCTGATACATGGCCAGCAACAAGGTTATATGTTTCTTTTAATGTAGTCTTAGGAGCCTCTCTTCTTGGCTCATCAATCTCTCTATGGGGTCCATCTCTTTGTTCCTCTTCTTCTCCACCTTCTCTATTCTCTCTCCTCATAACATTGAGCATATCCTAGAAGGCGACCTGGACGAGAGCCTGATCTATGAGCTGTTGCTGGATAGACTGAATGGAAGTGAGCAACAGGGTGTTCACTGCATTCTGATCAGGTTGTGGGCCCTAATTTTGCCGATGTGGTTGATAACTAGAGTTTTTCGCAGGACTAAATATGTCTCACATAGGGCAAAGACACAGTCGTTGTGGTGACCCACAAGAAACCCTAATTAATCAACAATTAACCCACAATGATAATCAAGCAATGAAAATAATGCGGAGTTAAAATTTATTATAACTCTACCATATGTGTGTATATTATGCAAGTATGTAGAGCGTCGAACACAGGGAGCAAACAGGATAGATTGGGCTATGAAGCACAAACGATGATTGTGAACTCTTTGTCTAAATTTCTTTTTTGTGGGTTTTTAATTTTTAATTTTTTTATTTTATTTTCTTATATTTTTGTATTTTGTTTTCAAGTTTCTATTTTTTATATTTTTTATATGTTTTTATAATATATAATATAACTATATATAAAAGTATATATATACAATGTAAGCTAGGCTAGGTATAAATAATAATAATAATAGTTAAAATAAAGGAAATAAAATTTTTTTAGGTTTTAAAAAAAATTACCATTTTATATTTTTTAAGAATTTTTGCTATTTTTTATATATTTTTAAAGACAAAAATATCTAAAATAAGGGATTAAATAAATAGTCGAAATTGAATTAGAAGTTAAAAATATAAATTAAGTCCAAAATTTCCCAAATCAATTTTAATATAACAATAGTATATAGAAAATTCAGAGATAGAAAATAATATTTTTGGAATTTTTAATGATTTTTTAGATTTTTATAAGTGTTTTTAAGGATTTTTAATTTTTAAGAGTTTCTTTTATAATTTTTAGGTTTTTCCATTTTTAGAGTTGCAAAATAAATAAATAAACATAAAAACCTTTTTTTGCAATTTTTCAAAATGATTTTATATTTTTTGTATTTTATATTGTAGACAAGGATAAAATACGTTTTTTTTAATAAATGATAAAAAATCCTAAAATTGCAAAATAAAAATGTGGCATAAACTAGAATGCAACAAGGCGTAATCCTATTTTTGTGGATTTTTCGAGCAAAATAGCTATTTTAAATAAATAGAAAAACAAAGAGAAACTACAATACTGGCAGGAGCTTTTTTTGTTAATAAAATAAAGTTCAGGGCCACTCTGTAATTTTCATAGAAAATTATAACGTAAATAAAAAGTTTTTGGGCCAATTCAAAATACACAAAATTCCAAGGTTGCGCCTGCAAAATTGCCACCTCAAGTGTGGTATCACGTGAGGTGACGTAGTGTGGACCTAGATGCAAATAACAACAGTCGAGGGGCCTACTTGCAAATTATAAAAAAAAACAAAGGACTATGAAAGTTTATGGTTCAATTATTAAATACAAAAATGATGTGGGCTTAGGATGCAAAATACCCATGTACTAGCACGAATCGAATGGTGCTCCTCCCCCCACTTGCAACATAGCGGCTTCTGGGTGCGGATGGCGCTTCATCAACGACGATCAAGACTAGATCTAAATGATAGATCTGACGGTCGAAGCTTGGTGTAATCCAACGACGCTGGTGTAATCTGTCCCTTCTCTCGATCCTACGGCGGAGAATGGCGGAGGAAGAACTAGGAAGAAGCGCCGGTGGTGCGAGCTTCCTCCACAAAAATCACCCTCCTCCATCATCTCTAGCAGCTCTACAGGTGACCCAGACGCTCATATCAGGTTTCTCTATCTGCTGGGGCCTTCAAAATGACTGGAGGTGCACTAGAGCACACCCACAAGGGTGGCGGAGCACAGGTGCCCCAGGTACCTCTAGCGAAGGGTAAAATCGCCCCAGCTATCCTTCATCCTCTGTTCCTGCACAAGAGCTAACTCCTGGTCAAGGGCAAACTACCTCGACCCGATAAGGGGAAAATGGAAGCGGTGGAATGCGTTGGGCACGGGCGAAAGCGTTCGTCGGAGGCTAGCTCCGGCGAACTACGGGGGGTTGATCTAAGGCAAATGTGAGTGGTTAATGTTAAGATAATGTTAGGAATCAAGTGAAGGAATTAAAACTAAATTAAAAAGTTATAAAAGTAACCTTAAAAGGCCGAGGCCATGAATCTTGGGACCTCTACAATGGCGATGTCACCGTAGATGGGTGGAAGGCAACTAAGGCCACGCCTGACCCTGCTACTAGCTACTGGAGAAGCCTCTGTCACCGGCCTCGATCTAGAGCACCAAAGAGGGGCCAAACTAGGTCAAAGGGCATTCAAAATGGAAGGAAAGAGGAGGGTGGACTTATGTATAGAATGTGATGGTGGGATCTTCGAGGAAAGATACCGAGCATAGGGTGGAGATCTGATGGAAGCAAGGTGCTTGGTGTGGGGGATGGATATACAAGGAACAATTTTATGAAGGGTCAACATCCCCTCGAGCCACGAATCAGTAGCAATAAAATCGAGAAATAAGGCTATGTGCTATATGTAAGAGGCTACAAGACGATGGCAGTGCAGTTGACTAAAGTCAACTAGTGTTGTGTCCTGGTTGGTCCAGATGGACCAACCAGGAAAAAACATCTTGGAAAATATTTATAAAATAAATATTAAATAATAAATGATTTTATTAATTTTAAGTTATAAAATAAAAAAATTATTATTTTATAAAGTATTTTATCATGATTTTTATTTAATTTTTAGAGGTTATTATTTACAAGTTACTTTTTAAGGTGTATATATAGGTATAATTATTTATGTTTTGGGATATTTTAATTTTATTTTGTATTTTTTATTTTATTAATTTCTTTTATTATTTAATATATTTATTATTTTTTTATATACTTAAATAAATTTTTATTATATTT
Source organism: Ottelia alismoides (assembly GCA_037367405.1). NCBI lineage: Eukaryota > Viridiplantae > Streptophyta > Magnoliopsida > Alismatales > Hydrocharitaceae > Ottelia > Ottelia alismoides. The sequence goes on from JAZKJV010003589.1 coordinate 1,527,773, forward strand.
TTTGGACATAATATATATACTTAACTAAATAAGTCTATTTATTATATAGGTATAGATATAGGTATTTCATATATATATATATATATTATATGCATATTTTATTTTAATGTTTTCTTTATTCTTTTATTATGATTTTAATATGTACATAAATTATAAATAATATTTACAAAATTATAAAAATTTAAAATTATAAAAACAATAATGAATGATTAAAATGGTTATTTTAATTCGGTATACTGTACAATAGGGGCCTAAAAACTAACTTTCACACCTTTTCCAAAAAATATGAAACCACCTCCATTAAAAAGATTATTAAAAGTTATATAAAATTAAAGGTGATTTTGATACATTTTGAGTTTTTATTTGAGAGATATGAGTGTGGAAATTTGGGATTTTGGAAATTTATTCGGATCATAACTTTTATTCTACATATTATTTTTTGTATAAACTCAATTTTATATTTTTATATATTTTATTATCTACAATTTTCATGTTAAAAGTTTCTTTATTTGAGGTATAAAAAGTGGATAATAAAATAGGTCCCAAAACTGAATAAATAATGAATAAATAAAAGGGATTTTTATTTGATTGATAGCCCTTATCTCCCCCTATTTTATATCTTATCGACCCACTCATCAAGATGCCTAGGTCTTATGATTTAGGGTTATAAAATATATTTGATAATTTATTCTTTTTCTTTTCTTTTCATTATTCTATAATTTTGGCATTAAAAACAGTATTTTATACAATATTTATACAACAATGCAAGAAGGTTAATTTATGCAAATTAGAGGTATTTACATCCATTTACTAGGGTTTTTAAGGCCAAAATGATAGAATAAAGGTGATGAAACAGAGATTCATCAGTAGTCCCTTCCCATTTCTTGGAGGAGGCATCTCTGAATCAGACTCAGAGGAATTGATCTAATGGTGCAGGTTCGGCTCTACACAATAGAATGCATCTCGATCAGATTGACAATCTTGGGCACTAGATGAAGAGATGAATCTGGAATTAGGTCTAATTCCAGGTATCTATGAATGGAGCATTTGATATAAAGATAAATAGATCTCCATCCATGAGCGGTAATTTCGGGACAAGAGTGATCTCGGTTTATTTGAATTGAGGAAGAATTCGAGGAGTTTGGAGAGCAGTTCACAAAGTCTAAACCTGATCCTTGGGGAATCGCCTCGAATTATTGAATATGTAGAGTTCATGGAATCGATGTAGGTGTCAACATGGTCCCGACTAAACCATCCATGAGTCGATGCCTTGAGAGAGAAGCAGAGTAGATGAGGAATGGAACACGGTGATAACAACGAGATGAAATGAAGAGGAGAATAGAAGAAGGCTCAAAATGAGAAAGGCAAGAAGAAATGAAAATAGATTAAAGGAAAAATGGCGTAAGTATGCATGACTAATCTTGGACCTAAATCTAATTCAAATAAATCCAAAGCAATTGGATTCACCAACTCACGCCAATGAAGCCATAAGAATTCGACTATTTTTATCTCCTTAAAGGCTACCCCTATAGGAGAGTGAGTACTGCCAAAAAAGTATCTCGTACTTCCCACTTCATTTGTAACCATGGCATGTACTTTTTAAGATAATCCTTGCTATTGGGTCTGGATCCACTACTAAACCAAAGAATAGAGGATGAAGCTGATAGAAGAAATCGATACTTCTTCCTTGCAAGGTTCTCAGACGTGAAACAATGAGACAAACACCCCCATGAGGGGATGGCCTAAGCTCAATATTTCAAACTAAGTTTGCAAGCAGATGAAACCCTACTCGCCCAAGTATGATAGAAGCGCCAATACCTCGTGAATCTAGTCAACAAGGTAGTACCCATGCTGGGATTTTGGCTTTATTTCCTAGGGTCGTGCCTCACTCTATATGGAATATACTTGAAAAGAGTGTAGGCTTTGTGAACCCAATATAATGAAAGTTCGTTACGATTTTATTTTTGGTTAAAGTTTATTAAACAGTCCTCATATTTTAGTTTTTAATTTTCACTTTTTTGGTGTTTTTAAGAATAATTCACCTAATTATTTTTTTGTATTTTCTTTGAAAAACCTAAGTGATCCAAAACTAGAGAAGACAGGAAATCTGTGCAAGTGACACTATGATGGATAACTCTCCATTGTGTAGAATGATGCATGCTCAATTAGAAGACTTACAGCACTTCCCAGCTCTCTCCATACGAGATGCAAGATAGAAATTTAAATTACACTACATGAGAATACAAGCTAATGAAAATGTCCCTAAGCGGGAATTGCTATTAAGTTAAAGCACAATCTTAATTTGACTAAGGTTCGAGCATAGAGACTTTAGGTGCAGGCAGACATTTGGGCTTTAAACCTAAGTTACTCTATCAAGCAAGTCCTGAAATCTAAGGGGTCATCCACATAAACCAAATAAAAGAATGGCGTAAAACTCAAAATATGAGAAACAAATAGAAACAAGTGGAAAATTGGGAGAATAAAAGGTACAAGGCGATGAAAATGCAATAAAATCGAGCAAGCTCCCATGTAAACAAACACCTGGTAAAATAGGCTTGCGAATACTGAATGTCCAAAATTATTACAACAATTAATAAATGGTCTCTCTCTATCACAGAATAAAAATAAAATCTACATTAAGCAAACTGCTATGGTCTTCTCTTGTAATCTTCTTAATTCTCTCTCCTACCAGCTCATGAAGAACGATTTGATCTCCATGTAACTTGGGTGCACTGACTCTCCTAAGAAAGTCATCTTCGCTCTATGGTCGCTTGCAAAGATATCAACAAAGGAAATTGATTAGACATATAAAAAATATTGAAATAAAAGAAGAAAAAGCATATACTTATGATAGCTATTATGCACAATAATCCTATCCTACACGTTGCTCCTGACAATGTTGCCATTTGATAGTGATTATCAAGCAAAGGTTCCAAATGCCTGGTATATGAGGGCATGTGGTGTCTGATACGTCATATCTGGTAATTGTCGTAGCGATCGCTCTCAGGGTACTCGGATTATATCTCAATCAACTCAATCAGCAATCAACCACAATAATGAGTAAATAATAAAATATAGGTGTTGGTGAAATTTATTATACCCAACAAAATGTGTATAGCGACAAATAGTAGGGGTCAAACCATTAAGAGCAAACATGGATAGGTATAATTATTATTAATTATTAACTAATATTAATTTTTGTGTTTTTCCTATTTTTTGATTTTTTGTATATTTTAATTATATTTAGTTTGTATGGATTTTTAATTATATTGTATTATATATTTTTAAAAAAAAATTTTTAAGTTATTTTTAATTTTTAAGATATATTATATACTTATATAGTAATAATATTATTATAATATTATAAATAATATATATATAAGATATATAATAAATATATGTGTAAAAACAAATAAAAGAATACTCCTTTTTTATTTTTTTAAGGTTTTAAATATAATATACTTGTTTATAAGTAATAATAATTTGTAATTAGTATATAAGTAGTGTACGGGACATATAGTATATATAGATTTAATAAATTTCATATATATAAGTAAAGTTAAAATTTAGAAAATAATATGTTTTATAATTTTGATTTTATTTCTCCATTTTGTGGATTTTTTATAATTTTTTTGCTTTTTTTATGCATTTTTAATATATTAAAATATACAAAATAGTGAGTATAATAAATAAACTAAATGTTTTGGGGATATTAAAAATAGATAATAATGTCAAAATTTCCCAAAAATAATTTTTAGATATACAATGCAATATATTTTTATATTTGACAGGAAAACTAAATTTTTTAAATTTTTAAGGAACTTTTACTATTTTTTATTGATTTTTTTGGTTTTGCAATTTTTAAGGTTTTCTTTATTTATTTTTAGTGGTTTTTGGTGTGGATGCGTAATATATAGTAGTATATATGCTCTATTTTTTAGAATTTGTAAAGATGGTTTTATGTTTTTTTTATTTTTATAAGAAAATATGGAATAAAATGCTCTTAATTGATTTTTAATAAATGGGAAATTGCAATAAATGCCTAAATAAAAATATGATCGTGAACAAGCATGATTTAATCCATCTACAAAAATTACCGCATTAATTTTAGAGCACAGGAGCTATATAATAAATATAGAGAAGTAAAGAAATAAATACAAGCCTGGAAGTTTTATTTTTACAATAAAAATAAAATACAAGGGTTTTTCATGCAAATTCCCTAAAAGTTAATGCTAATTAAACAAGTTCTAGGACTAAAAAATATTAAAAGTTGGAGGCGCTTCTATGCAAATATCGCAATGCCTCACATGGTGCAATGTGTGAGGCACAAGGACCTTTCTACAATATACAAGAAGTTTGGAGGGTCCACTGCAATATTTCTGAAAATGTTTAAACTAGACTTGATATTTATGGGATTAAAATGGAAATGCAAAAGGGAATGGAGGGCCTATGTAAATTACCCCATAAAGCACCTCATCGAGCGACGCAAGGAGCTTCCACGTGGTCGCACTTATGATGAACAACAGAGAGAGGTACTGCTTTGACTTAATCTTCAACATCCCAGATTAGGATCTTGGGCGTGCCTTGCATCTGACGGCTCCAGATACCCTTGAAAAGTAGAGAAGAATGTCTTTCTTGTTGAGCTTCCAAATCTCAATATCTCTCTACTCTAGCATACTCCATCCACACTGACCGGTTCCGAGGCTTCCTAGAAGCCTTCCGCAGTTGCAGGTTCCATCGAGAAGGTCCAGTCCTCGTTGAGAAGAGGCATGAGGGTCAGTTAGATTTAGGTGACCTAGGAGCCAATCGATTCGACTTGAGCTCCAGGTGGTCTCCAAGTGCTAGATCCTGCACAAAAAGGTTCACAGGCATGAGGTCTTCCTCCTCAACCCTCAAATGAAGCTAATAGCACATGTATATGAAGGAGGCGAGAGCTCTGGTGAAAGCGGTGGAGAGGAGCTCAATCGACCTTGATTCTTGCAGAATTGAGGGAGAAAGATGGGGGATTTTGTGAAGAAGTGGAGGGGGATGAAGATGAGGGTGAAATAGGGTCGGCACAAGGTGGATTTCACAACGAGGCGGCAGTCGGAATTCTAAAGCTTCAGTGAATTTCAAACCTAAGATTACACTAAATTAACAAGTACTTTCTTAAAACAATACCTAAACCTAATTTTTTGGAATAAAAACTAACCTAAAAATGCAAAAAGTGCATCTCAAACCTGAATGGATCATGGAGCAGACGGACCTCCACCGAAGCTAGGAAGTCGGGCGGTGGTGTACTAGTTCATCACCTCCTTGTCCTCACCGATAGGCTTGGGAGATCCGTTGTCACCGGAGCTACAACACAAGGGGTCCAGTGGGGTTACGGAGGGTGAAGGAAGAAGGATCAAAACCAAAAAGTTCAGACATGGGGTTTATTTATACACATGAAAGGGGTTGGTGAAGATCACATGATGGAGTGATCGATTGGGTGATCAGAGGGTACGGTGAAATGTAGGGTAGTGTGGCGCACAATTTTTGTGAAGAAGCTAAGGCGATCAGAAGCATGGGCCGAGCACCAAAAATTAAAGAAGCAGAGGCAATAGGTGGGGTCTGGCAAGGGGGTAGTGTTGGTAAGGAGCTCCCTGATTGGTCCATGTGGACCAATCAAGAAAATCCGAGATATCAATTCATTATTAAATGGACTAAAAATAGTAAACGATTTTATTAATTTTAGTCAAAACATAAAAAAAGTTTCTTATTGTATGCACTATTTTATGGATTTTTTTGTTTATTTTTACAAGCTAATTTATTAGGTGCTAATATTGACATGTATATTCATATTTTTTTTACCTATATTTTAGGCATTTTTATTTATTTTGTATCTTTTATTTTATTATTGTATTTACATAAAGTATAATGAAATACATATTTACATTTTATATTTCTAATTTTATTTATTTACTTATAAATATGGATATGTATTATATATGTATAGTTTACCTATATATTTTAATACATTATTTACTTTTTAATGTATTTCTAAGATTTTATTTGTGTTTATATTTTTACTATAATTTATATAATATTTACAAGTATAGAAAAATGTAAAAAGGATAAAATATAAAGAATGAATTTCTTTATTACTTATATATAGGTATACAACATAATGGGGACCCGAAAGCTGATTTTTGAAGCTTAAATCCAATTGAATGAAACACCTTCATTAAGTAGATAATTTAATTTTTATAAATAATAACCGTGAGTTTGGTGAATTTTGATTTCATGTAGAGGATACATATCCGTGAAGTTTCTTTGTGGCTTTTTATTTTATGTGTCCTAGTCATATTATGCATTTTTTATGTGAAATAAATTTTATATTTTTCTTTGCATTTCTATGTGCAAGTTTCTTGTTGAATGTTTTATTATTTGAGGTGAATAAATTGGAAAATGAAATATGTGCCAAAATAGGTATTTATTCACGAAAAAAATAAAGGTTCTTTTATGTATTTATGTATAGTTAATCATCCTCTCTCCTCCTACTTTTATTCCTTGTCGACCAAGTCATCATGATGACATGGTCTCGGGGTTACAGTCATTCAATATCTTTGACACTTCATTTCTTTTTCTTTTCTTGCTTTATTCTTTTATTTGGAATTAAATACATGTATTTAAACTATATTTTTAAGTCGATTATTAAGTGTTATTTTGTACAAATTAATGCTATTTGCATGCATTTAGCAAGGATTTAAGGCTAAAATTAAATAATAATGGTGATGAAATGGAGATTCATCGTGCTATTATGGGCATGTATGATAGAGAGAGAGAGAGAGATTTTGTTGCTTCAACTTGTTTGTTGAATTGTATAGAGAAGAGACTAAGGTGTGTCCTTCTATTATACAAATTGGATCGCTAGGATGCACTTGAAACCAATGGTCAATATATTATTCCAACAATTTGATACAACAATTACTTTATTTAAAGAAATAAATAAATGAAAGACATTATCTAATAAATTTAATTAACAATTAAATCTATTTATTGTGGAATAATAAGGAAGGGGAGGGCCCCTTCCCGATAAGAGTGGACGACCACCAATGGAGATTCTCTCCATGTGGTCGTCCACTCTTAAAAGGAATGGAGCTCCTCTGCTTTCTTAATTGATGCGATTCTCGAATCTCACCATATTTTCCACATGTTACAACAACTTTTGTTGCTTGAATTTTCATTAAAATAATTCTAAATACAATTTGTGATAATTTCAATCATACCATTGATAATTATGAATCATATTTATCCATCCAATATTAAATGTAAATCACATTTATATTTAATTGTTCAATGCGAAATCCAAATCATATTTAATTTTAAATTTTAAGTTTATTTACAATTAAATCTCTACATGATATTATGAATCACATTCACAATATTTGTGGTTATTGCGGATAGTGTTATACATATTAATCTTATCTATGATAATTAAATCCATATTTAATTATCTAAGATGCCTCTCTATGTATGTCCAATAATATGAATCGCATCCACATTATTGATGATAATTTATTTCTATTCAATCACCCATTTTCCAATGTTCAGATATGGTCGATGATAGAATTATTCTTGAACTCTTTCAAGAATGATGAGTCTTCTCCGTCGATACTTGGAGATTAGGGCATGGTGAATGTACATTCCATGTATAGTGACTTGTATAAAGAGATCTAATCTCATATCTAGATCTAGAATACCTATACAGAGATGTCTGATCAAGTCAGACAGAATATCGAATCTTCTCATTGCATTTTAATTATCGTATTCAGACCAATGTCCAATATTTGGAGTAAGATTGCATAACTAGTCTATTAAGTGGAGTCACTATAATCCAAACCTTTTTCATCACTCCCTCTGAATGGAAGCATCATGGTTACACAATAGATTAAGATCACATCACCCTCAAGTATTCCTAATACCCTTACATCCTGCATGTTATAAGACCTAGAATAAACCTGAAGTTTTGATCTTATTTGAACTGTCTCCTTCAGGTTTTATCATTAAGTTTCTCATTCGATCGTTGGGAGTTTGTATCGATCATATGCTTTCCAAAAACACACATCATACCTTCAAATCATATCCTGATTCCAAAATAAGACGACCAATGTTGGAATTTGATTTATCCCAATTTCTCATGAGTGAGTGATGAATTGTCATTCATTCACCTTTATTATCCAATTTTGGCTTTAAATATCTAGTAAAATACATGGAAGTATCACTAAATTTCATGAATTAACATTCTAACATTACAATATAAATAGTATATAAATACATGTATTTTAACCCAAAATAAAAGAGAAGAAAAGAAAAGAAAAATAAAGGAGGTATCAAAGATAATGACTGACCCTGAAGCCAAGACCTAGTCAAACATTGATTAGGTCGACAAGGAACAGAGTAGGGGGTGATAGGGAATTATAATATACACAAATACACACATAACCCTAGAAACCTTAGGTATACAATACAATGTATATAGCTCAAACTTACATCATTTTATTTATAATTATATACACTTGAAATAAAAATATTTTCAATATCAATCACGTACATAATAATATAGACAAAATAATAAAATTATTGGAAAAATAAATCACACACAAGTCACTTTGTACACTCGGACGAAAAGGCAGCAAACAGAACATCAATGATCAATATTTTTTCTTATGGACTCAAAATTAATAAAACTCACTCCATTGTATTTAAAATTGCATTATCAATAAAATGAAGGTTGTTTCATTAGAATTGGAGTTAAGATGAAAAAGCCAGCTAATTGGCGTATTATGATACTTGTATATAATTGTATAAAGCCAATATATTATACTCTTTATATTTTTAGTCTCTTTATAATATTAAATAATTTTACATATTATAAAACACTTATGAATAATACAAATAAAATGAAAAACATTCAAAAATACAAAAAAAAATAATTAATAAACCCCAAATATATAGGTATAAGGTGCCTATGTTGAAAATATATAAATTTCTTTTGTAAATGTAAATAAAATATAAAAGTCCCACAAAAATGTGTATATATCTATTAAATAATGTTATAAATAAATAAATTATTTAAATAAGGTATTATCTACATAAGTAATAACATAGAAATACAAATACATAGTATATATGTATAAATATGTAAATAATATACACTAGTAAATAAGTTGATAAAATAAATAGAAATCGTCAATGATAGTTTAGCAAATAGATAACAACTTTTATGTTTCGAGTTGTTATTAATGAAATCATTTTATATTTTAAATTTACAATATTTCTTTTTTTAGTGGTATTTTGTCCTCTAGCGGGTGCTAAGGACCAACCAGGAGCAAAGAAAGGTTGATCCCCGGTCAACCCTCCCTTCTTCATTCAAACGCCCCCTTCAGATCGAACTATAATTGGTTTCACCAAATTCTTCCCATCGATGCTTGCCTCATTTGATTTTGCATTCTTCATGAAAATTGTGTGACCAATATCTATGATTGGTACCGACACCTCACCTTCCATCAATCTCTATTGGGCAGTGCATAAACCCTAGTCAAACGAGGCCCTTCTACATCTCCTTATATAAAATCAACTCAGCCTTCGTCGTGCTTGAAGATCTCATGTACCACTGTAACCTCAAACCCTAATAATCGAAGAGTCAGAGAGATACTTGGTGACAGCAAGAGTCCCCCAGGGCATCGCCGAGGAAAAGGTCGATGGATTTGAGTCTCCCCATCGTTGAATTTTATCTCTTAGTGAAGGTGTGCTTTCAATGTCATTTCATGGTCAAGGCATAGCTTTGAGGCTAGATTTAGTTTTGTCTTTTAAATTCTAGTGTAGTTTAGCTTTCTAATTCCAAGTATTTGCCGTACGGTAGCTTTATTTCCAACGATGAGATGTACGCTGGAGCCTCAAGCTCCATCCATCTTTCCCTATGAGATCTCCATGTTCCGACTTGTATTGTCACCCCACGATCATACCACATCACAATTTCCATTTACTCAAAACATCAGAACACTCTAATCTTGCACAGATCAGGTCTGCAGCCTCCATTTTTCGCCCTTCGTTAGAGGTCCACACACCGCCTCATTTCAATGATTCAGCTTCTTTTTGTGTGTTGAGATCTCTACTCTTGAACCTGAAACATTTTTGTGCAGGTCTATGCTACGAAGACCCATTCGGGGTGGATTTGAAGACATGTGGTTCACTCCAGGTTGTCAGAGCCCACACGTACATCCAGGCCTCTTATGGTTAGGCATGGACCTTCTTAGCACCATTAGTAGTTGCAGAATTCTTCCAGAAAGATGTTGAGCTCCTTGACAGGATGATCCATCACCAGAAGGAGGGGTAAATGATCGATCGAAGGTTGGGAAAAACGGTGTTCCTCCCCATTTTTTATGATACCTCAGGTACTGTCAGATCTCAAGCGGGAAACAGATATAATCTCCGTCATCCACGCAAAGGTGAAGCGGTGTGCCATCTATGTTGTTCATGTGTTCAAGTGAAGCAACATGTACCGTCATATCTGCGCGTTGTAAGGATATTTTGCACTGAACCCCTTCGTTTTTTTTTGTTTTTCTTATTTAATGAGCAGACTTTCCTCTACCGTGTAATAAATTTAGGATATTTTGCACTTTGAACCATAACTTTTCAAGTAATTACATTTAAGTCCCCATAAGGTCACCTCACGTGTCGCTCCACGTGAGGTGTCTTTTAGAGTTTTTGTGGGTATACCCCTATACTATACGGACTTGTTATTCAATGAAAAGAGCCTTCATGCATTTGTGTTTTAGTCCTTCCCAAGTGCATGCATAGCACGTGGTTTGTTGGATATATTACATATTTTCCCCTGGATTTTGTTTATATTTTTTGAAATGCATGAAATGTTTACATTAATTGCAAATAGTTCCATGTGATGCTAATTATTTTATTTTGTGAGCTTGATTTTTATTAATTACCTTTGTTTGTCTAAAAATTGCAGAAAAATATATTATGTGATTGGAACCATATTACATCTCATATATTTTTGATTTGGGTATTTAAATTTATTTTCATATTTATAAAAATACAAAAACATGACCATTTTCCCCATTTAGCATTTAAAAATACATAAAAATTAAAATATCCCTCTAAAAAATTCAAAAAACTTACCTTGTCTATATTTCAATGTGCTTTAGCACATAGTCAAAAATAAAAAATAATATAAAAAAGAATCCGTAAAAACATGAAAATCCTCAAATATCACAGAATTTATAAAATATTCCGCTAAAATCCAAAAATATTTCTTTCTATTTTAAATTTTCTTTATTATATATAGTTTCTATTAAGAATAGGTTAGGGTTAATTTTCAACTAATATATATTTTTAAAACCCTAAACAAGAGCTTGAATTTAATATATTCATAGTTTTGTGTATTTTTCACTTAAAAAATCCTTAAAAATTAGAAAAAAAATACTATAAATTTTACCCAAAATGGTAAATATTTTATAACCCAAAAAGATTTTATTTTTTTATTTTGATTTTATTTGACTAATTTCAAATCCAAAAAGAAATTTTATATATAAGTTACATATATAGAATATATATTGTCTATATATATTATTATTAATTATCTTATTTTAAAAATCAAAAATAAAGTAAAATTTTATAAAATTAAAAACATATAAAAATATAAAACATTAAAAGACCGTAAAATTTTGTATATAATTAAAAATCCTCAGAAATATTGAAAATTAAACAGGCACTAAAATTAGTTAAATCGAAAACCAAAAAATTATTATTAATTATGTATAATTAATAATTATCTGCTTCTACCCTTGTTTGCTTCTCAGTGTTCGATACTCTACTGATTACATATATACATCGGTAGAAGAGTTATAATAAATTTTAACTCACACACTTTGATTTATTCATCTATATTGTGGGTTGATTGTTGATAGATTGAGTATTCGGTCATCACAACGATTATTTGTCTAGTTTGTTGGACAGTAGACCAATATGTTTATTTTTCAGTGAGCTCATGTCTTCTCGTTCAGTATTGAACCTATATGATCCCTTTGTTAGATCGTACTACTCATATGCCCATGTATGCACACCAACTTTTTGGTGTATAGGCCTTGATTAGGTCATCAACCTAATGGTCTGCCTAATGTACATTTTTTCAACATATATTAAAACATTTGTCTCCGGTTAGAGGATATGTACCTATATGTGACAACATGTGACATAGGTCTTAGTTATCTCGATCTCGTTAAATCAACTCTTTAACCTAACTCATCCAACACCTTTGAATCTCTATTCATATACAGAGGACCAGCATCAAGAGGTCGATCAGATGTCAGCATTTGGAGTAAGGATCAATATCTCCTTCTCAGGATGGATATCCCTTCTTGATAATTACTTGATGGTGTGTTTGAGTCCTCAATCTAACTTCTTAAATATTCATCCCTACATCAGACTCTATGATCCAACATTTGGATCAATAACTGTATGATATCAAGATGTACATAGTACATAATCCTAATTGTACTAAGAGACCTATTATGCAAATTAGTTAACTTCATTTCAGTTTAAGGAGTGAATTGCAATAACTTTTATTGCATAATGGCTCGGCGTGGGCTCACATGTCTAACAGATACTTGGAGATAAGGATGGGACAATTGTATATTACATATATAGTGACTTGGATACTGAGATCTAATCTCATATCCAGATCTAGAGGACCTCTCAGAGATGTCTAATCAAGTTAACAAATCTAATCATCTCATTGTATCTAAAATCATATTCAGATCAATGTCCAATATTTGGACTATGATTAGATAACTAATCTACTGAGTGGAGTTACTAAAATCCAAACGTGTTTCATCACTCTCTCAGAATGGAAGTAACACAGTTTTACAATCTATTATGATCACATAAACCTCAAGTATTCCTAATACCCATTGCATATTGGAAGACGTAGAATAAAACCAAAGTTCCAATAATGTTTGAAATGTCTTCTTCATGGTATTATCATTAAGTTTCTCATTCGATCATTGAGAGTTGGTATCAATCATATGCTTTCTAAAAACATATATCATACATGTAAATCTTGTCATGCTTCCAAAGCAAGATGACCATCGATGGAATTTGCTTTGTCCCAATATCTCATGAGTGATCTAATGTCTTTCGGTTCTGTAATGAACATGTATGATCCCTTTGAGAGGTTGTATTACTCATATGCCCTCATATGCACACCAGCTCACCCGTGTGCAGACCTTGATTTGGGCACATACTTGGACATATGGTAACATATTTGTCTCCCGTCAAAGGATGTTTGTCTGTATCATGATAGATTATGCTAAAGGCCTTGGTTATTTTGATCTCGTTAAGTTAATTCTTTGAATTAACTTATACGATACCTTTGAATCTCTATTCCTATGCGGAGGACTTGCATCATGAGGTCAGTCGGATATTAGCCTTTAGAGTAAGGATTTCCATCTCCTTTTCATGTTGGATATCATTTCTTAAGATATCATCTCAGTGCTAGTCTCTATGGTCCAACCATTGGATCAACAGTAGTATGATTTTCAAGATGGCCATGGTACATAACTCTAATTGTATCAAGGGACCTTATAATTGCATTCTTTCATTCATCTCAGATAGGGAGTGAAAATCGATGATTTTTATTGACATATAAAAAGATTATTATAACAATTATTGTATAAATGATCTGTTATATCTCACATGTCCAACAATCCTAAAACTTGGAGATCACTATATCTATAGACCAAGATGTAATCTTGCATCCTACTTAGATACTTGAAGACGTTCTTCATTGTATTCTAGTATTGGTCTCCATAGCAGGATTGATAACAACTTACCACTCCCACTACATCACAGATATCTGGTCTTGTGCACATCAAGCATACATTAGGCTTCCCACAGCCGATGCGTAAGGGCACCCAGTCTTGTCCTTCTTATCCTCAACACGTTGAGGAGCCATCCCTTTACATAGGTGATGAATCATCGTTTCATCACCTTTATTCTTTCATTTTGGCCTTCAATCCCTAGCTAAATGCACGTTTAAATTACATAAAACGCTATGCAAAATACTGTAGAAATAGTATATTTAATTCCAAAATAAAAGAAAAAGGAAAGAAAAGAAAAATAATGAAGTTTTAAAGATAATGAATGACCCTAGACCACGAGAACCTGTCATCATGATGACTTGGTCGACAAGAAATAAAGTAGGTAGAGAAAGGGAAGAGAAATTGTACATAAAATACATAGAAAATCATAATTCGTTTTGCCCAATAATTACATTTTGGGACCCATTTTATTTTATTATTTTTAGACCTCAAATAATAAAAAACCTATATATGAAACTTGTACATAAAAATACAAAATTTATTTCACTGAAAAATAATGCATAGGGTGCCCAAGATACATAAAATAAAAGGTTGTAAAGAAAACTTTGTTGACATGTATATTATCCATACATATTCAAAATTGACCAAACTCACCTTTATTGTCCATAAAATAAAATAAGCTATTTAATGAAGGTGATTTCATTCAATTTAGAGTTAAGATGCAAAAGTTAGGTTTTGGGCCCTCATTGTGCACTATAAAATTATAAAATATTCAATTTATTTTTTCTTTATGTTTTTATCTTTATTTTATTTTTATAAAATTGTAAATATCATTTAAAACCCATGTTGATCATTAAAATAAGATAAAACTATTAAAAACTTAAAATAAATAATATTTTTAATATATATATATATATATGAAGTATAGATATAACATACTTATATGAATAATGTGCATAATTAATTATGCAAATAAACAAGAAAATAAAGAAAAAATACTTAAATATGTAATTAAATAATTTAAAAATATACAAAATACATGTATACAGTAATAAAATGTAAAATACAAGTTATAAATAAAATATACATAGTGCAGGTATATTTACCTATATTTATACATGTAAATATTAACATATAATAAATAGCCGTGTAAAAATAAATAAAAATAAGCATTAAATACTATATAAAATTAGAAACATTTTTTATATTTTAGCAAAAAATATTAATTTGTTTGTTATTTTTATTGATTTTATAAATATTTTTTGCCTTCAAAGTATCTGGTTGGTCCACATGGACCAACGAGGTTCTCTCATTTGTTAACCGTCGGTTAATTGTACGCCTAACTTGGGATGCCTTGTCAGAT
The DNA here is from genome assembly GCA_037367405.1 of Ottelia alismoides. NCBI lineage: Eukaryota > Viridiplantae > Streptophyta > Magnoliopsida > Alismatales > Hydrocharitaceae > Ottelia > Ottelia alismoides. The sequence continues at coordinate 1,542,995 of JAZKJV010003589.1, forward strand.
CTCGTTTCTCCCTATTTTCTTCTTTATTTCACTCCACCACCATGCAATCCTTCGGCTCGAGCCCTCCATCCCTCTGATCCTCACACCTCTGCCACCCACGCCAACCCAATCTTCCTCACCTACCATCGCTCCCTCGCACGTAACACCACCTTGAAACGCATCGACCTTCAACCTATAAATCTTCGCCCTTCTCCATACTTTTGGCATTTGATCACTCCTACGTCACTTTTAGCCCCTCAGAATTGCCCTTAAAGCCTCCAACTGGTGACAGTAGCCCACGACTGTGGTTCTGCAATGAGGAGGAGCCTCATTAGAGGAGATCCACTTATTGCCGGCTTCCCGTCGGTGGTTGAACTTCCTTGGCCTCCCGGCTAAGTTGAGGTATTTTCTTTCACTTTTTAGGTAAATATTAGTTGCTTTTTTCATTTATTGTCTTTAATTTTGCTTATTAGCCATTAGGTTAGGTGTTCTTTGTATCTCCCTTTTGGACCTGGAGCTTGAGCTCCAAGCCAAATCAAGTGTCCTCCGACCGTCCTTGTACCCCGAGTTCTATACCATTCCGATCGCATGTGAGTTCTCCACCTTTTATCTCATCAAATCAACCCAGATTCATCTTGGATCTTAGGATTCGAGCTTCATCCACTGTCATTTTCCCAAAGCTCGTCACCCTCCTGATTCCATTACTTTGTAGCTTCAATACCGATCGAGGGAGAAGACCTCGAGTCAAAGAACTGTCTTGTGTAAGTTAGAGTACTCGTGAATCCATCTGGAATAGAATAGAGCACCTGGAGTACCTCTAGGTCCTGTGAAGAAGGAAGAGCCCCATATCTAACTTCATCGCACCTGTAACTCATTGAACACCACCGGCACATGCGGAGAAGCCCTAGTTAGCTGGAGTCATCATCAAAAGGAAGAACAACCGTCGGACGAAGGAGAACGGAGCGATCAAAAAAATCCCAAGCTAGCGTTCTTGGCAGTTCATCATGACCACCTGTCGATCGTTAGTTCAAGAACACAGCCCAGATCTAATATCGGTCGTTCATTCTATTCGAAGATGTACGAACGAGCCCACAACCATCAGATCCTCCACGTGACAGTCAATGAGAGGTGTGATTAAAGGCATTTATATGTGGTAAATTGTGAAACCCCTTCCGCTTTTTTGTATTTATTAAATAGTATTGTAGATATTTAATTAAGTGTAAATATAGTTGGAAAAATTGCATTGAAATCCTTGTATTTTCTAGATATTGCAATTTAGTCCTCTACCTGCTCCTCACATGGTTCACCACGTGAGTCAGGAAAATATCATTTATGCCCTTGTGGCTTTAAATATTCTAGTTCGGCATATAAAAATCAAGTTTTAGTTCGAAAATTTGTGGTACTTTTGCATGTGCCCCCTTGCCATTATTTAATATTGCAATTATATCCCTACTAGCATGTATAAATTTTATTTTTACATTTTTATTTGCTATAAATAGTTTTCTTGCTCAAATATTATGCAAAAAAATGATAAATGCTTGATATGATGCTTATTCATGCCATATATTTTGTTTAGAATTTTCTCGCATTTTCCATTTACTAAAAATCAAGAGGAGCATATTTATTCCATGGTTAGCTTAAAAAATATGAAAACATGTAAAGAGTGCCTTAAAAAAGCCAAAACAATAGTTGTTGTTTATTATTATATTTCATCACTATAGACCAAAAATCACAAAAAAATATAAAAGAAAATCAAGAAAATAGAAAGTCCTTTCTAACCCTAAGAAATTTAGGTAAAAATCAGAAAATTTCCAAAAAAGTAGCTTCTTATCCTATATTTTTATATATATTACTTTATATTAAAAATAGTTTTGAGAAATTTTAGACTTATTATCTATTTTTAAATCTCAAAACAAGTCAAACTATTTATTTATTCTTTGTTTTAACATATTTTGGACTTTAAATACATAAAAATTAGCAACTATCACCAAAAAATCATAAAAACTGAACAAAATATAAAAACACAAAAACATTTTATTTTATACTTATTGATTATTTATATTTATATTTATATTTATAAATATATACCCTGTATAACTAATATGTGTATTCTTATTTATATATATATTACTATTATAATAATAATAAATATTATAAATATATTTTAAACCCTTGAAAAAAAATAAAAAGGACTATTCTTATTTGTATTTATCTATTTTTATATATTTATTACATATATTATACATATACTACCTATATTATACATATTACACTATATAGGCATATATACATATATTAAAAAAAGAAAATAAAAATCAGAAAAATATAAAAATAAAATAAAAATTATAAAATGAAAATATAAAATATAGAACATGAAAAATTCATAAAAATTAAATAATTAAAAACCCACAAAGACACTAAGTACATAGCAAAAAAATATCTACATAGATACATTAATTAGAAATAATTAATGGCTACACTTGTTTGTCTCCCTGTATTCGACACCCTACGCTTACTTACACACTATACACATTTATTTGTAGGGTCTATAATAAATTTCAATTCCACACTTGCTTTGTATTATTTGATTATTCATATTGTGGGTTGATTGTTGTTGATTTCATCGAGTGTCATGTTCGGTCATCTCAACGACTATCGATCTACCTTATAGATTGACACGACCGCTCTGTATATATCTCGGTAGTTCAACAAATGTCATCATTAACGGGGAGCAATGCGTAGTGTAGCATTTTTCTTTGTAGAGATTATTTATTTAGCATTTATTTCTCTTTCAATTTGATAATTGTTTATCTGCTTCTGACCATCCTTCTTTGTTGAATTTCTTGCGAGAGACCACATGGCAACTGTGACTTCCTAAGAGGTTGACGCACCTAAGTCATGAGGAGATCAGCTTTTCTGCATAGGCTGATTGGAAAGAGCCGGAGAGAGAGAGACAGAGAGAGAAGAGCATATAGTAGTGTAGACTTTTCTTTTATTTTGTGAGAGAGTGTGTATTTTATTTTGTGTATTAATAGTAATAATTCTAAACACTTGGATACTTCACAGTTCACGAGGTCAATTGTTCAGGTGATTGTTCACCTGGGGGCCTCGTCAGTTTTTTCATGTTTTCATCACCTTTATTTTATTTTATTTCTCATGTTTTGAGTTTCCTCCTTATTTTTCTTTGTCTTTTTTGTGATTGAGCCCTTAGACTTGGGATTTCCTTGACACTGTAAATTAGGTCCAAACACCTAATAGAAGCATGTGCCTATAGTCTTATACATTTTGACTTTGTCAAATTAAATTGTTGGTTACTTGGACTTGAAACCCCATGTCGTGAGAGACTCTATACAACGCTTGTAGGACACATTATGGCAGGCACCGAAGAGTCTCCAAAATTGTACTTTTAGGTTTCATTTCTAGGTATTCAGCATATGTTCTTCATGATAAATAACAATTCTTGTTTGAGGCGATTTCACTATTTTTGTGTATCGTGCATGTAGTGTACATATTTCAATTCTACCTTGCATCCCGCATATAGAGAGCTGGAAGGTACTGTAAGTCCTCTTACTTTGCATGCATCATTTGATATGCGGGTGAGATTTCCATCTTCGTATCCACTTGCATAGCTTTTTCGCTATCTCCCTCTTTTTATATCACTTAGGACTTAAAGAAAATCCAAAAAATTTGTTAAGCGATTATTATTTAAAAATACTCAAAAAGAGAAAATCCAAAAAAATTAAAACAAGGGGAATGCTAATAACACTTTGACCTTAATTAAAATTCTTAATGGCCATCATTGTTTTCATCTCATAAAGCCCTCATTGTTTTCAGGTACTATTCAGATAGAGTGAGGTGCTACCCCTAAGGATTAGAGCCCAAATCCCGATCTATGGTTGCCTTGATAATCACCTAAGATGATGAAGTATTGGCTCTTCTGTCGTACATAGATGAGTAGGGTCTTGTCGACGATGGTGTTCCCACCTTGTGTAGAGCATCCGACTTGGTCTGAAGTACTAAGGTTAGGCCACGACCTCACAGGTGTTTCTATCTCATCGCCCTGTGTCCGAGTACCTCACTTGTGAGGGAAGTATTGGTTTCTCCTTTTGGCTTCCTCTCTCTATTTCTTTGGTTGAATATCCCTCCAGGCACTAGATCAAGGACCTATAAGAGCACAGATCACAGGTTACAAAGGAAGTGGAAAGTACGAAATCATTTTATGGCAATACTCACTCTACTATAGGGATAGCCCTCCTAACTAATTGTTACAAAATTTACTTTAAAAACAAATAAAATTGAAAATATAAAAATAGCTGAACTCTTACGGCTTCACTTATATTGAGTTGGTGAACCCAAACTTGTTTGATGTTTGTTTTAATTTAAATTAAGATCAAAGATCAGTCATGTGCATTTGTGCTATTTTTCTTTCATCTGTTCTATTCGCCTTTGACCCTTGCTCGCTTTGAGCATTCTACTATTTTACACCCCATTTATTCATTGTTCACCATTATATCTTTCATCCATTTTCGATCTTCATCTTGACCTTCGATATGGAGACTCGTGAATGGCTTAGTCGAAAATCCACAGATATCCACATCGATTCCATGCAGCTAACATCTCCAATAATTCAAGGTGATTCCAGAGAACCCGGTTCGGACCTTGCGAACCAATCTCTAGACCCCATGCCTTCTTCAATAATCTGGGAACACTAATGTCTCTAACTTTGTCCCTTTTGGATGGAGATTGACTTCACTTCTTACACTTCTTTTCCATCTTTAATAAAGTCTTGTGTTGGCCTTAACATAGAACACTTCTCTACATCCGATGCTTCTATACAGACTGATCGGGGCATTATTTCATGTGTAGCCCATGAACTCAATGTGGAGCCTGAGATATTGTTAGATTATTATTTAGACATGGCTCCAATAGAAAGAGGGAAGGGTTCGCAACAGCCTTCCCATCTAGAATAGGGACAACCAGACCAGAATGCAGTGAGTGCTCAGTTGCTTGCCTCCATTCAATTAATCCAACAACAGCTGACAGACCAAGCATTGGCCTAGGTTGCTCTCCAAGACATGCTTAACAATCTGAGGAGAAGAAGAGTGAACAGAGGAAGAGGAGGAGAAGATGAAAGACCAGATGGACCCCAGGACAAGAAAGATGAGGGAAGAAGAGAGGCTCCTAAGCCTATTCAAAAGGAAACATACAAACTGACGCAGGCCAGATGACCGAGTAGATTCAGATTCTTCCAATCCATGCACACTTTAAGCAGAAGCCTCAATTGTTAGCTCTTCTTCTTTGTTCCATGGGAACGAAATGAAGAACCATACATCCATCTGCAATAGTTTGCTCGCATCTGTGGAACAACACACTACCCTAACATCTCGTTAGGCATAGTCAAGGTGATGGTATTTCCCTTTAGCCTTCAGGATAAGGCGCTCTACTGTATTAATCATCTGGGGAAGGTCGTCACGATCTGGTAGGAGAGCTCAAGTCTGCATTTCTTCACAAATTCTACTCTCTCGGTCGGCACAATCAATTACGATCTAGAATCTCCAATTTCTCCCAAGCCACAGACGAATCCATACATGAAGCGTGGAAGTGTTTCAGAGATCTGCAAGAGAAGTACCCCCACCGTGATATTCCTCAGACCATTCAGGTACAAAACGTCTTCGGGGGACTTACATTAGAGAGCCAAAGGCTCGTAGATGATGCTTGTGGCGAGTAGCACTTCAACAAAGACAAAGACATCATTAACAGATCTTCGAGGAAATGGTCGAAGGAGATGTTGACTTGTCGTCATCTCGAGCATATCAGCGACAACCATAGATTATGCAGAAATCAACACATATGACAACATCACACGAACCAGACAGGGATGGGAGATCCAACCTGATGATCATAGGGAGCCACATGTCCAATGTGGATATCATAGAGAAAAGATCTGCGATCAAATAGAGGACACAAAACATGGATAAACTTAATCAAATTATCAAGCATCTAGAGTTGTTTGTTAGCACTATTAGATCATGCCAGTTGGTTAGACCAGTAGTCCTGACTCCTACTGAGATAAAGAAGCCATCATCACCTCAACCCCATTAGTAGAGTCCAGGGAAGCTGGCAGTCCAGCACATGGACTATGTGCAAGCTCCTGAGCAGACATCGCCTTAGAAGCCGCAACACAGTTAGTGTTTTACCATCAGTTATTCCAGATTAGTGTTTCCCACCTCCGCCCCTCATTCAGGAGGTGAATAATGTATTGTCCAACGATACACAGCTGGCCTGTCAAGGCAGACATCAGCAGTGTCAGTCTTCATCTATTCATCCATTCCCTCAACATCAAGGAGGGATATTTGTCCAGAACAATCCATCTCAGCACCACCCATCTCCACCATATAAGAACAGTTGGAGACAGAATTCCTACCAGCAGTTGTCGTACCATCAACACCAGCCATACCAGCATTACTCAGCTACTCCATATCAGCAGTATCTTCCTCCTCAGCATTACCAACACATTCTACTCTCAAGTATAATTCTCAATTCTCATAGCATTAGCCTCCACATCACTCCCAATCTGAACGTGACCAGCACGCTGAACCATACAAGGTTTCTGCTGTGAACCTAGCTCCGGACTGCTTGGCTCAACTAGTGAAGAGCTTAGCAGAAATGAGCCAGAAGCTAAATGACATCACCGCTGCCAAAACCACTATTCTAGCACAGGTGCAGGCAAGCCCCATTAACTTTAGGAAAAGAGAGCAAGTAGTTTGCGATATCTCGTCCAGTCTAACATAGTTGGATGTGCTTGAAATGTTTTTATCTAATGTTGTCACTCTCAAAAGTGCTAGGACTTGGTAGAATTCTTCCACAGTGAAGGGGAAAAATAAAGCTCTCGCAGGTGAATCATCATCTTTTGCATTAACCAATCTAACAGACAGGTCGAGCACTAGAACCAAACAATCAAAAAATTAGCAAAATCAAAAATACCAAAAAGACAGTAGCAAATGAAGCAACATTACGCCAGCAATGAAAAAGACTGCACCAGTAGCTGATCTAGTTCCAGCCGATGGAGCCCAGCCTGCGGTTTTTGGATGACCACCTATGATGGATGATTGCACTCCTTTTTGTCATCCATTTATACAGCAAGATGTGGACATGAATTCTAGTGTAAATAAGAACATTGCTTTTAATTTTTATTCTATACATATTTCATTTCCTGGTGTAATGAAAAATCCAAAAAAATGGAAAATTGAAAACAGCCATGTTTGATCATGGTATTGTGGGAATCATTCAAAATATTATGTTTTGAATACATATGCTTAAGGCCATCAAATACATGCTAAATATCAAGAAAGGGTTAAAGAAGGCATGTACTTCAAAGAGACAGTCATGCCAAGTCCGTGAAAGAAATGTGAAGCATATCCTTACTACGGCTACAGTCAACGCAACCAGCAATCTCCCAAGCAAAAATAAAGTCAAGGGAGCCACTCTCGTCAGATGTCAGATGTTTAACTAAGAATTTGAATGAACACTTCTTGATACCAGATCATCCATCAATCTAATGCCTACTTCACTGCTCAAAGAATTTAGGTTGGGACTGCTAAAGATTACTAGAATGATTTTGTGGTTTACAGATACATCAGTTAAGCGGCCAAGGGTCATCTTGAATGATTTCATTGTCACCATTTAAAAGATGAAATTCTCAATGGACTTCATTGTATTAGACATGGACACCTCAGCTCATTTACTTCATATCCCGACCATCCTTGGAGGGTCGTTCCTTCGAACAACTAGAGCAGTGGTGGAATATGGCATCGGATAGATCACCTTTTGTTCTAATAGTGATAAGGTAGCCATTGAGACATTCCAGCTTCCAAAACCAACAAAGTATGCATCGAACGAGACTGAGCCTGCACAACAGAGGACTATGATCTTCTAGTATAAATCAGAGATACAAATCTTTTCATGGATGAAATCGAGACCCGTGAATTCCTCTCCACTGAGGGAGGATTGGACACCACAGTCGAGTTTCCTCAGTATTTGAAGACGAGATTTTTGCTAATTTTCCAGATGAATTCATTATTGGCCACCTGTCCTTAGCAGAGCAAGAGGAAATTATTGAATATTTCTACGCATAAGAAGACATTATTGAAAATTTCTACAATAGATTGACTTCTGTGTTTGAATGGCCTATGGTGGACAAATTACAATTGATGGACCCAACACCACCACCCTACATAGTTGTTGAAGTTGCCACTGAATTGATTATGAACCCACCAGAGCTTAAATTACAGTAAACGTGAAATATGCTTTCCTTGTGGGTGAACCGAACATATTCCCGATCATCATATATTCACAACAGACCACGGAACAGGAATCTCGTCTGCTTGATATTCTCGAAAAAAACCACAAGGCCATAAGCTAGAAAATTTCAGATCTCCATGGGATCAATCTCTCTTATGTTGGCATCACATCTATCTAGAAGAAGATAGAAAACCATCCCAAGATTTTCAGTACAGATTGAATCCTAACCTCTAGGAGGTTGTAATGAATGAAATTACAAATGTGTGATGTTGGATTCATATATCCCATCTTCGACTCTATATGGGTGAATCCCCTACAGGTACTGTAGAAGAAATTAGGGATCACCATTGTGAAGAATGACAAGGGAGAGGAGATCCCAACCAGAGCTCTAACTTCTTGGTGCATCTGTGTAGATTACATGCATCTAAATTTAGCAGCCAAGAAAGATCATTTCCCGCTTCCCTTCATCGACTAGATAGTCGAAAAACTGGTTGTGAAGGAATACTTTTGTTTCTTGGATAGATACTTCGATTATAACCAAGTTGCCCTTGCTCTTGAAGACTAGGAAAAGACTACATTCACATGTTTGTTTGGGATCTATGCCTTCTGATGAATGCCCCTTGGTCTGTTTAACGCTCCTACAACATTCTAGAGGTGCATGTTGGGAGTATTTGTAGATATGGTTAGTAATTTTCTCGAGGTTTTTATGGACGACTTCTCGGTCTATGGATATAGTTTTGAGTTGTTCCTTACCTATCTAGAATGAGTACTGAAGAGATGTTGCAAATTAAACCTTGTGCTCTCGTGGGAGAAGAGTCACGTCATGGTGACTGAAGGGATCATGTTAGTCCATATCAAAGTGTGGCATGGAGGTTGATCCTGTAAAGGTGAACGCCTTTTCCAAACTCGAGCCACCTATAAATTTGAAGCAAGTATGGTCATTCCTTGGGCATGTTGGATTTTATAGAAGATTCATAACAGACTTCAACAAAATTTCCCGACTGCTGACTAAGCTTCTAGACAAGGAGACAGATTTTATTGTAGATATTGGAGTTCTCCAAGACTTTAATTAGTTGAAAGAATTGATCACTCATGCCCATGTCCTGCAACCACCAGATTGGTCTTTACCATTTGAGATCATGACAGATGCTTCTAATTATGCCATTGGTGTGGTTTTGGTACAACGAAGAGATAGACTAGCATTTATGATTTACTATGCTAGAAGAACATTAGATGAAGCATATAAGAACTATACCATCACTGAAAAAGAGCTTTTAGCATTTGTGTTTGCCCTAGAAAAATTGAGATCACATTTAATGGGGTCCAAAGTCATTATGTATATAGATCATTCTGCCATCAAGTACTTGTGAAGCAGGAAGGATGCCAAACCAAGACTAATCAGATTGATCCTTTTACTCTAGGAGTTCGACCTTGAAATCAGAGATAAACCTAAAAACTAAAATGTGGTGGCATATAATCTTTCAACACTACCAGAGCCAGACTCTCCTAAGTAGAACAAGGTACCCATTACAGAAACATTTCCAGATGAGACAATTCTATTGGTCACCTCGCTCCCATGATTTGTCGATATTGTGAACTATCTTGTCTCTAAGATAACTCCATAAGATTGGTCGAAGTTGAAAGTTGACAAGTTTTATCAGATATACATTTCTACTAGTGGGAGGATCCTTATATCTTTTGTGAGGGGGTAGATTGCATCTACGGAAGGTGCATTCCTCATGAGGAACTCCATAGTGTCCTCGAACATTGCCACAATCAAGAATCAGGATGAAACCACTCTGGGAAAAGAACAGTAGTGAAAGTACTCCAAAGTGACCTCTGGTGACCGACGGAAGACTTCATAAAATGTTGCACGGACTGTCAGAAGATGTGCGGAACTATTGGAATAAGAGACACAATGTACATGGAAAACATTCAGAACTCAGACATATTTGACGCATGGAGCATTAACTTCATGGCACCATTCCCTAATAGTCAAGTATTTGAATATATTAGGCATGTTGTCGATTAAGTCAGTCGTTGGGTGGAGGTTATCCCATCCCCAGTCGTTGATAGTCGCATAGTATGTCGACTTTTAAAGAAGAATATTGCAAGGTTTGGGATTCCTAAAATTCTGATATCCGAGGGTGGTAGCCATTTTATCAATAGAGAAGTAAAGAATCTACCCACGAATATCATATTGAACGTCGTGTAGCTTATCTATACCATACATAGTCCAATGGCCTTACAAAATGCTCAAATCAGGAGATCAACACTATTCTTCAGATGCTTGTACGACCCGACAGGAAGAACTGGTCACAATTGCTTGACTCAATTCTCTGGACCTATCGCACAGCGTACAAGTCACCTTTGGGAATGTCTTCCTATTGCCTAGTCTATGGCAAGCCATGTCATTTGCCCGTGGAATTAATTTACAAATCCTTATGGGCAATCAATGTCTACAATTTGGATTCCAAGAAATCCAACAAGAACAGAAAGCTTGATCTGAACATATTACTTGAATTCGGAGACTGCGCATATGATAACAACTTGATGTACAAGGAGAAAGTCAAGAAGTGGCACAATAAGCATATTTGCAGAAAGACTTTCGATCCTGGTCAGAAGGTTTAGTTGTTTGATGCAAAGTTGAAACTTTTTCCAAGGAAGTTCAAGAGCAAGTGGACAGAGTCGTTTGTAGTGAAACATGTGCTTGACAATGGTAGTATTATGATATATGGTTTGTCAGCTGACGCACAACCTTTCGTGATTAACAAACAGTTGTTGAAGCCATACCTAGAGCATGATACATTCATGTACCTTGTTGATTCAATACAGGTGGTTTATCAAGAAGAATTCAAAGCTGCAATATCAGCACAGTCAGACGAGGCTTATAAAAACATTTTTTATTAATTCACCTTTTTTATTTTCTTCTTTTCTTATTTTCATTTCTCATTCTCTCATTCTTCCGATGATTACACTCATCCCATTCATCATTGTTATACTTAGGATATGCTTCATCCTGAGTATAGGGGGAAGAGTGTATACAGGTGTTCATTCTTTGATCCCTTGCATCTATCCTCAACTCTTGGTATTTTGTCTATACTTAGGGATAGTTTACCCTAAGTATAGGGGGGATAGGACTAGCCGATGATTTGGTTATTCCTGCCCTCGACCCTCCCTACATGTTGTATGTAGTTTGCTATACTTAGGACTAATTGATCCTAATTAAAGAGGAGACAGTTGACTTCTCTTGTAATTATTCTTTCTTAGATGTTGTAGTCTAGGCTTTCCTATACATAGAACAAGTTATGTATTCCTTTTTGTCTCTGACCTATGAGGATATAGCTCAAGCTAAGTATGGGGGGATCATATATATGTTGTATATACTTTAGCCATAACTCGTACTTTTGTATTTTCAATAATATGGCTAAGTAATAAATATTCAAACACACAATAAATTCTTTGTAATTACGGTAAATAAATCGATTAGAAACATTTTGAAGAATGTTGAAAATTTGTCGGAAACTTCTTTGAAAAATATTTTGAAAATGTTTGGAAAATATTTTGTAAAATGTTTTCAAACCTTTATAAAAATCTTTTTAACCATAAAAAAATCTTTTCTTTGTTTTAATAAAATATTTTAAAAATCCTTTGCAATTGATTTGGAAAATGGTTGTAAAACTATTTGAAAAATTTATACATATTGTTTGAAAAAACTTTGAAATGATTTTTAAAATTTTGTAAATGTTCATAAAAGTTATTTGTTATATTATTTTCAAAATAAAATTTTCAAATTATTTGTTAAAATAATTTCAATTTATTTTGAGAAGTGTATACAAAATTACAGCAAATAAATTTCTTTACAAACCATGTAAATTATTTGTTAATAACCACTAACTTAATTCCAGTAAATTCCTTGTGTAAATCCTTCGCCTAATTCTTGTAAATAATAGATGCAAAACTGTTTAGATATCTTCACATAATTTTTTCACTAACCTGCATTCAAAAATCCCTAAAAATTAACAAAATCCTAAAATATATAAAAAAATTTGCAAAATGTTTTCAAAAATTGGATAAAATTTTGCAAAAAAATTCAAAAAAGCCATAAAAAGTTCAAATTAGAAACATGCTTCAAAAAAATATTTTCTCTTACATTGTACATAACATTTTGCTTTTTTTGAAATAATCATGACAATGGAACATGTCTAAATAAAATCCGGAGATTGGAGCTTGGTATAGACCTTAATACACTTAATTTAAGAGGAACCTATTGAGGACTAGAATTGGGATACTGCAAGTCGCCTTGACTTAATTTTTTAGGTTCCACGAGACTATGTTCAAGAGTCAATTCAATGTGTCTAAGTAGAACCCTTCATATCATATATACAACTCTTGAGGTAGCGACTTGATTGGAGACCTTGCACTTAACACTAAGCTCAATCTAGATGGATTGCTGAAAAATCTTTCCGTATAAGTCGGGATGATGCTAGGCCGCTTCATCAAGGGTGGCTCAAGAACCATTCTTGGGGTCTGCCGAAATTGGCACTCTATCCCACTTCTTTTGGTAGCTGTGATATCTAAAGACTGGAGACTGGATTGAGACAATGCTTCGTATGAGGAATGGTTTATTGGCGCAACTTTTTCCAAGACCCCAAAACATAGGCGAGCTAAACGATTATATATCGGTCAGGGCATAAACAGGAATGCATAAGCCATGAAAAGTCAAATAAATATCCAAAAGAAGCCTACACAAAAAATTCCACAAAAATTTGAGATTTACAAAAAAAACATGCTTCTTGGTGAAGACTCGGTTACACTGACCGAGCATCACTGGGTAATGAAGACTACGCTGGTCCATTCCCACTTCTTTTCCCATACTTCTAGCTTCTTTCCCCATTTCGGTTGTAAATATTGGTATCACCTGACCTTAGAAGAAAATATTTGTCTCCACGAGGATAAGTTACTAGAGGATCATACTCTTTTATAGTTCAGTGGTTTTTCTAGGAAGAGCTTAAAAATTTACACACAAGGATATGTCATTTCAAGGTTGCGAGAGTATGCAACTAAGAGTATGGTTTTGACCAGATTGTGAAGAGAACTAGATAATAGGAGCATGAAACATAAGGGTTATTGTGTCACACTTCCTAACCTGAATATGGTTCTGAACAAACCAAGAATCCGAAGGTCTTAATTGAGCTCCAAACATTGATTTAAAAAGACAAGTTTAAAAGTCGAAAAATATTCCAAGTTATTTCTTTTTCTTTTCTTTATTTTTTTGCACTTATAGGCATAAGAGTTTGCTAGGGACTAGCAAAGGCAAGTATAGGTGGGTGATGAATCCTCATTTGATCACCTTTATTCTTCTATTTTGGCCTTAAATCCCTAGTTAGTTGCATGTATATATCATTAATTTGTACGAAATAAATCCCCTATAAATTGCATAAAATATTGTGCAAAATGATGTATAAATAGTATATTTATTTCTAAAATAAAAAAAAGGAAAGAAAAGAAAAATAATGAACGGTCAAAGACATTGAGTGACCCTAGACCCCCAGAACTAGTCATCATGATGACTTGTTGACAAAGAATAAAGTAGGGGGAGATAGGGCAGAGAAATTATACATAAACTACATAGAAAATCATAATTCATTTTTCCCAATAATTACATGTTGAGACCCATTTCATTTTATTAATTTTAAATCTCAAATAATAAAACCCTCTATTTGAAACTTGTACATAAAAATACACATAAAAATACAAAATTGAATTTAGTGAAAAATATTGCACAGTGTCCCGGGACACACAAAATAAAAAGCTGCAAAGAAAACTTTGCAAACATGTATCTTATCCATATAGATTCGAAATAGATCAAACTCACCTTTGTTGTTCATAAAATAAATAATCTATTTAATGAAGGTTGTTTCATTCAATTTGGAGTTAAGATGCAAAAGTTAGGTTTTGGGCCCTCATTGAGCACTATACATGTATAAAATATTTAATTCATTTATTCTTTATATTTTTAACTTTCTTTTATTTTAATAATATTATAAATTCATTTCAAACTCATGTATATAATTAAAATAAAATAATATAATTAAAATAATATAATATAATATACTTTAATATATAGATGAAGTATACATATAACAAACCTATAAGAATAATGTACATAATTAATTAAGTATGTAAATAAAAAAATAAAGCAAAAATACCTAAATATAAAACATAAAAAATTAGTTCATTTGTTATTTTTTTATTTTATAAATATTTTTCACCTCGGAATTTTTCGATTGGTCCATTGGACCAACCAGGTTCTCATGTTTGTTGACCTTCGGTCAACTGTACGTCTAACTTGGGTCGCCTTGTCAGACCTCGTTTCTCCCCCATTGTCTTCAAAATTTCACTCCACCACCATGTAGTCCTTTGTCTCGAGCCCTCCAACTCTTTGATCCTTGCATCTTCGCCAGCCACGTCAACCCATGCTTCCTCACCTACCATTGCTCCCTCGCACGCAACACCACCTTAAAACTCATCGACCTTCAGCCTATAAAGCTTCGCCCTTCTTTGTACTTTTGTTATTTGATCACTTCTACATCGCTCTTAGACCCTTGCCCTTAAAGCCTCCATCTGGTGATAACAGCCCACAGTCACCATTCTGTATTAAGGAGGAGCCTCTTCAGAGGATATCCGCTCATTGTCGTGTTGGACATGCGAGCCCACGGCGAGCCATTATACAATAAATGTTATTGCGAATATCATTCCCTGATCTGAAATGAAGAGTTTATAATTTGCATAATAGGTCCCTTAGTACAATTAGGGTTATGTACCATGGCCATCTTGATGATCATACAGTTGTTGATTCAAGTATTGAATCACAGAGGCTGGTGCTTGGATGAACATCTAAAGAGTTAGATTGAGGACTCATCAAGCACCGTCAAATGATTGTTGAGACATGATCTCCAGCCTAAGTAGGAGATGGCAATCCTTTTCTTGTTTAGGTTGATATCCGACCGACCTCTTGATGCAGGTCCTCTGCATGGGAATAAATATTTGGAGGTGTCAGATTAGTTAGGTCAATGAGTTGACTTAACGAGATCGAGATAACCAAAGTCCTATGTCGTATGCTGTCACGATATAGGCATGCATCCTCTGACCAGAGACAGATGTGTTACTATATGTCTGATTATGTACATTTGGCAGACCAATAGGTTTATGACCTAATCAAGGTCTATACACCGGCGTGATGGTGTGCATACAAGGGCATATGAGTAATACGATCTCTCAAAGGGATCATACAGGTTCATTACTGAACCGGAAGACATGAGCTCACTCATGAGATATTGGGAAGATAAAATTCCATGCATGGTCATCTTGCTTTGGAAGCTTGACAGAATTTATAGGTTTCATATTCACTTTTGGAAAGTATATGATCAACACCTGGGTATGACATATGCTTTTGGAAAGTATATGATCGATACCAACTCCCAATGATCGAATGAGAAACTTAATGATAAAACCCTGAAGTAGATAGTGTAAAATTGATCTTGTACTTCTGGTTTATTCTGGGTCTTCCAGTATGCAAGATGTATAGGTATTGGGAACACCTGAGGGTGATGTGATCATAAATGGTTGTATAACCAGGACGCTTCCATTCCTAGGGAGTGATGAAATGGGTATGGATTTTAGTGACTCCTCTCAGTAGAGAAGTAATATGATCTTAGTCCAAATGTTGTACATTGATCTGAATGTGATTCAGAAGCAATGAGAAGATTAGATTTATGGTCTTGATTTAATCAAGCATCTATGGGAGGCCCGAGATCTGGATTTGAGATGTTATCTCAATATCTAAGTCACTATACATGGAATAATACAATCACCCTATCCTTATCTCCAAGTATCTGCGGAGAAAGCGCATTATTCTTGAAAGGGTTCAAGAATGATTCTATAGTTAAATTATATCTAAGCATTGAGATATTGATAACTAAATATGATTTAATTATCTTGATAAATGTGGATATTTATCCAAAATAATTAAATTTAATTTAATTATTGTGGACAAGAATAATATGGATAGCAATATTCAATTATTCATAATATATTGTAAATATGATTTGTAATGTATTAGAGAGAGCTTATTGTGATTTATATTTGTTAATTAAGTATTGGTGTGAATTGAATTCACATTGTATAATTAATTGAAAATGTTTTTGGGTTTGTGAATGTGATTCACAAATCTTCAGTAGCAAGATTGTAATATTCTCAAAATAATTATGAATTATTTTTGTAGAATAATTTACAACAAAAGTTGTTGTAAAATTCATGGAGATTACAAATATATTACAAGATATCTCAAGATTGGTGGAGATCCCACCCTTCCATATATGAAGGGTGGACGGCCACAATTTCCTTAGGGAAATTGGTGGCCGTCCACTCCATATATGGAGGGTGGATTCTCCAACCAATTAACTCCATGTTTGATTGATTTGATTTGGGATTGAATTATATTTGATTTATCAAATATATTTAATCTAAATTAAATTATTAGTTTTTGTTTTTTTACCAACAACAATCTTAACTATTGAAATAAACACAAATCAATCTCATCCATTGATATGGTGTGTCCCATGGATTGTGATCCATGAACTCCCAAAACCCTCTAAATAGAGAGGCACCCCTTTCTCTCTATGGTTATGCAATTGTGATACATCAAGCTCTCTTCTCTCATTCCACACGTCACCCCTTCTCTCCTCTCCATTGGTGGCCGTCTACCAAACCCTAGAGGAGAAGCCTCGTCGTCGCTTCGTCACCGTGCCTCCGCCTCGATGTTCCTCGGTTCTCCATCTTCTTTGGAGTGCTTCGCTCACGAAGAAGGTGTTTGATCTTGTGCGACGAGATCAGGAGTTCACCGTGCTTGGATCAACTTCTTGGATTACGAGGATCACGCGACTCATCCCCGCGCTCGCAAGCGTCTTCTCCGAAGATTGAACTTAAGACAGGAGGTCTCTTTTCGTAGAGACTCGATCGATCATTCTACAAGAGGTATTCCTATATACTTGATGATGAAACGATCTGAGAATCGTTCTTGGATCATGTGGTTTCATCACATGAAAATTTTTTAAATTCTGTTGCATAGAACAACTAATCCGACTAGTCGTTCTTTGTTGTATTTGATACGATGCTCACGCTTTCATGTTGCACTTGAGGATTATCCCATATCCTTCAAGTGGTATCAGATACGTAGGTCGAAGGTTTTGGATACGATCCGTAAACCTAGGACGACTTGGGTTCGTTAAGGTTGCGAAAGTTTTTGTCGCATTTCATTTTCGCACATCTGTTTAGTGAATAAATTAGGCCCTATTTAAAACTTTTAAATACGAATTAATCACTTAGATTTGTTCCCCATTAATTAAGGAAACCATAGGATCTGAGTTTACGTAATTTGGGTTCCGTTTGCTCGAGATATAGTCGTTTTAATGAACATGTATTCACTGATGCGGGAACTGCCAATCTTAATATGATTAATGAGTTAATTACTGTTTTTATCCGACTAGAAATGCGTGAAATATCACTTAGGTTTTGTTATAAATCAAATTAGCAATCTTTGGAAACTGATTTTGCCTAATTTGGATTTGCATTGATTGAGATATGTTAATTTTAGTAAGTAGGGGTCACTTCTGAAATTACATTCCTAATCAAGAACCATGTGATTGTCAATTAGTGAAATTAATTGTTAATTTCATGAAATAATTATGGAAAATATTTGAGAAATATTTAATGATGATTATTTCCTTAATTGACTTGGCCTCAACCAATAAATTGATTAGATTTGATCTTGATCATAATTTGAAATTCAATCAACAAACAACTTGCTTGAATTGGATTGGGAATTTGTCTAGCAAATTTCCTTATAATCGAAATTATTTTGATTATTACTATATTATATAATTTCGGTTGAAAAACTGATGATCATATCAAGTGCACATTGATCTATTTGGCATTATCCTTTCATGAGGTGGATATGGTGTTTAGTCGGGGAGCGTTGGGGTAGCGGGTCGCAACGATTTCGGTCTGTCTCACTCCCATCGATACTGGCCATGACAGCGAGTAGGGACTCGATAATGCCGGAGAAATCAAGGTGTATTTTTCTAGTTATTAAAATTCTAATTAATACGTACTTTGAGATAATACAATATATATATATTCAAGTAAAACCAATCAAGTTTGTTGATTGAATTGGATTGATAATTGATGTATTGAGATTGAATTAATTATATCCAATTAAAACACTCTATTATGAATAGATGTATATTTCCCTTGGAAGAATAATTATATGAATATGATTCATGATAATTAATTAAAATTTGAATATGAGGTGGAGGATCACATAAGTGATATCCATGGTCTCCCGTCAAGGCGAAGGGTTTCCGTCATCAGGGATTCCATATAGGAGACGCATGTCCGAAGTGACAGCTCTTGTATGCAAGCGCATCTGGATCGGGCTCTTTTCTTCTCGAAAGAGTAAGGCCGTATGCGTAGTGACCCCAATGCTGGATCCTCATATTATTGGGGCGACATTGGATTGTGCATAGAGAGTACTATTCCTGTTGATGGTTGGTTAAATTAATGACGGGTCAACATCACCTTAGGGGTGGTGGGCCCGGGTGTTAAAGACCAAATTGGGAGATGCAAGTTGGACTTGCAAGGCGGAATGTGTTCCCTCTTCTTTTTATCCGAGTTACAGGTTCTCATATTATTGGGATGTAACAAAGTTAGAAAGGAGATCCTAGATTTTATTGAGATATAATGGTAAGTATATCTCTTACATTGAAAGTGATTAAGGGAATGAACTTTCAATGTTGACAAGACAAGACAACTTTGATATAAATTCCTAAATTAAAGTAAAATGAGTATATATATTTATATATATATATATATGCAAAATTCTTATTTCAGATAATCCTTCATTAAACCGACTCAATAATATACTCAATAATAACCAGTAAAATATCATGGATTGGATCCATGATCAAGATATTGTACTTGCATTTGAACACATAATGTATGTGGTTGCAATGTGCAAGTTTCCTCATATTAATGAGGAGTGACAATTAAATAGACAATAGGACTACGACCCTAGGGTTTGTATGTCTCTATAGTCTTGATATCTCATCGAATTTACTTTGGAAGTGACATGTCGATGATGATTGTAAGTGTCAAATAATCCCTATAAAATCTAAGAAGATATTTTGGCATGCATATATGCTCTCAACATTTAATTATGAATGACATTGTTCTCTACATCATGCAGAATCGTGGCTCTATAAGAGATGATGTATTCAAATTGTTTGAATACCTACCTGACCAATGTTTTAAGAGTTTAGATGGATGTAGATATGATGAGTGTCATCATTCTACTATCTATACTCTAGCTAATAATGAAGCTTCAAGATATTCATATTGTATGAATAGAATGAAGCATGTACAAATGTTGAAATGCTCTTATATTGAAATCTTTTGAATTCAACATAAAAGATACTTTTACTTGAGAAATGGTTGCTTATAGATAAAGGGAGCGTAGTAGAAGCATGGGTTGGACCCAAGTAAGAAGGAAAGTTAAAGAGTTGACCGTACTTCTGTGACTTCCATATGACATCCAAAGAGTTGGATGAATACCAATACTGCAATAAGATGATGTGTTGATAGTATGACTATCAAATCTATCTAGAATCTTTAGAGAAGGAATCAGATAGTACATCAGAGTAATCTACATATAATCATTGAAATTGACTTATTTATTTGATAAGATAAAGTCTAATAATTGTATCTCAATCTTCTAATGACACTTGCAATTGGTTTCATATGTATTAGAAGATTAGAAATTTGTTTTTAAGGTTTAATAGTCATACACATGGACATTAATGCAATTGTTGCAACAATCTCTATTGGATAGATGGACTTGTTATTTTCAATGGGAGAGTCCTTAGTCTTAGAGAATGTCTCTATGACCTAGATATCAGAATACAATCATTGTTTATTTATAAATATTGGAAATAAACACGAATTATGTAATAGATCTATTATAAAGAGTTATGATGGAGATATTTCAGATAGTAATCTAAAATCTAGTGGACTCTACTAAATTAGAAAATTAATGAATGGTTCATTAACATTTCTAATAATGAAATTAAACCTTAAAGATTAATAGGAGAATGAAGATCATTTGACAATGGTCTGGCATCGAACCTTAGACATTTGTCTGTTAATGTGATCAATAGACTAATAAGAGATGCAACTTTAGATTGTCTAAAGGTTCAAATCTTACATACTTGTGAATATTGTATTCAAAAGTAAAAATGTCCAATACACCCTTCCTTGGAATGGTGTTAGATGTCAAGGTGACGGACCTTGGACCTACCCTTTTATGTCGTATAATTGACGATTTCGTTGCAGTCGGATAAATCCGGATCGATCAAAAATAACCGCACAAATCTATCAATCGTCTAATGAAATTAAGCACGGTTTTATGTTTATTTAGCCTGGGCAAGCCCCAGGGTCAACTCAAGAGGCAAAGGAACAACTCGGGATCAAATTAGAGGGATTAGATTGCGATTTCCAAGTGAGATTTTTTGTAATTTTTTTATACGATAAAAATGCCAAATGCAACAATGCGGATGAATTAGGTTATTAAGAAAATCAATAACTTAGCCAAATTTAAATTTAACGTGAAATTAATCCAAATTGACCCATTATATTTTTCCTTTAAACCTAATCCAACGACGAATGCAAAATGGATTTTTTTGGAATTTTTGGGTTTAAAATGCACAAATGAAAAATGCAAACTTTTTGGGGTTTTTATGCAATTTTTCGTGCAAATGATATGTAAAAATTATGAAAAGTTTACTAGAAGATAAATACAATGAAATGAAGCTACACTAATATTTTGAGAATTTTCTGACACTTTATGATTTTTTTATGATTTTTTTACTGAAACAGAGCGACTGCAGGTATTTAATTTCTAATAAATCGACGAAGTTAAATTATTCAGAGATTGATTTATCTCAATTAGATATTTCAACAAGGAATCCATGAGAGTTGAAATTTCTCGAAAATCTTATTCGTAGATTTATTTAAAAATCATATACAGAAATTGCTAAGGAATTTATTTTATGCATAAACAACTCCTAATTGGACGAAACTTGGATAATAATTAAAGCACAAACAAAGGCATCATTTATAATTTTTTTCACAATTTTTGGAGCAAGGAATGAACATGAGCGAATTTCAGAGCTTAAATGGGTAAATATCACTGATTTTCACTTCTCTGATTTTTAAGAAATAAATAAATACTCATAAAAATACAATTAAATAGCCAGAGGATAAAGATTTTGTTTCTCTATAACATGATAATTTTTATTGGACAAAAAGATGCTAAATGACTATCCAAATTAACTCTCAAAGTCAGGGGTATCAATGCAATACAAAAATTGAAAATAGTAGACTCAAACTGTGCACAAGGGCACTTCTGCAAATATATAAACGTGTAAGGACACGAATGCAATTTTCACAAAGTAAAAAAAATAAAAATCAACTTTTTCTTTTCTTACATCCCACGCAAGGTGCAAGATTGGGGCGGCTAGGGCTGGATGCCTGGCATGTTGGAGCGGCGATGGGAAGGTCGAGCGACACGAGGAGCGGTTGGCGGTCGCTACACCGGCGGGAGGAGGGCGGCGTGCTCGCGGTCGAAGCGTGGAGGCGGCGATGCTGAGCGACCGGGGCAGCGCGAGGGGACGCGCACGATCGCACGTCGCGAGAGGGGGCGGCGCACTCAGGTGGGGGCGCGATGGGGCCGGCGGAGGGCGGAAGGAGGATCCGCGCTGCGCGGAGGGGACGTGCGGCCAAGGGCGGTGTGCCGGTGGTCAGGCGCGCCTGCGGATGGCTGCTGGGTCGGCTGCGGGCGGAGGCGCGGCGGGGGAGCGCACGCCGTCGGGCGAGGGGCGGCTGCGGTCCCTGGTGGGCTGTCGCGTGGAGGAGGGCACGGGGGCTTGTGCCGGTGGAGCTCACGGATGGCGGCGGTGACGCTTGTGGCCAGGCGGTGGCCGCTGGATGGCGAGGAGGCAGGCACGGGGCGCGGCCGTACGGGTGGCCGGAGTGGCCAGCTGCTCCTGCTTTATTTTTTATTTTGTTTTAGTAATTTTTTGTTGTATTTTTTAATGCAAACAGGAAAAAATTTTGTAGAGATGAAATGATGGTGTGATGATGAAAGATGATGATGGCGGTGTAAAAATGCAATGAAGATGTATGTAAAAAAAATGAATGAAATGGTGTGTTTGGTGCAGTGAAGGTAGATACTAGATGAAAATAGTGAATGCGTATGATGGTGATCGTGATTATGATGTGGTGAACAAGGAAAAATTGCTAGATAAAAATAATGTAGAAGATAGAGATAGAGAAATTATCTGGAATTTCGCCAAAAGGAGGAGCTACGATTCGCAGCTCCTATCGTGGCCTCAAGAAGGGTGGCG
Source organism: Ottelia alismoides (assembly GCA_037367405.1). Classification (NCBI taxonomy): domain Eukaryota; kingdom Viridiplantae; phylum Streptophyta; class Magnoliopsida; order Alismatales; family Hydrocharitaceae; genus Ottelia; species Ottelia alismoides. The sequence continues at coordinate 1,565,797 of JAZKJV010003589.1, forward strand.
GAGTCCTTCGAAGCTGGAGCAGCTTCCTGCAAGGAATGCTGCGACGAAGTGGTTGAGACCACCTCGGATCTCGCTGTGGTCGGAGGTCGTCGCTCGACGGTGATTCTCGGTAGTTGTCACATACAGATAGCCGGAGCTATCTCTCTTTTCTCTTAAAAATGGCGGATGGGGATGAATGGAGGAGTGGAGGGGATTATAAAGAGGAGGAGGTTGGAGAGGAGATGGAGAGAGTGGGAGAGATGGAAGATGGAGTGGAGAAGTGGGAGGCGTCGAAGCTGCCTTCTCCCCAAGCCAAGGGAGAGTGGGGTGGAATGGGTAGGTGGGGAATGAGATGGCGCCACTTGGCGTGCTCGGATGCGGCCACGTGGCATTTATTTAATTAATGTATAATAATAATAATAAATCCTAAAATAATAAAAATAAATTCGAAAATAATAATAGGGGGTGACATGTGGCGGCTCCAGGAGCTGCCACATGTCACTCATAGAAAATTCTAAAATTAAATGTAAAGAAAACTCAAAAAGAAATAACATAAGGGATTAAATCAAAAAGTGGTCAACACGAAAGTTACTCGTCTCGACGAGATCTACAACTTTTGTGAAGGGTCAAAGGAAGTGATCTGTACAAAAATGTATTTTTGGGTGGTACCTTATAGATATAAAATACCGCATTTTCCCTTCTGCAATTTTTTGTCATTTTTCAAAGAGATAAAAATCAAAATAAATCTAGAGAAAATATGAAAAGAATATTTACAACTTAATCTAATTTTTTTGGATTTTTAATAATTATGAAAATAAAAGGATAAAATGGAGGGGCATTTCGGTCAATATGTACAATATACAAAAGGGGCCCAAAACCCAAGTTTTGCATACGAGCTCTAATTTTAATGAAATTTGTCTTGTTTCGAAGGTCTTTGTATGTATATTACTTTAAAGTAGATCTAATTCGGAGGTTGTATGAGAGATATACACATTTTAAGGTTCCTAGTTTCACACTTGGATTGGGGTTTTATTGGTCAATTTTACAAGCTAGTATTTTTTTGATATTTTTCTTTTATTAGTGTTAGTAATATATACACTATAGAGTTGGTTTTATTAGATTCGGAGTTAGTATAAAATATATACAAATAAGGTATTTTCTCTAATATACAGGTGAATATTTACAAGTGAATTTGGCTTCTTATTTTATGCACATATGAATGCTAAAATGCAGATATTATGCTTGCATGCATGAATGCTAATTATGTAAGATAAGGGGAAATATGCATCTAATTACTCGGGAACAAAGCTCTATTTTCAACTTTTAGAGTGATGAATCGCATATTCATCAACCCCCTATACTTAAACATTTCTCGTCCCCGAGCAACTAAAATAAAATGCAAGAGTGAAATGATTTTGGGTTTCATACCTAGGTCATGAACAAAAGTTGAAAATGGCGCTTGACACGACCTTTGGATTAATTGTGTGGCGGAACCTTATTGGGATCTGAATTTAAGACCTAACAGACTTCAAGTTCCACAAGTCTTCTATTCAAGACTCCTCAATAGTCAGATCAGAACAAATCCTTGGGCGCAAATTTCTGATGACTATGATTCTTACTTAACTGTGTAAGTGAAATGTAACTCTCCACATCAGAAATGGCTAAGAAGCAGCCTCCTCTAACAAGGTAACTCAAATAACCCGGTCTGGTAACTCTTTCCTCGAGGAGCGGGGTATTCCCTTCTAAGTTCAAGTGCGACCAGCTCAAGAGGAGGGTGTAGAGAAAAGAATGAACTGTAGCCAGTGTAGCTACCTATCCCAGGATGCCTGACCAATGTAGCCAAGTCATCCAGCTACAGACTTCTTGCTAATATACATACTCCGACATGTGTTTTATTTTCACTTGGACCTGCCTGGTTTTTTGGAGTTCTTGAATTTTTCTTTTTCTTCCTTTTTTCTTCTTTTTTTGAACTATATACAAGGTGCAGCATGTACATCAGGATTTTTTCCTCTTGAGCCAGTAGACTATCCCTCTTTTGAAGCACTATTGCAACCCACAGCATCCCGTCCTTAGACGTCAACACCACCAGACTAGGTTGAGATGAACTACCCTCCCTAGAGGAGGACGGATGTTTCCACCCGTGTGCTACTCCAAGCTAAAGGATTCTACCTCCTCACCACCTCATCAATGAAGAGATACGTACATTGTGCTTGTCCAAGTTAGGTCATTATCTAAAAGAATCATGCGTGTGCACGAGATATTCTACTTAGACTAATCAAGATGACATGTGAACATAGACTTGCGGACTCAAAGAATTAAGTCACTTGACCTAAGAAATCTTAACTCCAGTTTCTATAAGGTTCCTCTGAAATTAGGTGGATTATGGTCAAATCAAGTCCTTCCTCAACATCTACTCATAACTTGGTGCAGAACCCACTAGATTTTCACTTTGCATATGCAAGATATGCAGATGAGATGCAGATGACATGCTATGTAGATGAATGTAAATGCAAGACTCTTTTTTTTGCAAGGATGATATGCAAGAGTAAATAAGAAGCCTTTTTTTTTGTTGCGTTTTTTTTTTAAACTTTGGTAAACCTCCTATGTTACAACAATTAACAAGAGTTTATGTGTTATACAAATTTTACAAGTGTTATACAATATACAAGTATACAAAAAAATTCAAATTTTACAAAAGTTTTACAAGTATTATACAACAAGTAATTTTTTTTTCAATTTTTACCCACTCGTAATTATTGCAAAATATATACAAAAAGTACGCAAAAATAGGTGAAAGTACGAGCTATGGGTAAAGTATATATGTAATATATACACGCCCCCTATACTTAGCGTGTGCTATGTCCTCAGAGCACGAAAAGCGAGGAAAAAGGCATAGCTCGTGCTAAGCGTAGGAGAGCTAAAACAACAAAAAGTATAGAAGTCGCTCCACCCGCCTATACTTAGGCTCTAGCAGCCAAAGTATAGAAGAAGATCAAAAATGGGGCGGCCGAGGTTAAGAGGGGAAATAGAGGAGTATATACACGGCGGGCATCGGTCCCCCCAATACTTAGGCTCTGGCCAGCCTAAGTATAGGACAGGAAGTGTGAGAACCGATGAGATCTAGAGAATATACAATGAATGGTGAAGAGACTCGAGTCACTCTCCCCCTATACTTAGGATCTGATCATCCTAAGTATAGACATAAAATAAAATGATATGGAACCGGGGCGAGTGATTCGAATCACTAGGGAGGGAGGGAAAATATATACTAGGAGGATTGAGAATATACAGGGATCAAGAAGGTTTGTGACGAACCTTCTTGCGGGAGCGAGGAGGTGGGTAATATACAAGTGTGTCGTTGTCAGAATTGTCCTCAGATGAATAGTAGTGCGGTGAAAGGATCGTCCAATGCGGGTCGACACTCGGCTGCTTGCTTAGGTATGGCTTAAGAACAACCGAACTGAGCTCACTCATATAAATCACCATGTCCGGACCCGATGAGGATTCCTCTGAAACTTCCTTCTCCGGAATGTAGAAGGAAATTTTCCTAGTCGGTTTTCTAGAACCTGAATCATTGAGAGGGAGATGAGAGCGACGCGCCTTGAGAGGTTCGGGAGAACATCTCGAGGAATCAATTCTCGACTTCCTCTCACTAGATAGTCGACTAGAAGAGGGAGCAACCTTTATGTGGAGTCAATTTAGTCTTGGTTGTTTCCTTTGAAGTTCCAGGATGTGGTGCAGTGCTGACCATGGGTTCCTCATCAGACGAGTCACCATATAGATTAGCATATTCTTGAAGGGTCAGCACGCATCTCGAGAAGGTGCCAGTGATCTCAGTTGGCTTGACATTATTGGGCTCTTGTGTCGGATCATCAAAATGGTCAAGACAATCAGCAAAAATCATGTCCGACTCAATGTCAGCTTCTGGTCGTGAGTCCTCCTTAGAAGTTGTCACGGTGGTGGTGCAAGCAGTTGATGAAGTGGAGGTGTGGGGAGTCTCTAAATCAACGATCGTCTGGACAGCCAGTCTCTCAGGTGTAGCAGAGAGGTGGGACTCATCTTCCTCTCGATAATTACGACTGTCAGCGGATGTGCGGGTCACATTAAAGTAAAGTTTATCAAAGAATGGATGAGGTCAAAGCACTCCCAATGCTGTAAAATCGATTTCCCGAGTCTCACAGTCTATAGTCGCCTTAGCCAAGGCTAAGAACGGCTTCCCAAGAATAATCGGAGACTGGGAAAACTCTCCTCGGTGCTCAATGTCAATGATCGTGAAGTCCACCTGGAGTAGATCACCTTGGAAAGTAACAATAACTGAAATGTTTCCTCTCGACCGTTTGATGGATCGATCAGCCAGCTGAACGATCTCTCTCGACTTCCTAAGTGGCCTGAGTTTGAGCTTGTCAAACACAGAGGTCGGGAGGATATTTATCAGTGAGTCATCATCGATTCTTGCATGGGTAAAGATGGTGTCTTTGATTTCCCACTCAACTCGGGGCAACCGCTTCACTCTGCGGCTTTTGGTCGTTCTCCCCATCACCAAAGAGGTGGCCATAGACACTATGTGTCTTTCAGTCCTTGTTCTCTTATTACCCGACCTCTTGGGCATCAATTTACTTCTCACAAATCATTTGAGGTCGGGAAAGTGATCTATGGCCTTTATTAAGGGAAGATTAAAAATCAGTTCTTCATCGAGTGCTTCCCTTAGGGCAGGATCCAATTTTTTTAGGTCTTTTTCATTTTCAATTTTTATGTGATTTTGTGGTTTTTCAATTTTTTTGGTGTTTTAGATAGATGAATGATCAGACTCAAGATTGGAAGGCAAGGGGTTAGTAGAAGAGGGAGATAGAATGGACTCCAACTGTACAGAAGATGTGGGTTCCCTAATGCTTGCTCGGTTTTCATCATCAGATCTACTTATGTCCTTTTCCACTTTCATTCCTAAGCTGGCAGAAATTGAGTGTAATATTTCCATGACATCTCTCAACTTGTTACCTACTGTTTCATTTTTCACGATAAGTCGAGAAATGTCATCCTCCAAAAAATTCTCATGACAAATCATGGGAGAGTTCTGCTCAATTGGAGGAGACTACTGAGATGTTGGGGTCTCATACTCAACATATCTAGAATCTGGCATGTAATGCTGGGTCGAGTATGGACCATTCAAATGGCAAATATTGGTCGGAGCCTCATAAGATGAAAAGGGGATTGATAAGTCTAGCTCATGAGTCCAATCTTGTGAATGTATAGGCTCTCCGAATGAAGGCTGGTTAATGGAATCTTGAACAATAAAGTCAATCAAGTCTGGGAAATCATGATGTGCAAGCCTCTCCATTCAGGTTGTTCGATCGACCAAGTTATGCCCTAAGGTCAAGTCGGGATGTGTAAATGTAAATTGTTGTATGGTCCCTACTTGAGGTGAGAATGAAGTATGAGGGGCATATAATTTTGCCAATCATCCATCTCAGCGGTGGCTTGCTCTTCATTCGATTCTTTGATCCCTGCAAGCTCTCGAGAATAAGTACAGTCAGCCCAAGATGGAAGTGGATCCGGAGTGTTAGAATATGGAGTAGGTGAGAAATGCGAAGAAATGGAGAAGTCTGACGAAGTTCTGACTTTTTAATCGGGTTGAGGTGGAGCCGACCAAGGGTAAGGATCTCTCGTGGATGGAGAAGGATACATGGAAGGAGGGGAAGGTGAAGATGAACGGTATATGGTCGAGGAGGATTGACCAGAGGTCACAGGGTATAGGGACGAATATCCCGACATCTTTGAAGAGGAAAGGATGATTGTAAGCAGATGGAGGTAGAAAATGTGCAATTACACAGGAAAACACACAGACAGACTCAAAGACAAATGCAAGAGCAAACCCCGAGTTCACACTCAACACGGTGAAGGACCCGAAACCGAGTCCGATTAATCTGGTTGATTTTAAGTGTGAGTTTATTAGACAAGATAGCAAAGGTTACGCGGCCTATAGGGAAGTCGGCTCAAAGCCGGATGCATCTTCCCTGTTTAACCTGTCACCTAAGATACTGTCGATCCTTCCTTTCTTCGCTCATATCCCAAGTTGATGGATTCAAAGACCTGCCCCTATCTACTTGCAAGTAGGCGGAGGCTGACAAGGCCGGAACTTCACCCCGGGGGGTTACTGGAAACTTATCGCGAAGTACCGCAATTTCGCCCCTATCTACCTGAGACATGCGGAGGCTACTTTCTACTAGTCAGTGAACTTGAATAATTCAACTTGTGATATTTTCTAGGATCAGTTGGAACGTGGTATGGAAGGCGGGTATTTGGGCCCTGCCTTAAGGTGTTCACACACACTCAAGTACCCTCACTCAGCCTGAAAACAAGGTCGGGGATTAATCTCCCGCAAGAAGAATTTCCGATTTTATTGAATTGTTTTGGTCAATAATGTTAGCAGCCCCGATTTTAAGTTAAGTTATCACTAGTTTAGTCCAATCCACACAGCACACCTATCGTCCAGTCCCAATTTCCTTTTACTTAAGTTTGAAAACCAAGAGTGAGAAATCGAGAAAAGCCGATGCATGAAAATTAATGATGCTTATGCTGAGTGAAGAATACTTACAACGATCCCTTCGCTTTATGCAGGGTGCAAAACAGAATTGAAAACTTTTATACTACATGCAAATGTAGACGACAAAATCCGCTCCTAGACAAGCAGTTTTATTAGCGAGTGAAGCATAGGTTGATTTGACTAGATATGTGGTCTAGGTGCGTCTTTTAAGTGAAGTGTGTGGTCCTAAAGAATTACGAGCACAAGCAAATCCTCTAGTGGCTCGAGGAGCCGCTAGTGCAAGCCTATTCTAAAGATTCAATCCACACAGCACATGTGGGCACGGTTCCACTATGTATACACACGCGAGAACCCAAACGGGAGCTGCTGTAAATGCAATCACTTTTTTTACAAGTTAATAAAAAAATCCTTCTGGCATCTCAACAACCGACTTGATCCACGAATCGTCGGCCTCTGATGTACTTCGAGATGCGTCGACCTCAAGAAAGCCGCTCCAAGTCCACCTGGCCCTTGCACAAAAAGATATAAAAATGTCAGAAAGAGAAAAATAAATAGAAAAAATAATTGGAAAAAATGAAATAATTACAAGGTGGTTCGGGGATCAGACTACCCGAGTGAGTCGAAAACCCAAATCTAATTTTCTAAAGTGATCCTAAGTTGTTTGCCTCCCCGGCAACGACGCCATTTGATGGACCTCATACCTACCCTTTTATGTCGTATAACTGACGTTTTCGTTGCAGTCGGATAAATCCGGATCGATCAAAAATAACCTCACAAATCTATGAATCGTCTTATGAAATTAAGCGGGGTTTTATGTTTATTTAGCCTGGGCAAGCCCCAGGGTCGACTCAAGGAGGCAAAGGAACAACTCAGGATCAAGTTAGAGGGATTAGATTGCGATTTTCCAAGTGAGATTTTTTTAGTAATTTTTTTATACGATAAAAATTCCAATTGCAACAATGCGGATGAATTAGGTTATTAAGAAAATCAACAACTTAACCAAATTTAATTTTAATGTGAAATTAATAGAAATTAACCAAATTATATTTTTTTCTAGAAACCTAATCCAATGACGAATGCAAAATGGATTTTTTTTGGAATTTTTGGTTTTAAAATGCACAAATGAAAAATGCAAACTTTTTGGGGTTTTTATGCAATTTTTCATGCAAATGATATGCAAAAATTATGAAAAAATTTTTGGAAGATAAATATGATGAAATGAAGCTACACTAATATTTTTAAAATTTTCTGACACTTTATGATTTTTTATGATTTTTTACTGAAAACAGAGCGACTGCGGGTATTTAATTTCTAATAAATCGACGAAGTTAAATTATTCAGAGAATAATTTATCTCAAATAGATATTTCAACAAGGAATCCAAGAGAGTTGAAATTTCTCAAAAATCTTATTCGTAGATTTATTTAAAAATCATATAAAGAAATCACTAAGGAATTTATTTTATGCACAAGACAACTCCTAATTGGACGAAACTTAGATAGTAAATAAAGCACAAATAAAGGCATCATCTACAATTTTTTCACAATTTTTGGAGCAAGGAATGAACATGTGTGAATTTCAGAGCTTGAATGGCTATTTTTAATAAATAAATAAATACTCATAAAAATACAATTAAATAGCCAGAGGATAAAGATTTTGTTTCTCTATAACATGCTATTTTTGATTAATTAAAAATATGCTAAATGACTGTCCAAATTAACGCTCAAGGTCAGGGGTATCAATGCAATACATAAATTGAAAATAGTAGACTCAAACTGTGCACAAGGGCACTTCTGCAAATATATAAACGTGTAAGGACACGAATGCAATTTTCACAAAGTAAAAAAATAAAAATCAACTTTTTCTTTTCTTACTTCCCACGCAAGGTGCAAGATTGGGGGTGGCTAGGTTGGAAGCCTGGCGTGTTGGAGCCGTAATGGGAAGGTCGAGCGGCGCGAGGAGCGGTTGGCGGTCGCTACACCGGCAGGAGGAGGGCGGCGCGCTCGCGGTCGGCGAGCGTGGAGGCGGCGATGCTCAGCGACCGGGGCGGCGCGAGGGGACGCGCACGGCCGTGCGTCGCGAGAGGGGGCGGCGCACTCAGGTGGGGGCACGATGGGGCTGGCAAAGGGCAGGAGGAGGATCCGCGCCGCACGGAGGGGAGACGCGGCCAAGGGCGGTGTGCTGGTGGTCAGGTGCGCCTGCATAGGGCTGTTGGGTCGGCCACGGGTGGAGGTGCGGCAGGGGAGCGCACGGCGTCGGGCGAGGGGCGGTCACGGTCCCTGGTGGGATGTCACGTGGAGGAGGGCACGGGGGCTTGAGCAGGTGGAGGTCGTGGATGGCGGCGGTGACGCCCGTGGCCAGGGGATGGCCGCAGGACGGTGAGGAGGCGGGCACGAGGCGCGGCCGTACGGGTGGCCGGAGTGGCCAGCTGCTCCTGCTTTATTTTTATTTTGTTTTTGTAATTTTTTGTTGTATTTTTTAATGCAAACAGGAAATAAAATTTGTAGAGATGAAATGATGGTGTGATGATGATAGATGATGATGGTGGTGTAAAAATGCAATGAAGATGTATGTAAAAAAAATGAATGAAGTGATGTTGGTGATGGTGATGTGATTTTGATGGTGTGTTTGGTGCAGTGAAGGTAGATAATAGATAAAAATAGTGAATGCGTATGATGGTGACCGTGATTATGATGTGGTGAACAATAAGGAAAAAATGTTAGATAAAAATAATGTAGAGGATAGAGATAGAGAAATTACCTGGAATTTCGCCAAAAGGCGGAGATACGATTCGCGGCTCCTGTCGTGGCCTCAAGAAGGGTGGTGGAGTCCTTCGAAGCTGGAGCAGCTTCATACAAGGGATGCTGCGACGAAGTGGTTGAGACCACCTCGGATCTCGTCGTGGTCGGAGGTCGTCGCTCAATGGTGATTCTCGGTAGTTGTCACCTACAGATAGCCGGAGCTCTCTCTCTCTCTTTTCTCTCGAAAATGGCGGATGGGGATGAATGGAGGAGTGGAGGGGATTATAAGGAGGAGGAGGAGGTTGGAGAGGAGATGGAGAGAGTGGGAGAGATGGAAGATGGAGTGGAGAAGTGGGAGGCGTCGAAGCTGCCTTCTCCCCAAGCAAAGGAAGAGTGGGGTGGAATGGGTAGATGGGGAATGAGATGGTGCCACTTGGCGTGCTCGGATGCGGCCACATGGCATTTATGTAATTAATGTATAATAATAATAATAAATCCGAAAATAATAAAAATAAATTCGAAAATAATAATAATAAGGGGTGACATGTGGCGGCTCCAGGAGCTGCCTCATGTCGCTCCTAGAAAATTTAAAAATTAAATGTAAAGAAAATTCGAAAAGAAATAACAAAAGAGATTAAATCAAAAAGTAGTCAACATGAAAGTTACTTGTCTCGACGAGATCTACAACTTTCGTGAGGGGCCAAAATCAAAGGAAGTGATCTGTACAAAAATGTATTTTTGGGTGGTACCTTGTAGATATAAAATACCGCATTTTTCCTTTTACATTTTTTTGTCATTTTTCAAGGAGAGAAAAATCAAAATAATGCTAGAGAAAATATGTAAAGAATATTTACAACTTAATCTATTTTTTGTATATTTAATAATTAAGAAAATAAAAGGATAAAATGGAGGGGCATTTCGGTCAATATGTACAATATACAAAAGGGGCCCAAAATCCAAGTTTTGCATACGAGCTCCGATTTTAATGAAATTGGTCTTGTTTCGAAGGTCTTTGAATGTATATTACTTTAGAAGTGAGTAGACATAATTCGGATGTTGTATGAGAGAGATATGCACATTTTAAGGCTCCTAGTTTCACACTTAGATTGGGGTTTTATTGGTCAATTTTACAAGCTAGTATTTTTTTGATATTTTTTTTATTAGTGTTAGTAATATATACACTATAGAGTTGGTTTTATTAGATTCGGAGTTAGTATAAAATATATACAAATAAGGTTTTTTCGCTAATATACAGGTGAATATTTACAAATGAATTTGGCTTCTTATTTTATGCAAATATGAATGCTAAAATGCAGATACTATGCTTGCATGCATGAATGCTAATTATGCAAGATAAGGGGAAATATGCATCTAATTACTCGGGAACGAATCTCTATTTTCAACTTTTAGAGTGATGAATCACATATTCATCACAAGGTATTCAAGATCTCTTGCATATTGATGTATGTGAATCATCTATATCAGAATAGACATTATGGATATGTGATATCTATTGATGATTATTTGTGCTATGAGATTTCTTCTCTTCACTTAGAAACCTTTGAAATGTTCAAAGCTTTCACAAGTTAGGTTTAGAACCAAAGTTTGAAGGAATATTAAATGAATTTGATCTAATCTAGGTAGTCATTACCTATTAGATGAATTCATGGAGTACCTTATAGAGATATGAATATTATTTTTATCTCACTCCTCCAAATAAACCTAAACTCAAGAGAGTTGTAGGGAGATACAATTGGATCATGTATGACATGATTTGATCAATAATGATTTTTACCATAATTACCTATAAGTTTCCAAGTATATATGTAGTAGAGACTACAATATATATCCTTAATAAGGTTCCAAGCAAGTAAGCTAGAATTTAAAACTTGAAAGTACTACTTCATTAGGAAAATAAAGGATGGTATTGGATACCTACTTTATGACCTTGAGATTCTTAAAAGATCTCGTTTTTGAGAATATGATTCTTATAGGATGACTCTCTTGAGAATCAAGATGAAAATGAAGTAGAGGAACTCATTTAATCTTGAGATGATAATGAGGCTCCTGGAATCGGAAACTAAAAGGGCAATTAAAGATGAAACACTAATACCTCTTCAATAAGTTTGAAGATGGATTCCATGTGTCAGTTGAATCTGGCAATGATCTAACTTCATATGATGAAGCTTCTAAAGATCATAACATGGAAAGATGGATGTAGCAATAAAGTCTAAAGTAGACTTCATATACAAGTGTTGTATATGGACCCTCGAGGATCCACCTATATGAGTAAGACCCATTAAGGTGTAAATGGATCTTCAAGATAATGAGGGAACCTCATGAGAAGGTAGAGACCTTCAAAGCACGGTTCGTAGCCATGAGCTGCACACTGAAGAGAAGACATCGCTTGTGATGAGACTTGCTCTCCAGTGATCTTGCTTTAATCCATCAGAATATTGCTAACCATAGCTACACAACTTGACTATGACATCTTCATGATGTAAGTCAAAATTGCATTCCTCTATGAATACCTCTCTGAGGACATTCACATGAAGCAGCCCCATGGCTTCATGGTTGAGAAAAGCAAAATGTGCAAGCTAAAGAAACTCCATCTTTGGACTCAAATGAGCTTCTTGTAGTTGGAACATAAGATTTGATGAAATTATAAATGTTATGATTTTAGATAAAATCTTGATGAACCATGTGAAGCTTAGAAAAGTGCCATTGTGTTCATCATGCTAAATGTAGATAATATCATAATCATTTGTAATGATATAAGGATAATAATAAGTGTTTTATAATCTGGTTGTTCCATATCTTGAGATATAATCTCAAGGATACCTCTTGGATCTTAGTTCTGAAGTTGTTCAGAAGCAAAGAGAAGAGGATATTGGGACCGTCACATTAATATTACACCTTGGACGTTTTCATTTTCTGGAAAATTCCAAGAAAGGCTTCTTTCCCTCAAGATATGATACTAACCTATCTAAAGGGATAGCACCTCAAAGAGTTGAGGATGTGAATGCTAAAACTACTTGTCCTTGTGCATAAGTTCTGAGAAGCCGGGTGTATGCTAGATGTGTACAAAAGCCAGATGTCTGCCATGCAGTGGGAGTAGTAAACGGTTACTAATCCTACTATGGTGATAAAATACTTGATTGCAGTAATAACAATATCTTCATAGAGGGCAAAACTTTTGAGATAGTGATCTCAAAGTCCTATCTAAAAGGTCTTAATTGTGGATACCATAGGAGATAGAGATCTCTAGGATTAAGTCTATTCTAATAAAGATGATAGAAACTAAATACTGGTTAAATGATTATTGAGTTGTAATGTCAACGACACTATAACTAACAATGTTGAGTATTGGTTGCATACGATGCAATTTTCGCATTGAATGCGAGAACTGCTACTCGGAGATATGCAAGTGTCGTAAAAGGATTTGGCGTAGTCTCTCGGGAACAGAGTGATTGATCAACTTACCTGGCTATTTTTCTAAATAAGCCTATGATTGTCACATGACTGTGGGTTTAAATGATTAGCCCATTAATGGTTCTTTGGGCTAGTGGGAGATTGTTGGACAAGCGAGCCCACGGCGAGCCATTATGCAATAAATGTTATTACGAATATCATTCGCTGATCTGAAATGAAGGGTAGATAATTTGCATAATAGGTCCTGTAGTACAACTAGGGTTATGTACCATGGCCATCTTGATGATCATACAGCTGTTGATTCAAGTTTTGAATCATAGAGGCTGGTGCTTGGATGAACATCTAAAGAGTTAGATTGAGGACTCATCAAGCACCATCAAATGATTCTTGAGACATGATCTCCAGCCTGAGTAGGAGATGGCAATCCCTTTCTCGTTTAGGTTGATATCTAACCGACCTCTTGATGCAGGTTCTCTGCATGGGAATAGAGATTCAGAGGTGTCGGATTAGTTAGGTCAAAGAGTTGACTTAACGAGATCGAGATAACCAAAGTCCTCTGACGTATGATGTCACGATATAGGCACGCATCCTCTGACCAGAGACAGATGTGTTACTATATGTCTGAGTATGTACATTTGGCATACCAATAGGTTGATGACCTAATCAAGGTCTATACACCGGCGTGCTGGTGTGCATACAAGGGCATATGAGTAATACGATCTCTCAAAGGGATCATACAGGTTCATTACTGAACCGGAAGACATGAGCTCATTCATGAGATATTGGGAAGATCAAATTCTGTGCACGGTCGTCTCACTTTGGAAGCTTGACTTTGTAGGTTTGATATTTACTTTTGGAAAATATTTGATCAACACCTGGGTATGATATATGCTTTTGGGAAGTATATGATCGATACCAACTCCCAATGATCGAATGAGAAACTTAATGATAAAACCCTGAAGTAGACAGTGTAAAATTGATCTTGTACTTCTTGTTTATTCTGGGTCTTCCAGTATGCAGGATGTACAAGTATTGGGAATACCTGAGGGTGATGTGATCATAAACGGTTGTATAACCATGATGCTTCCATTCCTAAGGAGTGATGAAACGGGTTTAGATTTTAATGACTCCTCTCAATAGAGAAGTAATCTGATCTTAGTCCAAATGTTGGACATTGATCTGAATGTGATTCAGATACAATGAGAAGATTAGATTTACGATCTTGATTTAATCAAGCATCTATGGGAGGCCTGAGATCTGGATTTGAGATGTTATCTCAATATCCAAGTCACTATACATGGAACAATACAATTGCCCTGTCCTTATCTCCAAGTATCTTTGAAGAAAGCGTATTATTCTTGAAAGGGTTCAAGAATGATTCCATAGTTAATTATATCTAAACATTGAGAGATTGATAATTAAATGTGATTTAATTATCTTGATACATGTGGATATTTACCAATATAATAAATGTGATTTAATTATTGTGGATAAGAATAATGTGGGTAGCAATATCCAATTATTAATAATATATTATAAATATGATTTATAATGTATTAGAGAGAGCTTGTTATGATTTATATTTGTTAATTAATTATTGGTGTGAATTGGATTCACATTGTATAATTAATTGAAAATGTAAATCACATTTTATTTTGGGTTGTGAATGTGATTCACAATTCTTCAATGGCAAGATTGCAATATTCTCAAAATAAGTATGAATTATTTTTGTAGAATAATTTACAACAAGAGTTGTTGTAAAATTCATGGAGATTACAAAGAGATTACAAGAGATCTCAAGATTGGTGGAGATCCCACCCTTCCATATATGAAGGGTGGACGGCCACAATTTCCTTAAGGAAATTGGTGGTCGTCCACTCCATATATGGAGGGTGGATTCTCCAACCAATTAACTCCATGTTTGCTTGATTTGATTTGGGATTGAATTATATTTGATTTATCAAATATATTTAATCTAAATTAAATTATTAGTTGTTCATTTTTTACTAACAACAATTTCGACCATTGAAATAAACACAAATCAATCTCATCCATTGATTTGGTGTGTCCCATGAATTGTGATCCATGGACTCCCAAAACCCTATAAATAGAGAGGCACCCCTTGCTCTCTATGGTTATGCAATTGTGATACATCAATCTCTCTTCTCTCATTCCCCACGTCACCCCTTCTCTCTTCTCCATTGGTGGTTGTCCACCCAACCCTAGAGGAGAAGCCTCGTCGTCGCTTCGTGACCGCGCCTCTGCCTAGATGTTCCTCGGTTCTCCATCTTCTTTGGAGTGCTTCGCTCACGAAGAAGGTGTTTGATCTCGTGCGACGAGATCAGGAGTTCACCATGCTTGGATCAACTTCTTGGATTGTGAGGATCATGCGACTCATCCTCGTGCTCGCAAGCATCTTCTCGGAAGATCAGACTTGAGACAGGAGGTCTCTTTCGTAGAGACCGATCAATCATGCTACAAGAGGTATTCCTATATACTTGATGTGGTTTTAGATGAAACGATCCGAGAATCATTCTTGGATCATGTGGTTTCATCACATGAAAATTTTTTAAATTCCGCTACATAGAACAACTAGTCTGACTAGTCGTTCTTCGTTGTATTTGATATGATGCTCACGCTTTCGTGATGCGCTTGAGGATTATCCCATATCTGTCATGTCGGCCTTCCATCGGTGGTTCAGCTCCCTTGGCCTCTCGACCAAATCGAGGCATTTTCTTTCACTTTTTAGGTAAACCTTAATTGCTTTGTTCATTTACTATCTTTAATTTGGCTTATTATCCATTAGGTTAGGCGTAATTCATAACCCCCTTTTGGACTTGGAATTTGAGCTCCAGGTCAAATCAAGTATCCTCTGATTGTCCTTCCACCCTGACTTTCATCCCATTCTGATCCCCTGTGAGATCTCTACCTTTTACCTCACCAAATCGACCTAGATACTTCGTCCACCGTCATTGACCTGAAGCTTGCCGCCCTCCTGATTATATTTCTTTGTAGCTTCAATACCTAGTCGAGGGATAATCCCTCGAGCCAAGGAATTGTTTTGTACAGATTAAGGACCTCGCGGATCTGTCTGAAGTAGAATAGAGCACCTGGAGGACCTCAAGGTCCCGTGAAGAAGGAAAAGCCCTAGATCGAACTTCGTCACACCTGGAACTCATTGCCCACCACCTGCATGTTCGAAGAAGCCCTAGTGAGCCAGAGCCATCGTTAGAAGGAAGAACACTTGCCGGACAGAGGAGAATGGAGTGATTGAGGCAAGCCCAGGCCAATGTTCTTAGTAGTTCATCTTGACCATCTATCGGCCATTCGATCAACAACATGACCCGGAAATATGGGTTGTTCATTTTATTCAAAGTGGTACTAGACCTCCCCCCCCCCTGCTTTTTTATATTTATTAAATAGTATTATAAATATTTAATTAAGTGTAAATAGTTGGAAAAATTACATCGAGGCCCTTGTATTTTCTGGATATTGCAAGTTGGTCCTTAACTAGCTCATCGCACATGACCAACCCAGTGAGTTGGGAAAATATCAGTTGTACCCTTTCAACTTTGGTTATTTTAGTTTAGTATATAAAACTCAAGTTTCGGTTCAAAACTTCGTGGTACTCTTGCATGTGCCCCATCGCCATTATTAATATTGCAATTATATCCCTACTAGCTTGCATAAATTTTATTTTTGCTTTTCTTTTTTCTATAAATTGTTGTTATGCTCCAAAAATTATGCAAAAATAGGGAGCAATGCTTGATATGATGCTCATTCATGCCATATTTTTTAGCACTTTTCTTGTATCTTCCATTTACTAAGAATCAAGAGGAGTATATTTATTCCCTATTTAGCTTAAAATATATAAAAATTTATAAAATGTGACTTAAAATTCCATAACAATTAGCTACTATTTATTATTATATTTTTTCATTATAGATCAACAATCATTAAAAAATACAAAAGAAAACCAAAAAATAGAAAACTCTTTCGAACTCTAAAAATTTTAGAAATATTTTCCCAAGAATTCCTGAAAATATCTTCATGCCATGTATTTTTATTAATACATATTACTAGATAAATTTTGGACTTATTATTTATTTTTAAATCTCAAACCAAGTTGGCATATTTATTTATTAACTATTTTTACCTTTTTTAGACTTTAAAAATACATAAAATTAGCACAGATCACCAACAAATTCAAAAAAATAGATGAAAATATAAAAAAATAAAAAACATTTTATTTTATACTTTTAACTATTTATAGCTATATTTATAAATATATACCCTATATAGCCTATACATATATATACAGTTATGTATTACTATAATTATTATCATTTAAATATTATAAATATATTGTAAACCCTTTAATAAAATAAATAGGATTGTTCTTGTTTATATTTATTGATTTTTATATATTTATTACATATATTATACATGTACTACCTATACTATGAATATTACACTATATAGGCATATATACTTATATACACTTATTATATATTAAAAAAGAAAATAAAAATCAGAAAAATATAAAATAAAATAATTGTAAAATTAAAATATAAATTATAAAACATAAAAAAATCCGTAAAAAATAAATAATTAAAAACCCATAAAAAACACTAAGTACATGGCAAATAAAAGTCTACATAGATACATTAATTAGAAATAAGTAATTGCCACACTGTTTGTCTCCCTATATTCAACACCCTACACTTACTTACACACTATTCACATTTATTTATAGGGTCTATAATAATTTCGATTCCACGCCTTCTTTGCATTGATTGATTATTCATATTGTCGGTTGATTGTTGTTGGATTTCATTGAGTATCGCATTCGGATAGCACAGCAACTGTCGACCTTCCTTGTAGATTGACACGACTGCTCTATGTACATCCCAGAGGTTCAATAATAGGTGTATATCGTGTCTTCAGAGATGGAAGACTTTATTGGAATTTTCCATATGGAATTGTTCCAAGATCTTCTGAATGTACATATGTTGACACAATCGCAAAATCCTCTTTACTTTTTTCTGAATAACTTCAGTCCTAAGATATAAGAGTCTTCTCCAAGATCTTTATCTCAAAGGTATGGGACATCCAGACCTTAACACTAGTCATCATCCATCTATCATTCACAATGATAAGGACATCATCTACATAAACCAGGATGAACACATTGGCGCTCCCACTAAGCTTCTTGTACACACGTGATTCATCAGGATTCTGAACAAAATCGCAACTCTTTATGATTTCATGAAATATGATGTTCCTGCTACGAGAAGCTTACTTAAAGCACATAGATGGATTTCTTCATCTTACACGCTTTAACTTCCTCAACTATGAATCCTTGTGGTTGTTCCATATAGATATCCTCCTTGAGGTATCCATTAAGGAATGTGGTTTTGACGTCCATCTTCTAGATGTCGTAGTCAAGGTGCACAGTTATATCTAGCAGCACCCTGATAGACTTAAGCATGCCCACATGAGAGAATTGAAGGCTATTATGGTGTATGCCTTAGCGCATCACGGAAGTATGTAGATCACATCGAATATGATCTAAGTCAACTAGTCATACTAGTTAACAGGGGCAGTGGAATTTTAAAAAAAAGAAAGATGAAACCACATGATTCAAGAACTCTTATCAAATTGTTTCATAAACGACACAAACAAGTACAAGGATTACATCTTTAAGTGTGTTTGTGATAATTTCTCTAAATGAAGAGACCTCCTGTCTCAAGTCTGACCTGATAGAGCATGCACTTGCGATTGTGTGGATGAGACTCGTGCTTCTTGCAATCCAAATAAAAGATCCGAGAGATAAATCTCTTGATTTCATCTCGTGAAATCTGACACCTTCTTCACAAGAAAGGAGCACCGAAGAGGGCGTGCATCCACGAGCAGTCGATTTGGAAGCACAACAGCGCGACGACAATGGCGAAGCTCTCTAGGTCATGTGTACGGCCACAATATTGAGAGAGAGAGAGAAAGGGCATGTAGAGAGAGAGAGAGAGTTGTTGTTGCAAAACATGTAGTAGAAAAGGCTAGGGCTATCTCTCTTTTATACTAAATTGGATCTCCATAGATCTCAATCCATCTGCACATAAAATCAATGGTTTAGATTGTTTTGTATTTTCTATCAATGGCCATGATTTTGTTACATAAATTTGCAACAACAAATAATTAATTTAAAATGAATTAAATTGTTGTAAATAATTTACAACACATTCAGTATAATTCAAATCAATCTCATATGTTATTGAAGGAAAGAAGACTAGCCTCCTTCCCTTAATAGAATGGATGGCCACACGTGGATTTAGGAGTCCATGGCCTTCCACCCTACAAAAGGGGAAGGTGGATCTCCTTTTACTATTTGGTGAGATCTCATGTCTCTCAAAAATTCAGCATGTGCAACAACATTTATTATGCAATTATTCATAAAAAATAATTCCAAATTATGTTGTGATAATTTCAATCGTGCCATTGATAAATTTGTGAATCATATTCACACATCTAAAATAAATTTAAATTGCATTTACAATTAATTATCCAATGTAAATCCAATTCACATCAACATTTAATTCATAAATACTAATTACAATTAGCTCTCTCTAATATATTATAAATCCATTTTATAATATATATGATTAATATGGACAGTGACATCCACATTATTCATATCCTTGAAATGAAATCACTTTTAATTATCTTGGATCTCTATTCTCATGTACCTAAATAATATGATTCATATCCATATTATTAATAATAATTAAATCACATTTAATTACCAATTTTCCTCAACACTCAGATACATTATCAACAATGGAATTATTCTTGAACTCTTTCAAGAATAGTGCGCTTTTCTTGTGGATACTTGGAGATAAGGACATGGCGATTGTACATTCCATGTATAGTGAATTGGATATTGAGATAATATCTCAAATCTAGATCTTGGGAACCTCTCAAAGATGTTTGATTAAATCAAAGCCGTAAATCTAATATTCTCATTGCATCTGAATCGAATGCAGATCAATGTCTAACAATTGGACTGGGATCAGATTACTTCTCTATTGAAAGGAGTCGCTAAAATACAAACATGTTTCATCACTCCTTCTTGATGGAAGTGTCATGGTTATACAATCGTTTATGATCACATCATCCTCGAGTATTCCTGGTACCTGTACATCATGCATACTGGAAGACCTAGATTAAACCCAAAGTTTTAGATCATATTTGAATTTTCTCCTTCAGTGTTTTATCATTTAGTTTCTCATTTGATCATTGGATTTAGTATCGATCATATACTTTCTAAAAACATATACCATACCTGTAAATTCAGTCAAGCTTCTAAAGCAAGAGGATATGGAATTCGATCCCAATATCTTATGAGTGAGCTCGTGTCTTCCAGTTCAGTAATGATCATGTATGCTCCCTTTGAAGATTGTATTACTCATATGCCCTCATATGCACACTAGCTCACTGGTGTATAGACCTCGATTAGATCATCAAACTATCAATCTGCCAAATGTACATACTCAGACATATAGTAATACATCTGTCTTTGGGCATAGGATGCTTGCCTATATCGTGACAGTATATGACAAAGGTCATGGTTATCTCGATCCCCTCTAAGTAAACCCTTTAACCTAACTTATCTAGCGTCTCTGAATCTCTATTCCTATGCAGAGGATCTGCATCAAGTGATCAGTTAGATATCACCCTTTCGAGAAGGATTGCCATCATCCTCTCAGGCTAGAGATCCTTTCTTAACAATCATTTGATGGTATTTGATGAGCCCTTAATCTAACTCTTTAGATTTTATCAAGCACCAGCCTATATGATTCAACATTTGAATTAATAGCAGTATGATCATTAAGATGGCCATTGTACATAACCCTAATTTACTAAGGGACCTATTATGCAAATTAGTTATTCTTTAATTATGATCAGGGAATGACTTTCAATAACATATATTACATAATGGCTCGTCATGGGCCCGCAAGTCCAACAATAATGTCTCATCGTAATCGATGCCTTCTCTCTTTATGTAGCCCTTAGCTACGAGCCATGCCTTGAAGAACTCTACCTTCATATCAGCTCCCCTCTTTCTCTTGAAGATCCATTTGCATCTAATGGGTTTTACCCCCTTAGGTAGATCCTCTAGAGTCCATACAATGTTCTTTTTCATGGACTCTATTTCAGACTTCATGGCTAGCATCCATCTGTCCATGCCATGATCTATGAGTGCTTCATCAAATGAAGTTGGATCATTGTCAGACTCTTCTGATACATGGAACCAATACCTTTCAGGTGGTATAACCTCCCTCAAACTTTTTCAAAGAGGTATGGGTGTTTCATCTTCAATTACTCTTCAATTTTTGGCTTAGGAATCTCGGTATCCTCAAAGGATTTTATGGATTTCTTTACATCATTCTTGTCTTGAATTTTGAGGAAGTCATCCACAAAGAATCTCATATCCCTAGAGACAAATACTGTTTGAGTGTCGGGTTCATCAAGTTGGTATCTAAAATTGTCCTTTACATACCAGATGAAGTAGCACTCTCTAGTGCAAGATTCTAGCGTACCTGCATCCATGTTCATGTCATGTACCAAGCAACATCAAATCCTCAAGTGTTCAACACTAGGCTTAGTTCCAAACCAAAGTTCATAAGGGGTTTTGAGTATAGATTTGCTAGGAAACTTATTAAGGATATATTACAATCCCTACTACGCATACCTAGAATATAAGAGATAAATGTGTTTCAACTTGCACTGATCTGACAATATCCATGATGGTCCTATTACGTCTTTCAGCAACAATGTCTAGTTGGGGAGCTCCTGGAGGAGTGAGATTGGATTATAATTCCTCTCTCTTTAATGTATTCTTTAAATTCATTTGAGAGGTGCTATGCCACTTCGATCAGATTAAATCTGTCTGATCTTCCTTTCAGTTTGGTTCTCAAATAAAGTCGTGAATTCTTTGAACTTTTGAAAGACTTCAGATTTATGATGTGATAGGATGATAAACATGTATCATGAACGGTCATCAATAATGGTCAAATAATATCAATATCCATTTCGAGTGGAGGTATTGAATGGACCACATGCGTTGGTAAGTAAAAGGTTAAGTATACACTTGCATCATGTGTCCTTATTTTGGAGTGGTGCTCTAGTCATTTTACCTTGAATGTATTGATGACAAGTAGGTAAACTTTGGACTTGTGGAAAATCTTATGCTTTATGTTTTATCAATCTATTGATCTTATCAACAAATAAATGACCAACCCTTTGATTCCAAATGGTGGTTAAATGATTTCTATCCTCTCTGGATCTTTTCGGGTTTTTATTAGTGGTACTAACATTCATGACATATTCATCAATGAACAATTCAAAGAGTTTATTAGGAGTTAGAAAGCTTTCTGCAATATGTTTACAACAACGACTTATGATAAGTTTCTCACAAAATAGGAACAAATATCCATTTATAACTAGCTTAGATACAAATAATAAGTTCCTTATAACAACCAAAACATAGAGACACTCTCTAAGTAATAAGACTTCCTCACTAGATAATGATAGTCTGCGCATCCTGACAGTGATTGCTCCAATCGCTGCATCAGACCTATATGGAAAACTATCTCTCCTTCATCAAGCTTTCTGATTTCTTGATATAGATGCAACAAACTGTATACATAAACAGAAGCACTAGAATCTATGACCCATTATCTTCTCGTCCTACGAGAAAATTGATTTCAATTATGAAAGTAGATTTTATACATGTTGAAGCTTTACCTTTTTCGATAATTCTCTTGTAATTCAGACAATTACGCTTCTAGTGCCCTGATGTCTTATAGTGATGACAGGCATCGACTTTATTGGATGACATGTGGAATCTAGAGAGGATGAGCCAACAGCTTGACTCTTCTTCTTCAAAGTCAGACCCTTCTGAGACCTCTGCTTCCATCCGTGCTTTCCTTTGACATGTATAACCGTTGCACTGCCAATAGGATTCTCCTTCTTCTAGATGTCCTCAACAGATTTCGATGAAGATATGAGCTTAATATTTGTCAACCTCAGTTTATTCATGTTGTACGATACCACTAAATTATAGAAAGACTTGGTCAGAGACAACATAATGAAGTCAGACTGCATGTTTGCAACCATCTGTGCCCCAATGGTGTACAGTTCATAGTAGTAATCAAACATTTTGATTACATGCTTTCTAATTGATGGTCCTTCCTACATCTTGCAATGAATCAGTTCTTTCATGTTGTTGTAACGTTATATACGATTTACATCACTGAACTTCTCTTTTAGATTCAGCATTATGTCCTTGGCACCTTATATTTCCCCATATTGCTTCTGAAGCACATTGGAGAAATAGCCCAGTAAATAATGAGTCAACGAATGATCTTCATCATATTTTTCATTAAATTTTAGTTCTTCCACATACATAGAGTTCATATGTGTTTTCTTGCTTAGCACGAATCCCATGCACTCTGCAAAGAAAATAAGCGCCAAATTTTGGAGCCAGTATGAATAGTTTGGTTCCGTCAATTGGTTGACCTCCAGATGATGAAGGGATTCATGGATTTCATATCTGAGATTAAGAAATACACTTATTGAACATATAAATGATTATATATTCAAAATTGTAACTCTTTGATTAAGGAATTTTAAATCAAATTTGTCTTAATTTTTGATATTTTGAAAGTTTATTCCCTTAGTAATGTTGAAAGCAAGAAATATATTTACCACAATATCTCTATCAAGATCGGGGATCTCCCTTCCACCTTTGTTACACCCCAATAATATGAGAAAATATAACATGGATAAAGGAAAAGCAAAGTCATTCCACCTTGCAAGTAAAACTTGCATTTCCCAATTATGTATTTAATAACCGAGCCCACCACACCTAAGGTGATATTGACTCATTGTTAATTGAACTAACCATAAACAAGAATAGCATTCACTATGTGTAATCCAGTATTGCCTCATCTATATGAGGAACAATATTGGGGTCACTATGCGTATTGCATGTCTCTTTCAAGAAGCAAAGAGACCGATCCATGTGTGCTTGTACGACAGATCTGTGACTTCGCATAGGCATCTCTGTCGTACAATCCATGGATACGGAACCCTTCATCTTGATGGGAAGCCATGGATGTCATCTTATGATCCACCATATCCCATTTAAATTAGTTGTTAAAGTATGCAAAGAATTCTCGTGTTGCCCTTCGTGAAACGGATCCAACCATGTCATACAGATTATGCTAACAGGAAGCGCTTCCACTACAAATGTGACGTATGGTGCCAATTAGTTAACCCATTAGCGTATTCAAGTCAAGACACCATCATCATTCCAATTCGAGACAACACTATTGGTATAAATTGTACTGAGATGTTTTATCAATGTTTTGACTATTTTTGATACTATATAATAATAACTCAGAAATTTAAATATCTTAAAACATTTTTAATTTCCTAAATTTCTAGTCATATCAAGAAAACAAGTTGGTTTTGCATGTAAAAGTTGAACTAGAACTATTGTAATTTGAAACTAGAATCTATCATGAAGCAGTCATTCAATGAAGGTTGATGGTTATCAAATATTTCTTTAAATATATGAATCATCTAATCATGGAAAATTCACTATTTTCATGATTAATATTGAATGATAAACACATTAAATTAATGTCACAAGAAGATCCAACCATCTTCTGACTCATCTCCACTAAATATTATATATCTAGGGCAAACGAAGTCAAAATCATACTAAAGAAATTCGAGTGATTTTATGGTTTAATACTTAACATAATAAATGTGTTTCTAACATGTTTCATGATAGGGAAAATAATAATATTGCGGGAATTTTTTAAATCTAAAATGATGCCCATTTATTGCCAACCTTTGACGGATCTTTTGGGGACATGTTCAAACATTCTAAACACGTATTGGTATCCCAAAAATTCATTCAATCGGGAAAAAAATAGTATATATGCCATACAAGCAAAAAGGATTCGAAAGTCGTATTTATGCACAAAACAATAAGTCCCTGTGCATCTAATATCCAAAATCTTGTTCCCTTAGGGTTTGTACCACATCCAAAACCTTCGACCAAGGCTCAGATACCACTTGAAGGCGAGGGTTTGGGCCAACGCATCATAGAAGCATGAAGATTACATCGTATGCGATCTAGGTCGATTAGTCATACTAGTTGCAAGGGGAAGTGGAAATTTTTTTATGAAACTATATGACATGGTAATGATCCCAAAATCATTTCATCATGATCACATACGAGTAATATAATTACCTCTTGAAGCATGATTACAATCCACGAGTCTCTAAATGAAAAGACCTCATATCTCAAGTCTGATCTGATGTAGAAAGAACTTGTGGGCGCGTGGATAAAATGTGTGCTTCCCACAAACTGAAGCGACGATCCAATCAAGGAACCTCCTGATTTCCTCTCGTAAAAAATGCTGTCTCTTTCACAAGGACGAGGTGCCAAATAAGATGGAGTTCCACGAGCTATCAATCCAAGAGCACAACGGTAGCAAGATGATGATTACATTCTCTCAAACCCTGGGGAAATGGACATCCACAAGAGAAGAGAGAAAGAGCTTAGGCATGTAGAGAGAGAGAGAGAGAAAGTTTTTGCTTCAACTTAATTTTGTAGTGAAAAGGGCTATTGTTAGCCCTTCGTTTATACAAAATTAGATGGCTAGGATGCACTCCTAATGCAATCCTAATTGAATCAATGGCCAAGATTTTGTTGCAGCAATTTGCAATATTATAACTAATTTTAAAGAAAAAAGTTGAAGACATTCTTCAACAATTGAATTCACTTAAAATCAATCTCCATGTATAAGAAAAGGCAAAAGGGGAGCCTCCTTCCTATTATCGGGTGGATGGACACCATGGTGCCTCTACCATGGTCGTCCACTCCTATTAGAAGTTGAGTGTTCTCCATTCCATTCCTTAATTGGTGAGATCTCAATCTCTACCCAATCTTCTACACAAGCAACAATTTTATTTCTTGAATTTTCATCAAAATAATTTCAAATTATTTTGTAATAATTTCAATCATGTCATTGGTAATTATGAATCATATTCAACTAGATATTATTAAATGTAAATCACATTTGCATTTAATTGTATAATGTGAATCCCCACACTAATTCATAAATTATAAATCCTATTTACAATTAAGTATTTGTGATATTATGAGTCATATGTACAATATTTTTTTTTATTGTGGATAGTGTTATCCACAATAATTTCATATCGGATAACTAACTCTAATTTATTTATATCAGATGCCTCTATATAAGTCCAAATATTGTTAATTATATCCATATTATTAATGATAATTAAATCATATTTAATCATCAATTTTCCAGTGCTCAGATAATGTCAATATTAGAATTATTCTTGAACTCTTTCAATAATAATGTGCCTTCTCTGCAGATACTTGGAGATAAGGACAGGGCGACTGTGTATTTCATGTATAGTGACTTGAATACTGAGATCTAATCTCATATCAAAATCTAGAAGATCTCTCATAGATATCTGATGAAGTCAAATGATATATATATAATCTTCTTATTGCATCCAAATCTTATTCAGATCTATGTCCAACATTTGAACTAAGATTAGATAATTAATCTACTAAGTGGAGTCAATA
This sequence comes from Ottelia alismoides, assembly GCA_037367405.1. NCBI lineage: Eukaryota > Viridiplantae > Streptophyta > Magnoliopsida > Alismatales > Hydrocharitaceae > Ottelia > Ottelia alismoides. Next base: position 1,592,188 of record JAZKJV010003589.1, read on the forward strand.
AAATCCAACTTGTTTCATCACTCCCTCGTAATGGAAGCGCTAAGATTATACAGTTTATTTTGATAACATTACCCTCAAGTATTCCTGACACCTGTAGCATACTAGAAGACCTAGAATAAAAATCAAAGTTTTGATCATGTTTGAACTATATTCTTCATGGTTTTATCAATAAATTTCTCATTCGACCATTGGGAGTTGGTATAGATCATATGTTTTTCAAAAGCATGTATCATACCTACAAATATTGTCATCAAAGCAAGATGACCATTGATGGAATTTGGTTGGTCCTAATATCTCATGAGTGAGCTTATCTCTTCCGATTTATTAGTGAACATGTATAATCCTGTTAAGAGATCATATTACTCATATGCTCATGTATGCACACCAACTCGTCAGTGTATAGACCTTGATTAGGTCATCAACCTAGCATTCTGCCTATTGTACATACTCAACCATAGTAACACATATCTATCCAATCAGAGGATGTGTGCGTTTATCGTGACTTAGTTATCTCGATCTCGTTAAGTCAACTCTTTGACTTAACTTATCTAATACCTCCGAGTCTTTATTCCTATGCAGAGGACATGCCTCAAGGGGTCGGACGGATATCACCCTTTGGACTAAGTATCGTCATCCTGTCTCAAGTTAGATATCCTTTCTCAATATTCATTTGACGGTGCTAGTGAGTCCTCAATCTAACTCTTTAGATATCATCACATCACCAGCCTCTATGATCCAACCATTAGATCAACAGATATATGATCATCAAGATGGCCATGGTACATAACCCTAATTGTATTAGTGGGCCTTATAAGTGCATGCATTCATTAATCTCAGATAGGGAGTGAAAATCGATAAGTTTTATTGATATATAAAAAGATTACAATAACATTTATTGTAGAAATGGTTCACTACGGCTCACACATCCAATATGCTCATCCCTTGCATCAACTACCAACACATCACCCGAAATGCGTATGTATACAAGAAGAAGTCATCATGGGAAGAATTGTAGATGGAACACACAACAATTGATCAATTACCAGTGATCTAAGAACTAGTGAACCAAGATTCATACATCACATGTATTTCTCACTCAAACCTATCGCATTTGATGTATTTATTTCATTCTCCATATTAATCGTTTAGAGGTCATTCAATCCATCCTTTTACATGTTGATGAATACCCATTCATTCACCTTATTCCTTTATTTTGTCTTCAATTCCCTAGCTAATTACATGTAAATATAGCTAAATTGTACAAATGAACTCGCTAACTATTGTATGAAATCGTACTCAAATACATGTATTTTAAAACAAAATAAATGAACAAAGAAAAGAAAAAAAACAAAGGAATTATTGTAAATATTGACTGACATTAAACCTCAAGACTAAATCAATATTGACTTGGTTGACAAGGAATAAAGTGGGAGGAGAAAAGGGTAAATAAATACAGATAAGATAACACAGACTCCTATAAACCCTGGGGGATCTATACACTATATATACATCTGAAACTTGCACTAATTTATGCATACTCTGACACACCTCAAATAAAGATATTTTCAACACAAAACAAGTACACATTAATGTATAGAAAAAATATAAAAATAATTGCGTATAAAAATGATGCACTGCACAATTGGGACACACAGATGAAAAAGTTGTAAACCGAACTTCACATATCAATATCTTCTCCACATGAACTCAAAATTGACCAAAGTCACTTTTATTGTGCTATAAATTAAATCATCAATCTAATGAAGGTGGCTTCATTAAAAACAAAGTTAAGATGCAAAAGTCGGCTTTCTGGGTTCCCATTGTACTATATACGTATGCATTTTATTCATTTAATTTATTCTTTATATTTTTACTCTTTTTATAATTTTAAATACTTGTAAATATTATTTAAAATATATTAAAAATAAACATGAAATAAAAACATTAAAAATTCATTAAAATAAATAATAGAATAACATATATATAAGTATATTATACATATGATGTATATACCCATATTTATTTAAGTGTACAGATAAAACTAAAAAATGAAATAAAAATATGTAAATATGTATCTAATTATATTATAATATATAAAATATGATTATATGATATTAAATACTAAAATACAAAATAAAAATAAAATACACAAAACATAGGTACAAATATCTATAATCACACTATTAAAAATTAACATATAATAAAGGGGTCAATAAAAATAAAAAAACCACCTAAAATAGTATGAAATAAGAAACAACTTCTCATTTTAAGTTTTGTTTAATAAAATCGGTTTCTACTGTATTTTCCTTTTCTTTCTACTTTTATTTATGCTTTGACTTTTAGTTGCTAATGTAGACCAATGAGGAGGCGACAGTTGACCCCAATCAACTGCCCCACCCTCTCTATGGATCGATCCGTGTTGTGTCTTTGCCTCTTATTGCCATTTTTTAGGGCATAATCAGGCCCCATCTCTACTCAAATCCTTATGAAAAATCTTCGCAAGATCATCTGCCTTCACATGGATCAAAGATCGACCCAAGTCAACCTTCGATTTACGTGAAACCCCTACTCAAAGACCCTCTCTCGAGAAGTGTGTATATAATATCTCTTCCAGTATTTTTGAAAAATCAATCCTTTTTACCCAATTTTCCTCCTCAAAAATCCTTGCTGGAGCTTGCCCTCAGTGACAGTGAACGGAGTCTCCAGATTTGCAGTACGGAAGAGCGAAGGAGATGACTCACCATTACCGGAGACCCCTCTCTTGGTGATTCAGCTCCCGACTCTCCCAAGTATCGTGAACTTTTATTTTCTGTTCTTTTGATTCCTGGGATAATTAGTAACTTAGTGTAGTCTTTTTATTTCGTTTATTATCGCTTTGATTCACCTAAAAGTCAAAAATCAAAGTTTTCTGGAGTTATAGACTTCGACCATTGTTTCCTGATGTTCCCAACCATTCGACCTCTCCTAAGACCCTTACACCCTCGCCCCTTCATCCTCTATCATTTCGACCCATTCTCCACACCTGATCTTTCATAGATCAGGTCGGTTGGTGCTCATTCTTCGCCTTTCGCCAGAGCAACCTCGCCCCTACATTTTCACCTTCATTTTTACGCAATCAGTGACCTAAGAGAACCCTCTTCAGGCCCTGAGTCTAAATGCATAGGTTTTGATTCAAAGACCCCAGTTGGGGTGGATTTGGCCCAAGAGAATCAGCTCCAGGTCCCCGACCTTTCCCAGAGCTCCATGCCTCCTCCGATGGGGTCTAGACCATTTTGAGCCCTGCAATCGACGAAGGGATCTCCCATGAGCATTTTGCAATCAGTTGCATCGTCGATGGTTGTCGGAGCACAAAGAATCGAAGGATTGAAGTTCAGCATCTGATTGTTTGTGAGTTGTTCTTCCATAGTAGCTCAGAGCCATTGGATCAAGAGCAATCTCCATATGGAGCAGTTGTCGTCCGATCAGGTGCCCAAGAGTTGTCAGATCTAGGTTGAGATTTATTCTCAGCCCCTCATCTGCGAAGCGTCAACAGTCATTGGGTGCACGCCACGTGTTTGAGAGAATTCAATGTCCGCCAACTCACATGTTGGGGGTATTTTGCATCTTACTCCTCCTATCTTTTGTATTTAACATTTAATATTTAACTTTCATTTGTAGTTGTAATATTTTTGTAATATTAAACTTGGGACCCTAGACTTGCTTTTATTTGCACTTTAGTTTAGTACCAGGTCACTTCACGTGCTTGTACACGTGAGGTACCTAGGCATTTTGCATGGATCCCCTCAGAGTGTTGTGTATTTCTATTTAGTCTAGAAACTTTGAAAACCAGTTGAAATATTTTTCGATAAATTGCATACTTGGTCTTGTTGTTTATTCTATTTGCATGTATACCATGTTAGGTGTGTATTGTATTTTATTGTGGGAATACTGCATGTATGCCCCAGTATTTTGCTAATGTGTTATAGTTTGCTATGAAACTTCTTAGAAATTACAACAAGATCCATGTACTACTGATATCATTTAGTGCTTGTATTTTATTTATTTATTATTTGCATCTAAAAATTATAGGAAAATTATCGTAAGTGCTAGGAACCCATATATTTCTTACAAGCTAATTAAAATTTTTTTCTATTTATAAAAATTCAAAAAAAAATGCATTTTCTCTCATGTTTGGCATTTCAAAAACCATAAAAATTACAAATCTTTTGAAAAATTCTAAAAAAACTCATGTATGTCTATCTAGTTATTTCATCTTATGTGCAATTATTTTTGCAAAATATTAACTAGAACGCTTAAAAATTAAACAACACAGAAAACCTTATAAAAATTCTATAAAATCACAAGAAAAATCACAAAAAATATTTTAAGTTTCTGAATTTTCTTTGTATTGTATAGTATATAGGAAAATTGATTTTGGGCTCAATATAAATGATAGATATTTATTAAGCCCAATTCATGTTCCTGGATTATCTATTTTATTTATTTGGTTTATTTTCTTATTTTAAAATCCATAAAAAATCTCATAATATTAACTAAAACACCTAAAAATTGAAAACACAGAAAATCTTATAAAAATTCTATAAAATCACAGGAAAATCACAAAAATATATTTTGATTTTTTGAATTTTATTTGTATGTCTAGTATCTAGGAAAATTGATTTTGGGCTCAATATAACATGACAAATATTTATTAAGCCCAATTCATGTTCATGTATTATCTATATTCTTTAGTTGGTTTATTTTCTTATTTAAAAATCCATAAAAATCCCAAAAATTATCCAAAAATCACCAAAAAAGTAATTCATAAAACCCAAACACATTTTACTTCTAAAATTTTGAATTTATTTACTATATTTTAAAATTCAAAACATCTATTTTCTATTCCTTTTCTATATATTATATTTATTACATCATATTAGTTTGTATTTTATTTCAAAAAATCAAAATTAAAATTTTGTAAAATTAAATAAATAAAAAATACATATAAATTAAAACCCACAAAACCATTTCAAAAATAAAAATACAAAAAAATCCTAAGAAGTCTATTCACTTTTGCTCTGCCTCGTGTGCTCCTTGTGGTTCGGCCCCTGCTACTTGTCTTCTAGACATAATTTTGTAGGGTATAATAAATTTAGTTCACTCTTTTATCCTTTTTAATCATTATTGTGGGTTAATTGGTGATTCATTCGCATCGATTGGTTATTGAGTGCCATGAGAACGGCCGACACAATGATTGTCAAATTAAAAATTATCGGACACTACAGGCCCTCCAAGATCAGGCATTAGGTACCTCACTTTTTTCCTTTATCAAATGGTTCCGTTACTAGGAAGCATCGGTTTGCAGAGCATAGACTAGTCTGCTTTGCTTGTTTTTCCATAATTCACTTTATTGTCTATTTCTCTCTTTATTCCATTTTTACCTAAGACTGTGTTGATCATCTTTTTGTTTGAATTTGTTGTGAGGGATTTCTTATCGAGGGAGGATTTCTTTGGAGATTCTAGGCACCCGAGATCCACGGAGACCAATGGTTCTTTTCCCCCATAGGAGAGAGTAGCAAAGGAGACAAGAAGTCAAGCAAACATGCCTTAGTATGGATTTAGTTTAATTTTTTGAGAGAGAGATTTATTAATGTGTAATAATACAGGACCCGCACTATTGAACACTTAGACTCTCACAAGTCCATTTCACCATATGATTGTTCACCTGGGGGACTTAACCGGTTTTCTACTTTTTCATCATCTTCTATCTTTATTTCTCCCTAGTTTTTCTTTTTATTTATTTTCTGTGATTTGTGTTTTCCGCTTTATTTTCATTATACATCTTGTGGAATGAGCCCTTAGACTTTAGGAATGGATGTTCGGTTAATTAGGTCCAAAGACCTAATATCATTCATGTACATGTAGTCTCACGCTTGGATCTACTCAAATTGAACAAGTTCTTCACGATAATAGAAGCTCATGTATTAAGGTGATTTCTTCATTGCATTTCATGTAGTTAGATTTAAATTTTCTATCTAGCATTCCGCATGGAGAGAGCTTGGAAGCAATATAAGTATTCTGCTTGAGCATTGCATCATCATTTTCCGATTTGCATCATTTTTTGATTTCTTCCATGTTTTCAACCACTTAGAAAAATAAAGGAAAATGAGAAATCATTAGGCCTATACATAAAAATACTCAAAAAATTGAAAACCATGAAAATTAGAAAGGACTACTAAGAAAACCTTGAACTAATTAAAACATATTAATCATACTTCATTGGACTGTGTTCACAAAACCCTCATTATATTCAGGTGCATTCTAGACTGAGCGAGGTGCGACCCCTAAGGATTAGATCCAAAACTCATACTGTGGCTGCTTTGATTATCACATAGGCTCGGTGAAGTACCGATGCATCTATCATACGCTGGCGAGTAGGGTTTTATATAATCACAAACCTAGTCTGAAGTATTGAGCATAGGCCATCCCCTCATAAGGGTGTCTATCTCATTGTCTCACATTCGAGTAAGGTTGTGTATGCTTGCATACTCATTTCTAAAGTATTTGATTCGCCACTATTGGCTTCCTCACTCTTATTCTTTGGTTGAGTAACTGTCCTAAGACCAATATCAAGGACCTCCAAAACTGCAGACTACAGGTTACAAAGGAAGTGAGAAGTACGAGATACTTTTCTAGCGGTACTAACTTTCCTATTAGTCTAGTAGCTAAGGATTAAATTTAATAAGATTATCTAATACAATCAATAAAAATAAAAAGATGATCATCAAACTCTTACGTCTCATTGTGTTAAGTTCGTGAACTTACCCTTGTTCTAAGGTTTGATTGAATAGTTTAAATCATGACAAGATCAAAAATATCGCACCTTTATGCCATTTTGTCTCACACTTCTTTTATGACTTCCTTTTCCACCTTGCTCATTTTTTAGACTTCATTTTTCCTCTCGAGTTCTTTATCGCCTTCATCTACTCCCTCATCCACTTCTCTTGACCCTCAACATGTTACATCTAAGATGGCTTTGTTCGGACCTTGCGGACACCAACATCGATTCACAGATGCAGACACCTTCAATAAGACAGGGTGATTCACTAGAACTTAGTTCGTACTTTGCGAACTTGTTTCTAGACTCTACATTCTTCATTCGATTCAAAGCTTGAGACGACTCTTGTCCTGATCTTCCATCTTTCACCACTTACCTTTGACCAATAAATCCGTTGTTTGAGATTGATTCTCATCTCGAACTTGCTCCTTCTTTTATGAGGATTGATCAGGTTCTATTTCAAACGCAGATTCAACACCTGATCAGGAGCTTGAGTTATAGTTAAATTCTGAGATGGCTCCACATAGACACGAGAAAGGACCATGTCCGGATGATACAGTGGACCAGAATGAAGTCATCACACAGTTGCTAGACTCGATTCAAGTCATTCAGCAACAATTGAGAGACCAAGCTCTCACCCAAGTAGCCTTCAAGGAAATGCTCAATGAGATATGAAGGACAGAGAAATTCAATTAGAGGATGAAGGACACCATAATGGGAATGAAGATGAACATCCTGTAAGACACCATGGAGGAGGACGTGAGAAAGGAGGATAGCTGAAACCAACTCTAAAAGAGACTTACAACCCTAGCGTTAGCTAGGTTACTAAGTAGATCAGAATGTCTAAGATCCACAGACACTTCGTGTTGAAACCATCATTGCTTCCTCTCTTGATGATTTTCCATGGCAACATTGACGAAGAACCTTACATCCACCTGCAACAGTTCAACGGGATTTGCAATACCATGCACTACCCCAGCATCTCGTTGGAGGTAGTGGAGATGATAGCCTATGCATTCAGCCTTCAAGATAAGGCACTATACTGGATCAACCACTTGGGGAAGGTGGTGACAACCATGGAGGAACTCAAGTAGGCCTTCCTTCACAAATATTATCTCTTGGGTCGTCTAAACCAGATGCGAGCGCTTATCTCCAACTTCTCTCAGATGTCCCCTGAACCATTTTACGAGGCATGGGAAAGATTCAAGATCTCATAAAGAAGTGCCCCCATCAAGAAATGCCAAAGACTAGCTTGGTCCTTGGGGGATTGCATCAAGAAGCTAACGGCTCATGGATGTCGTGTGCGATGGACCGCACTTTAACAAGGATGAAGACGATGCATGGTAGATCTTCGAAGAGATGGCAAAAGTCTCAGCCCCTCTATCTTAATCTTGGGTATTCCAGAAATTTTCATCGATCCAGCAAAAGCATGTGAATGCGGCATAATATCATGAAGATGAGAGAGATACGAGGTCCAACCTTAGCATCATCGGGAACCATCTTTCAAAGGTTGATATAATCGAGAAATGATCACAAGGCCTTGAGAAATTATATGTGATCGAACATAGAACCAAGTCACTGGTCAAGCTCAATCAAATTTCAAAGCAGCTTGAGCAACTGGTGAGCACTATTCATGCCTACCAATATGTGAAGGAACTAGCCGAGAATTCTATAGAACGAAAGGAACAATCCCATCAACAGAATCAAGGGTCACCCTAGTCAGTTCAGCATGTGTAATAAGTGTAGTCATCCAACCAAGAATCATCACCATAGCAGTAGATGGTTTTGTACCATCCAAAGCCCCAGGCTTATACCGAGCTATTCTATCCACCACCTCATCAGATCCAAGAGGTGAATGTCGCATGAGGAAATGAACAAGCACTGACCCATCCTTGAGGACAACCTCAAGGTCAGAGTACAGTTATTCAGCCATTCAACCTACAGTAGGTGGATGAAACTTCCGGCAACACCAGTCCCACCAACCTCGACACCAAGGGCATACCTAGAGATCGCAATATCAACACCAGCAACCGGCATACAGACAACCATATCATCAGCAATAGTCGGCTGAAAACTAGGATTTAGCAAAAGTCTTGTCAATCCATAAGGCGGATCAACGGTCATCGAAGACCTCAGACGAAATCCCAGAAATTCAACAATCAACCCACATGATATATTAATCATTGAAAAGCATGTGTGAATAAAATTAATTATAAACCCTACAACTGGTCGTATAGTGACAAGCAGAGTATGGTGTCGAGCACAAGGAACACACGATGCAGCACCTAATATTATTTATAAATAAATAGTATAGGTATGTATAAACATAACTATGCACATATTAGTCAAATAATGAGGTTTTTTATTATATATATTTTTTATTTTTTTGTTTGCTTTTTAGTTGTATATTTTTATAGTTTCCTTTTGTCTTTTTTATTTTTTAGATTTTTGTATTTTACTCTCTTTATATATATATAATATAAGATATATAAGTCATATATAATAATAGATAAACATGATATAAATATATCTATAAATAATCAAAAATTACAAAATTAACCATTTTTAGGTTTTAAATAATTTTTTACTATTTTTATGCTTTTTTAGTAAACTTAGCTAATTTTTATATATTTTAAAAATTCTAAATACACAAAATCAGATAAATTTTAATTAGGCCGAATAGTTTTCAGATTTAAAAATACTTAATAAGCACAAAAATTCTTAAAATTATTTTTAATATTACTAATATATAAATAAAAATATGAAGCAAGAATAAGTATTTTTAAATTTTTGAAATAGTTTTTATAATTTTTATAGGATTTTGGGGCTTTTGGTTTTTAAGTATTTTCCTTTTATATTTTTTTAGGGATTTTCTGTCTAGAGGCATTATATATTAGAATAAGCATACGATATTTTTTTGGGGGGGGATTTTTAGAAATGATTTTAGCATTTTTTTGTGTTTTTTAGACAAATAGGGACTGGTCGTGTACTATTTGATTTTTAGAAAAATGGAAAAGGGCATAAAAAGCAAATATAGATATATAGCATCAATAAGTATGTATCCAGGTACCTACTATATTTTGGTGATTTTTGAGGCATGACAGCTATTTTTAATAAATAGGAAAGAACACATATAAATATTTAAACTACATGGCTATATTTGTAATTTAAATTAAATGTGTGGGGCACATCGCAAATTAACCCAATCTTCAACATTAATATTCAAACTTTATATATTAATCGACAATTAAAGCAACTGTGAAGGCTAACATGCAATATTCACAAAATAAAATGTGTGCACGCATGTGACACTAGTAGCGACTAAATCGCAGTAGATGAATAGTTCGAGGGTCTACATGCAATTTGTCCACTACATTTTAAACTACGTAGAATATTTGAAAGAATTTCTTGAAAATACAAAAAGGCAGAGGGGGGACTTTGAAATTTACCCACTTAACGCTTGGGATCCAACCGTTCATGGGTGCCACGTGTCTGATCGTGTGGTCTCCTTCGCGTAGCCCTTTACGAATATATTCAACGGTCCAGATTAGATCTGGATTGTTGTTCTTGATCAAACAGAGTCGAGGGGCGTCGCAAGAATCGCCAAGAAGACGCCATCTGCAAACTTTTATCCTTCGATTCTCTATGCTCCGGTGGTGGAAAGGGTCTCCAACAGGCTCAACAGGGAACTGAGCATCCTCCGCATGCAATGGTAGGGTCCAAGGGAGGCGAGGGGGCCCGCGATGCTTCGACGAGGTCGAAGCACCTGGAGTTGCTCCAAGTGGTCGTTGAGGTTCCAGACGCATCCTTAGCCCTGCAAATTAGCACTAAAACAATCATGTGTGCGAGGACTATCTCCTCGACCAGGGATTGATTGAAATGATGGGGAAATGGAATGGAGGGGAAAGCTTCGGCGATGGGCGGTGGAGGGAGTTCCGAGTCCCACATCCACGATGGATTTGGGTTGGATGGAGTGTGGATTTGGTGGAGAAGGTGAGGAGGAGTGAGATAGCATGGATATTGGGGCGGATTAATGGTTGAATTACTATGAATTTGACTTGGAGGCTTAGCTCCATGAATTGGGGATTTTCGAATTAAGCGCTACTCGCTTAATTAAACCTCAAATTAATGATGTAGAATGAAATCTACACTACAAGATTACCTAGAATGTAGAGAAGAGAGGCTCAACCGGCCTGAGAGGCTAGGAGCAAAACCTCACAGCGAGGGTTTGCCAGAGATGGTGGATGTGCCTCTTCCTTGGTCCTTCCTCGTTGCAAATGCCAGCTTTGCACTGCTGTCACCTTGGCGGAGCATTCTAGAGCAATTTGAGGGGTTGAGGACTAGGAAAAAGGGATCAAAAAGTAAAAGAAGTTCTGGGGGATGTATTTATATGCAATTTTCGGTGGTCTTTGACAGTCGATTGTGTGAAGATGAGTGGTGGTAGGTGGAAATTCAAGGATGGGCATGGGTCTAGGATGGAGAGGCTACAGGGTAGTGAAGGTTTAAAGGTGGGAAGAAGAAGAATGGGGGCATGATAATTCGGAAAAGTAGGCACCTCGTGACTTCAGACAGAAGTCAGAGGGGATGAGGTACAATTGACCGAGGTCAACAAATGAAGACACATGTTTGGTCCATGTGGACCAATCAGAAAATTCTAAGGCAAAAATGTTTTGGAAAATGAATAATAAACAATAGTTAATTTTATTATTTTTAGGTTATAAAATAAAAAATGTCCCTAATTCTCTATAGTTTTTTAAACATATTTTTATATATTTTTTAGAGGTTAGTACTTAAGAGTTTACTTTTAGGATATTATTTATAGGTATATTTACCTACGTTTTGAGTATTTTATTTTTATTTTCTAAGGTTTATTATATTATTTTGTTTTGTTATTTTATACATTTACAATTTAATTTTATATACCTAAATATATTTTTATTATATTTTTATGATGTAATCTATATATTTAATTAAATATAGGTTTGTATGCATTGTATATTCATCTACGTATTTTTGTATTTTATTTTATTATATTATTTATGATATTATTTTAGTTTTAATGTGTACATATGATATAAATAATATTTACAAACTTATAAAAATATAAAATAATAAAAAATAATAAAGAATAAATAAAATGATTATTTTTCCGGGTATATTGTATAATAAGGGTCCAAAACCTAACTTTCACACCTTGACTCCAAAAAATATCAAACTGCCTTCATTAAATAATTTATTAAAATTTATATACAATTAAAGTGATTTTGATACATTTTGAATTTTTATTTGGGAGATATGGGTCTGTGAAGTTTGGATTTTAAGATTTTATTCTGTATATAAAACGTACGTTGTATATTATTTCTGTGTGAAATAAATTTTATATATTTCTATACATTTTTAGCTACATTTTTCCTGTACAAAGTTACTTTATTTGAGGTGTAAATAATAATGAATAAAATAGGTCCCAAAAAGTAATTATTAGCCTATTTTGTATAGTGATATGTCTGTGTTTTCTATACAATTAGTCGCCCTATCTCCCCCTACTTTATTCCTTGTCGACTAAGTCATCATGATGACTGAGTCTCAGGGGCTAGGGTCACTTCGGCATCCTTGACACTTCACTCTTTTTGTTTTCTTTCCTTTATTCTTTTATTTTGTCAATAAATACAATAAATGTATAGCATTTTATACGATATTTTGTACAAACTAATGATTGCTTATTTTGGCAAATTAATGATATATTCATGCATTCAGCTAGGGATTGGAGTTCAAAATGAAAGAATAAAGGTGATGAAATGGAGATTCATCACAGGCTGCTCCATATCCAAACCAATTCTCTTCTCCTAGATAGTAAGACCAGCAGTATCCTACTCATCACTTTCACAACAATCAGCAGCGATCGCAGTACCACCAACCTCAGCTCCCACAAATTATGGAATTTTCTGAGGCTACTTTGATGAATCCTCCTCTGAACTATTTAGCTCAGTTGATCAAGAATATGAACAAAATGGGCCATAAGCTAGATAACCTCATAGCCATAAAAACGGGCATAAATGTGTAATTTGAGGTAAACCCCTAACAACTTTCATCGTAAGGAGCGGGTAGACCATAATGACACACCACCTCCCGAGTTAGGTATAAATTCTTTTATGTTGTCTAATGTTGTAAATCTCATGAGCGGTAGGACACTACAGCCGATCGATATATCTAAGGGGAAAAATAAAGGCTCCATGGGCGAATCTTCATCACCATCAATCGATCTCACGCATAATACTAGATTCATTGAGGAAGGAGGAGCAACACCATCACTGAAAAACAAAAAAATGAAGAAAATTTAATAAAACAATAACATCAAAGGTCGAGTCGATGCAGCCAAGGCGACACCAGCACCAACAGTCGATCCCGTGCGAGCCAACACGGCTAAATTTCCTACTTTCATGTTTCCTTCTATTATGGATTATTATACCATGATTAATCATCCATTTGTACAAAATAAACCTCCTATAAGTGAAAATAATGTTTTTTTATGACACTCGCATTCCATTTCATGATGCATTGAAATACAAAATAGTAAAAAAAATAAAAACAACCAAGTATGTTCCAGCATTCTGGAGATATTGAAAAACTTAATACTAAAAATGCCTTGCTAAAAGACATGGAGTGCATGCATGTGATAAAGAAAGGATAAAAAAACATGTACAGCGCGTCGAAAGTGAGGACGCAAAAAACTTGTCAAGCACATTCTGACTATGGTGACTTTTAATGCAATCAACAACCTTCCAAGAAAAGGGACAAGGGAGCACCTCTCATCAGATGCGAGATGTTCAACCAAGAGTTTGAATGAATACTTCAATAGTGGATCATCTATCAATATGATGCCTACATTACTGCTCAAAGAATTTGAGTTAGGACCGTCTAAATCAACAAGAATGATTCTGCAATTCGCTGACACGTCAGTGAAGCGGCCAAGGGTCATTTTGAGGATGTCATTGTCACAATCCAGGGGATGAAATTCTTGTTGGATTTCATTGTTGTAGATATAGATGCCTCGACACCCTTACTTTATAGCCTGATCATATTGGGACGGCCGTTACAGAAGAAGTAGATGACTACGGCACAAGAAAGATCACCTTTTGCTCAAGCATTGACAAGGTCCTGACTGAAATGATCCAAGTATCGAAGCTCACAGAGTCCATATCGAAGCTCATAGAGTCCATATCAGATGGGAGTGAGCATATACAGAAAGATACAGAAGACTGTGATTTTCTAGCAGAAATCGGAGACAGCATTATTCTTTGTCGATGTTGGATGCCAGGAATTAATATACACGGAGGAGTCCCCAAAAGCACGGTATACATTCTCCCAGTCCTTGAGGATGAGTTCCTTACTGATGAGCCAATTAAGATGGTTGAAATCAATCCATCCCCGTCAGAGCAAGACGAATTCCTTACCGATCTTTCTGATGTCTTGTATTCTGAGCCAAAGATAACCAAGGTGGACAGCACATAATTGACAGAGCTGATATTGACCACAGTTGCTGAAACCACCTCTGAATCGATTGAGATCCCTCCAGAGCAGAAGCAATTTCCCTCACTGTTGAAGTATGCCTTCCTTGCGAGTGAACCAAATATGTTCCCGACCATCATCAAGTCTCAACTCACCGAGGACTAGGAATCTCTTATGCTCAAGATTCTAGAAAGAAACCACAAGGTGATAGGCTGGAAGATTATCGATCTCCATGGTATAAACCCTTCATTGTTCTCGCACCACATCTTCTTTGAAGAAGATAGCAGGTCGTCCCGTGAATTTCAGCGTCGGTTGAACCCTAAGCTCCGAGAGGTCGTGATGAAAGAAATCCCAAAGTGGTGTGATGCATGGTTTATCTATCCCATATGAGACTCAAAATGGGTAAGTCAGTTACATGTGGTCCCTAAGAAATCAAGAATCAATATCATAACAAACGATAAAAGAGAGTAGATTCCTACTAGAGTACCTACATCGTGGCGCGTCTATATAGATTACTGATGCCTGAACCTAGCCACCAAGAAAGATCATTTCCCTTTTCCTTGTATTGGGCATATAGTTGAAAGACTTGCTGCAAATGAATACATATGTTTCTTGGATGGCTATTCTAGATACAATTAGGTTGCAATAGCCCCTGAAGACAAAGAGAAGACCACCTTCACAAGTCTTTTTGGGATGTACGCCTTTAAAGGATAATGTTCAGAATATAATGCCCTTGCTACATTTTAGAGATGTATGTTAGTTGTATTTGCTGACATGGTGGGAAGTTATCTTGAGGTGTTCATGGATGATTTCTTGGTATACGGAGATAACTTTAATCAATGTCTAGCATATTTAGACCAAGTATTTTAGTGATGTTGTGAGGTTAATTTGATGCTCTCATGGGAGAAGAGTCACTTCAAGGTGACTTAAGGAATTGTATTGGGACATGTCATCTCCAAGTGAGGCATGGAAGTCGAATCGGCCAAAGTGGAAGTAATATAAAAACTTGAGCCACCCACTACATTGAAGCAAGTCAGGTTGTTTCTGGTGTTTGACAATTTTTATTGAAGGTTCATCAAAGACTGTAGCAAGCTTGCCCGACTGTTGACAGAACTTCTAGGCAAGGACACTGATTTTATTGTAGATGAAAGGATGCTCCATTACTTATACAAGTTGAAAGGAATAATTACCTAGGCTCTTGTCCTGCAACCATTGAATTGGTCTCTTCCATTTGAGGTCATGATGGATGCTTCTGATTATGCCATTGGGGCTGTGTTGAGATAGACATGATGGATGGCCGTTTGCGATTCACTATGCTAGAAGGACACTAGATAAATCTCAGAAGAATTACGTCATCACAGAGAAAGAGCTGCTAGCAGTAGTGTTTGCACTGGAACAGTTCAGGTCACATTCGATAGGTTCAAAAGCTATTGTCTACACTGACCATTCTGCCATACGGTAGTTGCAAAGAAAGATGTGAAGTCGTGTTTACTTTGTTGGATCCTTCTACTCCAGGAGTTTTATTTAGAAATATGAGATAAACTTGGAGTCAATAATGGTATGCCAGATCACCTTTCCAGAATCACTGAGATAGAGACTCCTGAGCAGGTGACGATCCGCAAAAACCCTGCATTAATTCGTGCAAATTTATTAAGCATTTGAAATGTCGTTTCGTTGTAGGAGGGCAATCGGAATCGATCAAGAAATAACTACTATTAATTTATTCAATTTTTAATCGGTGCAGTTTTATGTTTATTTTACTTGGGTAAGTCGCAAGGTTGAACTCAAGGAGGCAAAGGAACAACCTAGATTAATGTCTATCGAATTTCGTTTGTTTTTTGAGGCAAATATTTTTGGTATTTTTTAATGCAATCTTTTTACTTAAATATGTAATTAATTCAAAGAGGAAACGTGATACATGAGTTTTGCAAAAATATATATTTTTTAGAGAAATAATGCTTTGTTGTGTGATGAAATGAGCAAATGCAATTTTTTATTATTTTTAGATTATGCAATAATATGATGATTATGCAAAGTAAGGATAATTATGGAACAAGCAGCATCTAAGAAAGTCAAATCAACCCCCCTCTCAATTGGCAATAAATATCAGATTTTTCCCAAAATAAATCCCAACAGAGCAAGGACTAATTTATTGAGAAAGGAAATTAAAGAGTTAAAAACAAGTGATCAAAATAGAACAAAATATAACTTCAATTAATTTTGTCAAATATTATCTTAGCAATATGATAGAGAATAATTCAAGGTTCAAAATGACACCAAGAACGACAAAATTCGATCAAAGATGCTCAAGATGTGATCAAATAAATGTTCAGGGGCATAATTGTAATAAAAATAATTAAAAGCTTGCAATTATACCCTTGTTAAGGACATTTCTGTGATTTTCCAAAATCGTGGGAGCATCTGTGTCAATTACCCCAAGTTGGGGTCTTCTTGTAATTTGCCGAAGCTTGTGAGGATGTCGATGTAAATTACCCAAAGTCATGCATACAGCACATGTGATTGGACCTTCTAGTAATTCTGGGAAGAAGGTGAGGCACGTCTATAATTTTCCTCACGCCTCACGTGGGGAGCACGTGAGGAGGCTGGCTTGGGCGGACTCCAATCTCCACGTGTCATTATGCCCTACTTCGGATACGTACGAAGCTCCTGGCTTGGATCCGCAGCTACGGATTAATCCGGGCCCTCTAATTGCTCTTCTGATTTAATGGGACATAGAGGGCCACGTGTCGTGAAAGTAGTAGTGCGATGAAGGGCATCAACGATTGAGAATTGGGCGAGAAGCAACGGATGGGATCTCTCCTGTTCTTGATCCTACTCTTTCTGTAGGTCTCCTTTGAAAGATCGGATGCTCGGATGGAAGTGGCCTGAGCTTGATGGTGGTTGCTTCTATGGCCGACACACGACCAAGGGTCGAGACGATGTGCGGCTGGAGTCGATGGAGAAGATGCAGGCGGTGGTGGATATGAGTGGCGAAGGCATCGGAGCTCAAGCGACAGAGGGCGAGCTCAGCAGCACTCAGAGGAGGTCTGCGACGAGGCGTCGCTACCTCGGATCTCGCCGCAGCGGAGGGATATTACACCAGATCTGTCACCTACGGCGGGGTTATCTCCCTTCTCTGTTGCGTATCAGCGGATGAAAGGAGAACGGAGGGGATGGGGTTCTTAAATAGGAGAAGGTGAGGGGGACCGATTAGGATGGTGATCGGGGCTTAAGGTAGCGTGATCGATCAGGAAAAAAGATTGGAGATTGACGAGAGCAGGTTTGACGGGGATGTGATTTGATGATGGAGATCGCCGGCGAGATTAGCGGATGTGATGGAAGTTGATTGATCAGTGGCGACAAGCCGGTTTGTGAAGGTTGCGGTCGAGATTGGGAAAGTAGGGGGAGGAGCACGACGTATAGTGTCCGTCCGATTGGCTGAGATTAGACGATCGAGGTTGCGCCACGTGGCAGCATTTTATTAATTTTTAAAATTATATATTTATTATTTTTTTAATTTTTTAATTATTTTTTTAATAAAATGAATTACAAATACATCCGAAAATGGGTGACATGTGGTGGCTCCAGGAGCTGCCACATGTCACCACCAGAAAATTCGAAACTAAAATACAAATATAATTCAAAAAGATATACCAAACGACCTCGAATCGAAAACTTTCTTCACGAAAGTTATTCGTCTCGATGAGATCTACAACTTCCATGAAGAGACCAAAACCAAAATAGGTCATTTGCATAAAGTGGTATTTTTAGGGTATCCCATGTACATAGAATACCTTGATTTTTGGGTTTAATAATTTTTTAGTATTTTTAAACCAGATAAAAATGAAGAAAATTACGAGAAAATCAAAGATAGATATCTAATTTTTTGGAATTTTATTATGTAAGAAAAATAAGAAATAAAATAAAATATGAAAATGACAACTTTTGTACAGACTGTTAGTGAAGACTCGGACTCAGTTAATTTCTTTGATTTCAAGCTCATTTTGGATTTGGATTTTTATGCATTTTAATAAAACTTTTATCAAAAAAATAAATGAAAAAGAAATAAAATAAAATGAGTTAATTATATACATAAAATAATATAAAATGTACAAAAGAGGTCCAACTTGGTCTTGTTTTGAAGGTATTTGAATGTACATTAGTTCAAAAGTGAGTAGGATAAAATCGGACACTATATGAGGAAGATATCAATGTTTTAGTCTGAAAATCCTGAAATTAGGTTTTGAGTTTCTTATCCATTTATTTAGGTTAGTGATTTATTTATATTTGCATTTATTTATGTTAGTAATATGTACACAAATGAGGTGATTTCAGGTCATTTGGAGTTATCATGAATTAGTTAAAAATCAGGGAAGTTAGGTCATTTTACAGGTCAATTGGGCGGGGATTTATGGCTCCTTATTTTATGCAATTATGAGTGACAAAATACAATTATTATTTATACATGTATGAATGTTGATTATGCAATATAATGGATAGAATGCAGATTAATTTTGGTGATTTTGAGCTTAATTAGTGTCTTTTAGAGTGATGAATCTGAGATTCATCAGTAGGACATTGATCGAATTACTGAAACCTTTCCATATGAAGTGATATTTTCAGTCACTTCGCTCCCATGATATGCTAATATTGTGAACTACCTTGTCTCCAAGGAAGTTCTGCAAGATTGATTGAAGCTGAAAGTGGATAAGTTCATGTTCGAAATACATTTTTACCGATGGGAGGATCCTTGCTTGTTTCAAGAAGGTGTAGATTATATCTAGCGAAGGTGCATTGTTGAGGAGGAGTAGACAAATGTCCTAAATCATTGTCACGCATTAGAATCTAGAGGACACCATTGTGGGAAGCACATGACAGCAAAAGTGATTCAATGCGGCCTCTGGTGGCCGACTCTTTTTAAAGATGTTGCCGAATATGTCAAAGGTTGTACTGACTGTCAGAAGATAGGAGACACCATTAGTTCTAGAGATACCATGCTTCTCAAGTACATTCAGATATCACATGTCTTCGATGCATGGGGTATCAATTTCATGGGCACATTTTCGGACAGTCAGGGTTTCGAATACATCTTCTTGATGTTGATTACATCAGACGATGGGCGGGGTCTATCCTTGCTCATGTTGTCGATAGTCATAGTGTTTGTTGATTTCTCAAAGATAACATCATTTCACAATTCGGGATTCCGAAGATCCTCATATCATACGGAGGTAGCCACTTTATCAACAAAGAAGACAAGAAGTTGACAAAGGAGTACACCGTGCCACATCTCCTTACCACCCGCAAACTAATGGCTTGGTCGAGTATTCAAACATGGAGATCAAAATGATTTTACAAAACTTGTGCATCATGATAGAAAGAATTGGTTACAATTGCTCGACTCGATTCTTTGGGCTTATCGTACAACGTACAAGTCTCCTTTAGGCATGTCTCCCTAATATCGTGGTATGGTAAAACATGTCATTTGCCCATAGATCTCATTCACAAATCATTATTGGCAGTCAGTGTATGCAATTTAGACAGAGAGAAAGCTGACGAGAACATAAAGATAGACCTGAACCGATTGTTAGAATTCTGAGACTCTGCATATGACAACCACCTTATGTATAAAGAGGAAGTCAAGAGATGGCATGAGAAACTTATCTGAAGAAAGACTTTTGAGCCAAATGATAAGGAGTGCTTGTTTAATGCAAAGTTAAAGTTGTTTCTATGCAATCTGAAAAGCAAATGGACATGACCGTTCATTGTGAAAAATATCGTGACAACAGTAGCATCATCATATCAGGTTTGTCATCTGACGCACAACCATTCAAGGTCAATGGACAGTTGTTGAAACCATACCTCAAGCATGACACTTTCATGTCCGTTGTCAATTCAGTTAATGTGATATACCAAGAAGAGCTCCCAGCAACCTAAAGATCAGACACCTAAAAACCCAAAAATATCATCTATTTTTCTTCTTTTCTTCTTTTCATTTCTTTTTTCTATTCTTTCCTCTACTATTTTACTCAGTCATCCCTTTAATCATTGCTATATTTTAGGATATGCTTCATCCTAAGTATAGACTCGAGTGTTCATTCTTTCATCCCTCACCTATCTCTCAACTTGTTGATAATTCTTTTCTATACTTAGGGCATCTTTACCGTAAGTATAGGGGGAGACAGGACGAGCCTATGATTTCATACATTCCAATCCTCGATCATCCATGCTTTGTGTACAATGTATTATACTTAGATTAGTTTCCAAAGTATATTTGGGATGATTGACTTCACATTCTTTGATACGTTGTTGTATATGCTTTTCTTTACTTAGCATGAGTTATGTCTTCCTTTCTGCTCTTTAATCACTATAAGGACATAGCATGACCTAGTTACAAAGGGGTCGTGTATATGCATACATATGTTATCCATAACTCGTACTTTTGTATTTTCAATAAATATGGCTAACACATGAGGTAAGGGTATATGACAAATCAACCGTAAAGAATACACTCATATCTGCACATAACTTGTATAAATTTTCCTTGTAAATATGTAAATACCGCCAACTCACTAACTCTTTTGAAAACCCCATAAAAATTTACAAAATCCCAAAAATACCTAAAAATTTACAAAATGTTTTCAATAACCCACAAAATTTTGCAAAATAAAACTTATTGAAAATTCCATAAAAAGTTCAAAATCAGACAATGTCTTCACAAAAATATTTTCCTTGCATTGCATACGTATTTTTCTGAATGATTTTGACAATGGAACAATCCCAAATAAAATCTGAAGATTGGATCTTGGTCTAGAGCTTAATCCACTTAATTTTAGAGGAACCTATTAAGGACTAGAATTGAATGCTTCAGGTCACTCTGACTTAATTCTTTAGGTTCCATGAGACAGTGTTCATGAGTCGATTCAGTGTATCTAAATAGAACCTTTCATGTCATCTGTATGACTCTTGAGATAATGGCTTGACTTGAGACCTTACACTCAGCACATATCTCAACCAAATGGGTTGTTGAAATATCTTGGAGTCTAGGTCGGGACGATACTAGGCTGCTTCGTCAAGGGTTGCTCAGGAACCATTTTTGGGGACTGCCGAAATAGATAATTCAACTTAGTTGTTTCTCCGCTAGCATGGATATCTAACGACTATAGAATGGATTGAAATAAGGCTTCGGATGAGGAATGGTCTACTAGTACAATTTTTCTAAGATCCCAAAATATGGGTGGAAAAAAGATTCTATATCTATCAGGGAAAGACAAGAATGCAGAGCAATGCCAAAAAAAGAAATACTTAAAAAAATCCTATACCAAAATTTCCAACAATTTTGAGCTTCAAGAAAAAGTCCGACCTCTTAGTGAAGACATGGTCACACTGATCGAGATTCACAAGGAAATACGACTACACTAGTCCATTTCCACTTCTTTTCTCTTTCTTCTAGACTCTCCCTTGTTCGTTGTGCACTATCATGTAACTTGACTCAAAAGGACATGTTCATCTCCCTGAGGACGAGTTGCCAGAGGAGGAGACCACTTGATAGTTCAACAAGTTATTCGAGAAGAGCTAATACAGTCCACATACATGATACTTGTCATTTCATGGTTACAAGAGTATGCGTCTAAAAGGATGGTTCTGACCGGGCTATTGAGTTGTCTTAATAGATGAACATGGAACCTAAGGGATGTTGAGTCACAATTCCTAACCAGAATATGGTTCCGAACACATTTACCAATCCAATGGTCATAACTGAGCTTCAAACTTCAATTTTGTAAAGACAAGTTCAAATGTCATAATCATTCTACTTTCTTTATTTTCCCGTTTGCATCACGTATTCTCCTAATAAATTTTTGCTAGGGACTATCAAAGGTAAGTATGGGGGTGATGATTTACTCACCTTTATTTCTTTATTTTATCTTTAAATCCCAAGATAATTACATGTAAATACAACTAACTTGTATAAATTAACTCACTAACTATTGGATGAAAATAATAATCAAATACTTGTATTTAAATAAAAATTATATGAATAAAGAAAAGAAAAGAAAAATAAAAGAATTATTGTAAAAATTGACTGAACCAAAACCCCGAGACTAAGTCAATATTGACTTGGTCGATAAGGAATAAAGTAGGAGGAGATAAGGGTAAATAAATACAGACAATATAACACAGACACCTAGAAACCTAGATGCTCAATACACTTCATATACAACATAAACTTACATAAATTTATACATAATCTAACACACCTCAAATAAAGATATTTTCAACACAATATGTACACATTAATGTACAGAAAAATATAAAAAGAATTGCAGATAAAAATAATGCACTGTACAACTAGGACACCCAGATGAAAAAGTTGTAAATTGAACTTCACATATTAATATCTTCTCCATATAAACTCAAAATTGAACAAACTCACCTTTATTATACTCTAAATTAAATTATCATCTAATGAAGATAGTTTCATTAAAAATGGAGATACAAAAGTTCGCTTTCTAGATTCCCATGTACTATATATCTATGTATTTTATTCATTTAATTTATTTTTTATTTTTACTCTTTTTATATTTTTAAATAGTTTTAAATAGTATTTGAAAATACTAAAAATATAAACATGAAATAAAACCATTAAACATTCATTAAATAGAATAACATATATAAGTATACTATACATTTGATGTGTATACAAATATTTATTTAATTATACAAATAAAATC
This sequence comes from Ottelia alismoides, assembly GCA_037367405.1. Classification (NCBI taxonomy): domain Eukaryota; kingdom Viridiplantae; phylum Streptophyta; class Magnoliopsida; order Alismatales; family Hydrocharitaceae; genus Ottelia; species Ottelia alismoides. The sequence goes on from JAZKJV010003589.1 coordinate 1,615,240, forward strand.
AGAAAAATGAATTAAAAATATGCAAATATGTATTTAACTATATTATAATTATATAAAATATGAATATATGATATTAAATGGTAAAATACAAAATAAAAATCAAATACACAAAACATAGGTATAAATACCTATAATCACACTTGTAAAAATTAACATATAATAAATAGCTGATAAAAATAATAAAAATAGCCTAAAATAGTACAAAAAATAAGAAACAACTTCCATGTTTTAAGTTCTATTTAATAAAATTGTCTTATACTTTATTTTTCTTTTCTTTATATTTTTATTCCTATTTTGTCATTTGGTTGTTGATGTGGACAATGACGAGGCGGCAATCATTAAACCCAGTCAACTGCATAGCCCCCTCTATAGACATGTCCATGTTGTGTATTTACCTCTTTTTGCCAATTTTGGGGGCTTGAATGAAGCCCCATCTCTGCTCAAATCCTTCACGAAAAATCTTCGCGGGGATCATCAGCCTTCACACGGATAAAACATTGACCCAATTCAACCTTTGATTTGCATGAAACCCTAATCGAATACCCTCTCTAGAGAAGCTTTATATAATATCTCCTCTGCCATTTTTGAAAAATCAATCCCTTTTACCCAATTTTTTCTCCCTGAAAATCCTTGCTGAAGCTTTCCTCCAGTGACAGTGAGCGGAGTCTCCTCATTTGCAGTGTGGAAGAGTAGTGGAGGAGGTGATTCACCATTTTGTGGGATCCCTCTCCTGGTGGTTTAGCACCTGGCTCTCATTGGTCCGGTGAGCTTTTATTTTCTGTTCTTTTGATTCCTATGATAATTAGTAGCTTAGTGTAGTCCTTTATTTTGTTTGATTTCTCTTTAATTCTTATAAAATTCAAAAATCGAAGTTCGTCGGAGTTATAGCTTCCAGCCACTATTTCTCGTTCCCCCAACCATTCTACCTCACCTAAGTACCCTCGCACCTTTGCCCCTTCATCCTCTATCATCTCAACTCATTATCCACCCTTTGATCTTACACAAATCGGGGAGATCACTGCTCATTCTTTGCCCTTTGTCGAATACCATCGCCCCTCCATTTCTGCCTTCATTTGTGTGTAACCAATGGCCAAAGAGAACCCTCTTTGGACCCTGAGTCTAACTGCGCAGGTATGGAGGAGAACTAGCTACAGGTCTCCAACGTTTCCCTGAGCTCCAAGCCTCCTTCGATGAGGTCTAGACCATTTTGAGCCCTCCAATCGACGAAGGGACCTCCCAGGAGCATTTTCCGATCGATTGCATTCCCAGTTGTGGTTGGGGCATGTAGAATCAAAGTATTGAAGTTCAGCATCAGGTTGTTCTTGATTTTCTCTTCCTTAGCAGCTCAGAGCCGTTGGATCAGGAGCAATCTCCAGGTGGAGCAACTGTCGTCCGATTAGGTGCCCAGGAGCTGTCAGATCTAGGTTGAGATCTAATCTCAGTCCCTCATACATGAAGCATCATCAATCGTTGGGCGCACACCACGTGTTTAAGTGAGTTCATCAGTGTTGTCCGCCAGCGTGCTTGTTGGAGGTATTTTGCATCTTACTCCCCCCGCCTTTTGTATTTAACATTTAATATTTAAACTTTCATTTGTAGTTGTAATATTTTTGTAATATTTGCACTTGGGACCCTAGACTTACTTTTATTTACACATTAGTCTAGTAGCATGTAACCTCACATGCTTGTGTGCATGAGTGGAATTTTGTGTCGACCCCCTCTGGGTGTTGTGTATTTCTATTTGGTCCTAAAACTTTGAATATCAGTTGAAATATTTTTGCATAAATTTATACTTGGTCATGTTGTTTATTCTATTTGCATTTATACCCCTGCCAGACGTGTATTGCATTTTATTGTATGAATATAGCACGTATGCCCTTAGATTCTATTAATGTGCTATAAATTGCTTTGAAACTTCTTAGAAACTGCAAGTAGTTCCCTTTATTATCGATTTAATTTTATGCTTGTATTTTAATTATTAAAAATATCATTTTACATCTAAAAATTATAGGAAAATTATCTTAACTGCATGGAACCCTATTTTATCACATATATTTCTCGTAAGTCCATTAAAATTATTTTCCTATTTATATAAATTCAAAAATAGAGCATTTTCTCTTATTTAGCATTTACAATCCATAAAAATTACAAAATGTTTGGAAAAATTCTAAAAAAAATCATAAATGTTTATTTAGTTATATTTCATCTTTTACGCAATTATTTTTGAAAAATATTGATTAAAATTCTTAAAAATTGAAAACATATAAAAATCTATAAAATCACAAAAGATCATAAAAATATGTTTTAAGTTTCTGAATTTTCTTTATATTATCTCGTATCTAGGAAAATTGATTTTAGGCTCAATCTAACTTGATATATATTTATTAAACCCCTTTCATGTTCTTGGATTTTTTGTTATCTTTATTTGGCTTATTTTCTTACTTAAAAATCCATAAAATTCTCAAAAATTATCCAAAAATCACCAAAAATAGAAAAAATTTTATAAAAACCTAAAAACATTTTATTTCTGAAATTTTCACTTTATTTACTATATTTAAAAATCCAAAAACTATCTTTTCTATTCCATTTCTAAATTATATTTATTATAATATATATATTAGTCTATATTTTATTTCAAAAATAAAAATTGAAAATTTTCAAAGTTAAATACATAAAAAATACATATAAATTAAAACCCACAAAAACATTTCAAAAACAAAAATACAGAAAAATCCCTAAGTAGTTGATTCACTTTACTCTACTTTATGTGCTCCTTGTGGTTCGACCCCTACTACTTTCTTCTATACACATTTTTTGTAGGGTATAATAAATTTTATCTTATTCTTTTATATTGTTTAACCATCATCGCAGGTTAATTGTTGATTGATTCGCATCGATCGGGTACCGAGTGTCGTGAGAGCGGCCGACACAACGATTGTCGGATCCGACTTGTTGGATACCGCAGGCCCTCTAAGACCGTGCATTAGGTACCTCGATTTTTTCCTTCATTACATGTATATATAGTTATATAATTATTTTAAGAAAGGACCCAATCCAACTTGAGTCAAAGGATTTCACAAAATATATATTTTCTTAAGTATACTCATGCATGTACTCATGGATGATACATGTACACAAGTCTGATGCACATGTGTACATGTCTGCTACAAATGTGCAGCATCTGGTATACAGGTATAAGGTTTTGGTAATAGTATTGATGTATTAGCACACATTTATTGTGTACGCTTATACAATAACCATCGACTCTTGATGTTCAATTGTTTTCCCGGTGACTGGTATACCAATACACCATGCATTTGCCATAGTATCCAATTACCTGGGAACAACTTTTACCCATTTTCTTAACCAATTTAATATCCTCTCATGGGGGTTTGATTCTGACGATTGCCTTGATGCAACCCCTGCCCAAACTTGTATTCTAACATGTCTTTTCTTGTGTTTAGACACTGTAAATGCACATGCAATCGTGGGTCTGCATCGACACCACATAATCAAAAAGATTCAATGTGATGGGTTAAACATTCAATCTAAAATAAACCCTTAAGGCTCTAGGATGATCAATCATATAGCTATAATAAAACTATTTGGAACCACCAACATGAGGGGAGGAACTGTTACCTTCGACAATGGTCCCTTAGCTTTGCTCACACGTGGAAATTGTATTTTTGGTGCTAAGTGTGCAATGAGCAGTGTGCCCATCAATGACCTTGCGCTCCTCAAGGCATTGGCGCCCTCGAATCATCATTTGGATGACTTTTTCCAAGCAACTGTCCTCTGACGATCTCTTTAGTGAACAAGATGGAGCTCTTATAAAGTGGAAATGGCGATTGCTCTCTTTGGGTAGTGAACCCTCTTATATTTTGGTGATGCAACTCTAATCGGATCCATGTCCATTTAATGATCCATTTACGTAAAATAATTGTACTTGGGCTCCCCAACTCGGATTTCATTGTTCTTGGGAACCATTGGAAATTCCTAATGAGCTCTACATGATTGATGGTTCATTTGTCTCCTTTGGGTATCAAATGATCTCTACAATTTAAAAACTCTGGTCTTACACTAATTAGTTGACAAAGCTATTTCACTTAAAAGCCAAATGTTTAGCGTATGTATGTGTTTATGAGTAGTCCTTGACTGGCTCTGAAGGCTAGAAGGAGCATTTTAGATATATAAGCCCACAATGAAACATTATGGTATAAATGTCATTGTTATTATATCATTCCATATATGAAATAAATCATATTTATATTTACATTATTGATAAGGTCCCTATGTGAATAGGGATACCGCGACCATTTTAAGTAAAATATAGTTATTGGTCTAAGAATTTACCTGGTAAATGTTGATGCATAGTTGTTAATCTAAGGAGCTAGATTGATGATACACTAGTGTCGTAAAGGGATATTCAAAGTAGATCTCCACTCTGAAAAGCGATGGCAATATTCTCTAAAGACCAATATCCTTCTTGATGTAATTTCCATGCATCGTAAGAGAGATTAGAAATTGTTGGTGAAGTGAAGTTAAAGAGTGAAGACCTATATCTTGAATTTTCACAAGTTGGACAAACATCCTTTAATCGAAGACGAATGTATATCTATATGTTTGAATGTGAACATTTAGCATATCAATAGATTGTTTTCTTGACAAGGTCTATATACCAAAGGGTTGGTGTGCATATAAGGCATATGAGGTTTATATTCAATAAACCAGACATCTCACTCATGAGACATTAGGGGGTCACATCGAATTCCACTGGTGGTCACTTGTTTAGGAAATGGGATGCGAACTCGAAAATGTCATTATATGCATTTGTAAAGCATACGATTGATATTGTCACCAAATGGTCAAGTGAGAGATCTATTGATGAATTATAAAAGGGTGTGGCTAAACGTGGGAATAAATACTACGATATATTCAAAGTATTCTACTATGTAGGATGCATGAGTATTGAGAATACTCAAGATTCTTCCTGATATGTCTGAGGCCACTCAAGGGCATTTTTTTATTCTCCTTTTCTTAACTAAATGGATTTGTCACCCCCTGAACAGTAACCCCTTGTGTCATATATGGCGAGATGCGATCATAATAGTTGTATATCATGACTCTTCCATTCCAACGAAATGATGAAAAGGGATGGATTTTACTGACTCCACTTAGAATCTAAATGATTGAGATTTAATTGGATTAAATCTCAATTCATAGAACCAAATCATGATCCAAAGAGTTGGAGAGTAATCTGAAATAGTTCAGAATCATGATATTTTGCATAAATTACATACTTGGTCCTGTCGTTTACTCTATTTGCATTTATACCCTTGTCAATTGTGTACTGTATTTTATTGTATGAATATTGCACGTATGCCCGTAGATTCTATTAATGTGATATAAATTGCTTTGAAACTTCTTAGAAATTGCAAGTAGTTCCCTTTATTATCGATTTAATTTTATGCTAGTACTTTAATTATTAGAATATCATTTTGCATCTAAAAGTTATAGGAAAATTATCTTAACTGCATGGAACCTTATTTTATCACATATATTTATCGTAAGGCCATTAAAATTATTTTTCTTATTATATAAATTCAAAAACAGAGCATTTTCTCTTGTTTAGCATTTAACAATCCATAAAAATTACAAAATGTTTTGAGAATTTCTAAAAAAATCATATATGTTTATTTAGTTATAGTTCATATTTTATGCAAATATTTTTTAAAATATTAATTAAAACTCTTAAAAATTGAAAACACATAAAAATCTATAAAAATCTATAAAATCACAAAAGATCATAAAAATATATTTTAAGTTTTTGAATTTTCTTTATATTATCTCATATCAAGAAAAATTGATTTTAGGCTCAATCTAACTTGATATATATTTATTAAACCCTTTCAAGTTCTTGGATTTTCTGTTATCTTTATTTGGCTTATTTTCTTATTTAAAAATCCATAAAATTCTCAAAAATTATCCGAAAATCACCAAAAATAGATATAATTTTATAAAACCCAAAAACATTTTATTTCTGAAATTTTTAGATTATTTACTATATTTTAAAAATCCAAAAACTATCTATTCTATTCCATTTCTAAATTATATTTATTATTATAATATATATTAGTCAATATTTTATTTCAAAGATAAAAATTAAAAATGTGCAAAGTTAAATACATAAAAAATACATATAAATTAAAACCCACAAAAACATTTCAAAAATAAAAATACAGAAAAATCCCTAAGTAGTCTTTTCACTTTACTCTACTTTATGTGCTCCTAGTGGTTGACCCCTGTTACTTTCTTCTATACACATTTTTTGTAGAGTGTAATAAATTTTATCTTATTCTTTTATCTTATTTAACCATCATCGTGGGTTAATTGTTGATTGATTCGCATCGATCAGGTACCGAGTGCCGTGAGAGCGGCTGATACAACGATTATCGGATCTGACTTGTTGGACAACGTAGGACCTCCAAGACCGTGCATTAGGTACCTCGGTTTTTTTCTTCATTGTGTGTATATGCAGTGATATAGTTATTGTAAGAAAGGACCCAATCCAACTTGAGTCAAAGGATTTCACAAAATATATATTTTCTTAAGTATACTCATGCATGTACTCATGGATGGTACATGTACACAAGTTTGATGCACATGTGTACATGTCTGCTACAAATGTGCAGCATCTGGTACAAAGGTATAAGGTTTTGGTAATAGTATAGATGTATTAGCACACATTTATTATGTACCCTTATACAATAACCAGCGACTCTTAATGTTCAATTGTTTTCCTGGTGACTGGTATACCGATACACCGGGCATTTGCCATAGTATCCAATTACCTGGGAAAAACTTTTACCCATTTTCTTAACCAATTTAATATCCTCTCATGGGGGTTTGATTCTGACGATCGCCTTGATGCAACCCCTGCCCAAACTTGTATTCTAACATGTCTCTTCTTGTGTTTAGACACCGTAAATGCACATGCAATCGTGGGTCTGATTCGACACTACATAATCAAAAAGATTCAATGTGATGGGATAACATTCAATCTAAAATAAACCCTTAAGGCTCTAGGATGATCAATCATATAGGTATAATAAAACTATTTGGAACCACCAACATGAGGGGAGGAACTGTTACCTTTGACAATGGTCCCTTAGTTTGCTCACACATGGAAATTGTATTTTTGGTGCTAAGTGTGCAATGAGCAGTGTGCCCATCAATGACCTTGTGCTCCTTAAGGCATTGGCACCCTCGAATCATCATTTGGATGACTTTTTCCAAGCTGTTGTCCTCTGACGATCTCTTTAGTGAACAAGATGGAGCTCTTACACTACAAAAAAGGCGGGATTGGTGTGCACATAAAATCTCGTTATGTGCACGCCTAGTGCACGCCATGTGCACGCCCGAGGGGTGGGCGAGCACATGTGCTCGTTAAGGGCGTGCTCGCTTCTGTGAGAGTCGCCACAGCTGGTGGGCGAGCACATCGGGATGCTATGTGCTCGCCCTCTCCCTGGCGGGCACATATGTGCTCGCCGATGTGATCGCCTCCTCTATAAATTGCGATTACCCACAGAGCACCTGGCGAGCACATGTGCTCGCCCAAAGTGATTTCCAGGAAAAAATATACAGGTTCGACAGGGTTTTGATGCCCCGTTGAACCTGTATACCCTGCCAATAAACCATTGCAGGTAGCTCCCTAAGGGTATATATATTATAGCAGTTCGTAGAGTAAGATAACTAGCACTAAGAATTTAAAGGAACGCAATATACATGAATTGAGAAATAAACAATCTAATTTAATATCTAAATATTACAAACAAGTCAAAGCCAACAAAGTTCATATAAATTAAAAGATGTGCTAAAAGTTTAAAAAAAATACAGGTCCAAACCACCAAAAATTTACTTCTTCTTTGATCTAAAAAATTTGGACACTAAACCCTGCTTTGATTTCTTTTTTTCTTTCTCCTTTTCTTTGAACCTCGCATACATGTGTGCCTCTTCTTCAGGGTCGTTCTCCTCCTCCTCTTTGTTATCAGATTCAATCTCTTCAGGTTGAGATGCACGCCCTTGTGACCTATATTATATATGGAAGATATATATCTATTACATGCATTTTGTAGATATAGAAATTTAAAAGTATTACTCATTATATAAGAAGAATACTTACATGTACGCCGTGAACTCCTCTCGGAGCTTCGTCACCTGCTCCACCATCATCGCCATCTGCGACTCCATTGGAATTGTTGATTGGGACGGATGTGGTTGCGTGTACGACGGCTGAGAGTATGCAGAATAGGAGTGACGATGTTCCTCCACATAATATGGAGGAAGACCACCAAGCGTCTGCTTCCTATTAGCCACAACGTCCCTCTCCTCCAACACCTTATAAGTTTTTCAATTTTTAATATAAAATTATATATTAGAAATGAATATAGTATGATAATATTTATCCATATATTCCTGCTTCCAGATCGTTTTATCAAATGGTGGTTGCTCTCCAGTTGGATCGACACCCCATTTTTCTGCAGATAGTGCCAGATAACGATCCTGAAATACAAAGTTTACAATATATATAAATAAGTTATAATATATCATTTAATTGTAAATAAATTGATATACTTACCAACAATTGTCCTGCTTCAGGAGTGGACCATTGCGACTCTCCTTCTCTCCCACTCATGTGGGACCTCAACCACCACTCCTTAAAAGAGGGTTCCCTTTCCAGCCTAACTGCTTGAAAATTTTTTTAAGATCTATTACAACATTGCATTATATTAAAGTAGATCTCCAAAAAATAATTTTAAATCATAATACCATCTCCGCTCTAATCTGATTGTGGCTTTTAGAGCCACTGGTCGACTTAATCCTTTGTTTTGGCGGTTTGTCTTTCCCGCCGTAGATCTTCTTCCAAACTCATCATCTGCAACGAATGCATCACAGAAATCCGCCCATCTGGAAGGATTATGTTATGATAATTGATTATTTTAAAAAGTGTAATATAAATTATTTGACAAGTATAATACCTATCCTCCGTACACCATGACGGCGGGAACCTCTTCATCTCCTCAAAATTCATCTCCTCGCATCCCGTCTTCGCATGTGAGTCTCTCCTTGCCTTGAAAAAGGTATCGCTCATTCTCTTTTCTGCCAAACGAATGAAGGTTCTATGATAAACCTCCTTCCCCAGACCAGAGCTAAGGCGAAACCTACTCTGAAAAATTATAACAATTTATAAGATACAAAAAACTTGACCAAAAAATTCTGTATCACTTCTTAGAAACATTTCTTACCAGAAACATGTCAAACAGTCTCTCCTGCTTTGCAGCAGGGATGCGACACCATCTAAATTGCATGGAAGTCAAGTGTGTCTTTATTATGTTGGTTATCTCCTTTGCCACCCTGTTGCTGTTCAAAAAATCCCTGCATTTACTAGAAAATTTAACTTCCATACAATTTATAAAAATTTGGAAAATATTTAAAGATAAAATCTATAAAAAAATTTTACCTCCCATCAGTCGTAACCTCCAACAAAGGGTGGGGCGCCGTCGTCTGTCCAACTACAGTGGGTAAAGGCACGGATGTGCTCGGCCGTCCAGAAGAAGGAGAGTCAGAACCCATCGATGTCCGTGCTGGTATGGGGACCTGGACTGGGAATCCTGTAGGGGCTGCTGAGGTAGATGGCTCTCCATAGCCTCCTACGTAAAAGGGTGGCAGAGGATAACCAAGAGACTCGTAGTAGGCTATCATCCGGCGAATCTCGTCGGACTGTGAATTAGGAACAACATCCGGGGTGGGCTGCCTACTGGAAGAAGGTGTGTCTGAGGAAGATGGACGATTGGATCTATGTGATCCATGCGCCCCGCCACGTCCAAAACCTGTCATGACTGTAATAATGATGCATTACATATTTATTATTTAAGATTTTAGTTAATTCAATTATAATTGTATAATAAAACTTACAACTAATCTTCATCACTTATTTCGGTGGAATTAAAGGATATTTCTTTGTTTTCTGAGTTTTCCGAGTAATCATTTCTGGAGTCAGTATCATCTTGTAAGTCAACACACAAAACTTCATTATCAGCCAATCGAATCGATTCGATAACTGGGACTTCTTCTGTTAAGTCTATTCTTTCATTTGTCGGTGTAAATGCTTCATTTATGTCATCTTCCTGATTACTGGAATCATTGGAGATATAACCTCGAGAATTTATCTTCACAACAGTTACTGTTTCAATGCTCTTTCTCTTTTTTGATATTTGTGGGAGATAACATACTTGATCCGCTTGAGATGCTAAGACGAATGGTTCAAATCTGCGTATAAATTTCCTTTGCACCACGTCGACAATGTTATTTCTTTTATCGAGTACTACACCTCCATTGGGTTCATACCAACCACACAAGAAAAGAACTACTTTATTCAAGCCTGATATACTATATTCCACTTCTATAGTCTCCTTTAAAATTCCGTAATAATTCAGATGATCTTCCTCGTAACAAGATCCGCGAACCATCACTCCATGATTTTGAGTTGTCAAATATTTACTGGAATTTAAGGTATGAAAACGATACCCATTACTGTAACATGAGTTGTATGATCGAACCTTATAAACAGGTCCTTCTCCAAAATATTTTAAAATATGAGAATAGAAATCAACACCGTCCAACTGTTTTGAGCGGTCTTTAAACCACGCTGGAAATTGAATGCTGGGAAGTCATTTATCGTCCAAAGTAGAGCTACTTTCATGTTAAATGTTTGACTCTTATTAGCATCATATGTATCAACTCCATCGACCCATAACATTTTCAACTCATCGATAAGAGGACGTAAATAAACATCAATGTACTTTCCCGGATATGTAGGCCCTGGTACTAACAGCGAAAGAAACATAAACTGTCGCTTATTACATAACCATGGGGGTAGATTATATGGCATTGTCATTACTGGCCAACAAGAGTAATCTCTACTTCTTCTATGAGGATTAAACCCATCTGTACATAAACCTATAACGCAATTCCACTTTTCATCATTAAATGTAGGAAAAGCTGACATCAATTCTTTCCAACAATCAGACTCGGATGGATGCTCCATATATTCATCGACTTTATGTTCCGCGTGCCATGTCATGTACTTCGCCGTTTCTTTACAATAATATAGTCGTTTCAATCTCGGAGTCAACGGGAAATAACGTAGAATCTTTCTCGATATTTTTGTTCCACTCTTACTAGCTGTCTGATATCTTGGCTCATTACATTCAGGACACCGTTGTAAATGTTGATGTTCATCGTAATATAGAATATGGTGATTTATGCATGAGTCTATTTTAACTTCTGCTAAACCCATCTTCCGCATCATCTTTTTCGTTTTGTAATAATTATCAGGTAATTCTGCATCTTCTGGTAACATCTTCTTAATAATCCTCAACATTGCATCAAAATTACGATCGGTCATATTATATTCCATCTTCATCGATAGAAGATCCGAGACCGCAGAAAGTTTTGAATATGTCTTGCAACCCAACCACAATGGCTCTTCCACTTTTTTCAACAGCTCATAAAATTCTGCAGACTCTCCATATGGTTCTTCATCATCTAACAAAGTATCATTAAATTATGGACCCGCAACATCCATAACCATATCTGCAAAGGGATTAATATTGTCGGCTTCTTCCACATCATTCATTCTGTCCTCGAAATTCTCACCATGCCTCCACCAAATCTGATATCCTTCCATGAAACCCATTCTATAAAGATGTAACTGAGTTTCATCTTTTGATCTCTTCCTCATTAGACGACATTTCTTAGACGGACACAAGATAGTTCCATCTGAATCCACAATACGGGAACCTTGTGCGTAAGCAAATTGTATAAATTCCTGAACACATCTTTGAAAGGCATCTGCTATACGTCCATCTACTACACGGTTGTACATCCATTCTCTATTAGTCATATTGATGAACCTGAATTAAATAATCTAAAATGTCAAATCTAGGAAATTGAGGATATCTAAACGTATCACATTATTGAGATAAAAGATGAGAAGAGAAGTGTATTAATTATGTTATCACTTTAGCCCGTCCATAAGGATTCAAATTTACTAAAAGATGATCGTTGTCACAAGTATCTTTATTTCTAACGAAAATTCGGCAGCATAACCCTGCACCTCTCCCGTATACCCCATAAATCAATCGTAATTAATTATCAAAATAATCATATTAGTGATTATTTCAATAATAACTATGATTGATTTGGTATACAGAAGAGGAAGGGGTTATGAACCGAATTTCCGTAAGAAATAAAGACATTGTGACACAGATCACCTTTTAGTAAATTTGAATCCTTACGGACCCCCTTAGTCCGGGACCTCCAAACTAAGGAAAGCTAATATAAATGTAATACTTTAAGATCATTTTACGTCATACATTTGTATGTGCTACAAATGAGACTATAAAATAATCTTAAAATATTTATTCATTTTATTAACCGGGCAATTACGTATATTTGGTAGGTTAACGATGGGGATAGGGATAAGTGTGATCCTTATTTAGTGCCTAATACAGTGCTTGGGTCACTAAGAGTTAATAGGCACCTGCAAAAAAATTTCGAACCTGCAAACATCAAAATCCACGACCGTTGGTCTGGGATAAACATCCCAAAGTGAGTCCAATAGTGCTGTGAAAAAATAAAAAAAAATATAACACAGTTAGAGGTGATCAAATCCTCCAATGTGTTGCACACGCCACCCGTTGTGCAGGGACACACACCACCCGGTGTGGAAGGACGCACTGTGTGTGATGGATTTTGTGCGATTTTCTAATAATTACCAAATCATATTTTGGACTTATTATAAACCTATCTATAAGTTAATGTGATATAATTGGTCACATTAACTAGAATTTAATGTGATAATAAATTATCACAAAGGAAACATTGGAGTATATCATATATCATATCAAAACGATATGAAATTTCAAAACTGTTATTAATGATGTTCATAATATCTAATATCTACATATTGAAGTTGAGTAACTAAAGTTATTCACAAATTTCATAACTAATCTTTTTTGAACATAATGTTGGTTGAGGCATTTTATCTACATTATTCCGAGGCATTATAAAAGTTGAATAACTAATCTTTTTTGAACATAACTAATCTTAACTAATCATACAAGCATTTTGTCATTTAAAATTTACAAAATTTAAACATAATGTTGGTTGAGGCATTTTATCGAACACCTACAAGGCATACAATTATACATATTATTTAGACAATCAAATTCGAAATGACAATACTATAGTGATCTACTATTATCCTTAACATGTAAAACACATATAAACTATCAAAACAATACACTACATTCAACAAAAAATTTAAACCCTAATCTATCCAAACAATACAAATAGGTAATGAAATAGAATAAAAAGAGAAAGGATTAAGGATTATACTGAGTGGTAGATGTAGATCTACTCAAAATACGAAAACGACGGGCGTCGGGGTCGGGCCGGAGGGCTGGCGGGTCGCCGGAGGGGAGAAAATGGGAGAGACTTGCGTGAGAAATGAGGAAGAAGAGCCACGCGAGGTTCTGTTTACGGGCCTGGGCGAGCACACTTAAGTGCTCGCCAGGCCGTCGCCAGGTGCTCGCCCAAAATTTCCAGGCGCTAAAATTATCCGCGCAAGGAAATTCAAGTGGGCGAGCACAATTGAGCGAGCACATGGGCGAGCACATGTGCTCTTCAAAACTGGTAACCGCGTCTCTCCGCAAAATTCAAACCAGCGACCCTCATGGGCGAGCACATGTGCTCTTAGTGTGCTCGCCCATTAAGGGGCGAGCACATGTGCTCGCCAGGTGCACGCAGATCCGTGCACACTAATCCCGCCTTTTTTTGTAGTGTTATAAAGTAGAAATGGTGATTGTTCTCTTTGGATAGTGCACCCTCTAATATTATGGTGATGCAACTCTAATCGGATCCATGTCTATTTATTGATCCATTTACGTAAAATGACTGTACTTGGGCTCCCCAACTCGGATTTCAATGTTCTTGGGAACCACTGGAAATTCCTAATGAGCTCTACATGATCGATGGTTCATTTGTCTCCTTTGGGTATCAAATGCTCTCCACATTTTAAAAACTCTGGTCTTACACTAATTAGTTGACAAAGCTATTTCACTTAAAAGCCAAATGTTTAGCGTATGTATGTGTTTATGAGTAGTCCTTCACTGGCTCTGAAGGCTAGAAGGAGCATTTTAGATATATATATATATATATATATATATATATATATAAGCCAACAATGAAACATTATGCTATAAATGTCATTGTTATTATATCATTCCATATATGAAATAAATCATATTTATATTTACATTATTGATAAGGTCCCTATGTGAATATGGATACTGTGGCCATTTTAATTATAATATAGTTATTGGTCTAAGAACTTACCTGATAAATTTTGATGCATAGTAGTTGATTTAAGGAGCTAGATTGATGATACACGAGTGTCGTAAACGGATACTCAAAGTAGATCTCCACTCTGAAAAGCGATGGCAATATTCTCTAAAGACCAATATCCTTCTAGATGTAATTTCCATGAATTGTAAGAGAGATTAGAAATTGTTGGTGAAGTGAAGTTAAAGAGTTAACTTGACAAGATTGTGATATTAGGACCTATATCTTGAACTTTCACAAGTGTGACAAACATCCTTTAATCGAAGACGGGTGTATATCTATATGTTTGAATGTGAACATTTAGCGGATCAATAGCTTGTTTGCCTGACAAGGTCTATATACCAAAGGGTTGGTGTGCATACAAGGCATATGAGGTTTATATTCAATAAACCAGACATCTCACTCATGAGACATTAGGGGGTCACATCGAATTCCACTGGTGATCACTTGTTTAGGAAATGGGATGCGAACTCGAGAATGTCATTATATGCCTTTGTAAAGCATACGATTGATATTGTCACCAAATGATCAAGTGAGAGATCTATTGATGAATTATAAAAGGGTGTGGCTAAATGTGGGAATAAATACTACAAAATATTCAAAGTATTCAACTATGTAGGATGCATGAGTATTGAGAATACTCAAGATGCTTCCTGACATGTCTGAGGCCACTCAAGGGCATTTTTTTGTTCTCCTTTTCTTAACTAAATGGATTTGTCAGCCCATGGAAAGTAACCCCTTGTGTCATATATGGCGAGATGCGATCATAATAGTTGTATATCATGACTCCAACGAAATGATGAAAAGGGATGGATTCTACTGACTCCACTTAGAATCTAAATGAATGAGATTTAATTGGATTAAATCTCAATTCATAGAACCAAATCATGATCCAAAGAGTTGGAGAGTAATCTGAAATAGTTCAGAGTCAATCGTTGAATGGTTTGGTATGACTAAATTGGAAAGCTCAAGTGGCTAAACACCATGATATTCAATCTATAATATAATGTCAACTCACTATACAACATATATAATCTCCATTTCATTATCTCCAAGTATTATCTAATATATAACTACTGCAAGTAGGAGCAATTCATCTAAAAATTTTGTAGTCAGAATAATAAGGATTGCTAAATCCGTAATATTTGGTGATTGGTCTGTGGAACATGAATGAGATTCACATAATTGGCATTTGAAATAATATGAATATGATTCATAATTATTTGAATTAATGTAAATATGATTCACATTTATTATTGGTATTGATGTGAATATGATTCACATATTATATTAATATTGTTATGAAATGGATACGCAGTCATCATTAATTAAACCTATCTTGGTCCAATGAATTGGATTCTCTTTTTAAGATGATTTGAACTTTATCTTAAAGAAGTAATTGTTTATAAGTGTCAATAGATAATTCAACAATTAGCAAAAGATCAACTCAACATAGGATTAAAATTTGGTGGGAGACTCCACCAATTCAAAATTGGTGGGACTCTATTCATCCATAATGGTCGTCCCCTCATAGATTCCTACATGAGGGGACAAGTAGCCAGCCACCATAGCCTATTATTCAAGAAAGTGCAAGAGTCATATTACCTTTAAAAGTGGTTATCCCTTATCCCTCGCCCTCTACACCATATTGTGGTTGTCCTCCCCTCTTCACTCCTCTTCATGTTGAGGCCCGTTGTAAGATAGGGATATCATTCATCTGTATGAGCCTTGTGCCCATGGAGAAGATGATGACTTCTCGAGACGAAGTCCAAAGCGAGGAGTACATGGCGCTCAGCCTTGATCATCATCCATGTAGAGAGAAGCAAGATGAGAAATTTGTTTCTTGGTTCATAGGAGGCTCGTGATTCATCATCACATATGCGAGTACTCTGTCGTCAAATTAGACTTTATACAAGAGATCTTTCCCTTAGATTCTACACATATCGATGGTACAATCACTCTACTCACGAAATGGTGCGGAAGTAGTTTCAATTACCATGTGGTTTCACATTGCAAGGAAAATTTTGTTATTGTTGATATGTTTCTCATACGATGGGAATTCTATTTTTTTCCATATTTGTTCCATTCTTTGTTTTCATTGATATGTGAGGTCAAACCTACGTCCTTGCAACACGTTATTGGTAAAATCCAAATTGTGGTAGCGGAGGTAGTGGCTGAAGAATTGTAGTCAATTCTGAAGATAATGGTAGGAAGAAGTCAGAAGATCATTGGAGGTCATCATGCATGTAAGGGTGCACAATGGACACGGAGAATATTGCTACCTATCAAGCACATCATAATTAGTAAAATGTTAGGGTCAGAACGAGAGAGGAAACTGCTTAGGGAGAACATGTGCTTTAAGAAGCCTAGGCACGCATAGGTTGGCAAGGGTGAGTATACGTGCACGATTGGCATGTGAGGTTTCCCACGGTGGAGCATGTGCCAGTGTACATTGGTGCATTTGACAATACACTTGTGCGCATGGTATTGTGTGCCATAGTATACAAGCTTACACAGTAATGTTACTAATGTAAAGATAATGCCACGGAGTAAAGCCATAAGCAGCAGCGACTACTTTAGGATTTGGGGGGAAAGAGAAACAGAGACATATATAGATAGAAAAGTTTAGTCAAACAAGAATTGAAAAGTTGAGGTGTGTTAAAAGTTTTATGTTTTTTCAACATTTTTATAAGTAGTTTTATGTTTTTTCAATAATTTTATAAGTAGTTTTATAACTCAGCCATGGCTGGTCTCAAGCACGGGTAAATGAGGAGGGTTGTATTAGGTAGCCGACAGCCAGCATAAAACAGTCGGAGACAACTTCTTAAATAATATTCTAAAAAAATATTATTTAGAGAGTTGTCTCATGACAGTCGGATCTTTTCAACATGGATTTAAGCAAACATATAGATTTCGTTGGGGCGTTCCCTACTTGTGATGCATTGCATCGCCCGAATGCAATGAATAATTGACAAGGGCCGCTACATCGCAGCTTGGATGTAGTTCAAATTTGCAAGGGTTCTTGCATGAGAAACGCATGCGAGTAAATAAGCTAGTTCCGCTGCAACACCGCCCGGATGCAGTCCAAAATTTGCAAGGGTTCTCGCATAATGGATGCATGCGAGTAAATAATTAGTCCAAAAGAGATTGCAAAGGAAGTTTCGGAGTGGTAGTTGAAATATTGGCACTTTAATTGGAAAATAAATGGAGATATTGGATACAATGGAAAGAAGGAAGATGCATATACTATGTCTTCAAGAGACTAAATGGGTTGGAGAGAAAGCAAGGAAAATCGAGAAGACGGCCTTTAAACTTTGGTATTCATGTAAAGATAAGGGCAGAAACGGTATTGAGTGATTGTTTATAAGGATTTGACGGATTCTATGGTTGATGTGCAAAGATTCAGGGATCGGATTATTTTGCTAAAATTGATGCTTGAAGAAGAAATTCTGAATATCATCTCAGTTTATGCACCTCAAATTGGTTTAGATGAAAGGATTAAACAAGCTTTTTGGGAGGATCTGGATAAGATTTTACAAGGAATCCCATGAAAAGAGATTATTTGCATAGGTGGAGATCTTAATGGACATGTGGGAAAAGATGCTTCAGGGTATGTTGGTGTTCATGGAGGACATGATTTTGGGGATAGGAATGAAGAGGGAAAAGTCATTCTAGATTTTGTAACGGCATATGATCTTTTTATAGCAAACACTCTCTTCAAGAAGAGGGAGGAGCATTTAATTGCTTATAAGAGCGACCCAACTAGAACACAGATAGATTACTTTACATTGAGGAGAAGGGATCGATTGTGTTGTAAAGACTGCAAAGTAATCATAGGAGAGAGTTTGACAACCCAACATCGCTTTTTAGTCTTGGATATGCAAATAAAAAGGATGGTAAAGGAGGATTCCTAAGATCACCATAACTAGATGGTGGAATCATCCATTGACACAATCGAGCTTCACGGAGAAGGTTTTAGAAGACTTATATTGGGATTGTAGCGGAAGTGCAAACGAGATGTGGGAGGCAATAGCATCTTGTATCTGAAAGGTAGCCAAAGAAATGCTAGGCGAGTCAAAGGGAAGAGCTCCATGTCAAAAGGAGGCTTGGTGGTGGAGTGAGGGGGTGCAAGAGAAGCTAAAAATTAAAAAAGCATGCTTAAATCTATGTCAAAGGATAGAACAGATGAAACTGTCACAAACTGCAAAATAGCGAAGAAGGAAGCAAAAAAAGGCAGTAAGCGAAGCTAAGTCAAAATCTTATGAAGTTTTGTGTAAAAATCTCAACTCTAAGGAGGGCCAGAATGATATATTCAGGTTGGCCAAAGCAAGAGAAAGAAAGACCAAAGACTTTTATCAAGTGAGATGCATTAAGGACGAGGAAGGTCACGTGCTTGTTACTAAGAAGGATATAGAGACTAGATGGGAGCAGTACTTCCATAAACTTTTTATTGGGGAAGGAAATAGAGAGATCACTTTGGGTGATCTAGCTAATAGTGAAAGTTACTTGAATCGTGCAAGCTATAGACGAATACAAAGGAAGGAAGTAGATGAGGCTTTGAAGGTTATGAGACCTGGGAAAGGTGTAGGAGCGGATGACATCCCTGTAGAAGTATGGAGAGTTTTAGGTGAGCGCGGTTTGACTTGGCTTACGAATCTATTCAATGTTATTGGGCGAAGCAAAAAATGCCTAAAGATTGGAGGAGTATCGTGGTGCTTCTTTATAAGAATAAAGGAGACATTCAAAATTGTTCAAATTAAAGAGGTATCAAGTTGATGAATCACACTACGAAAATTTGAGAACGTGTGATCGAAAGAAGGTTGAGGCAAGTTTTCAAAGTAAAAGAAAACCAATTCGGATTCATGCCAGGTCGCTCAACTATTGAAGGCATCCATTTGCTGAGGAGAACAATGGAGATTTATAGAGTTAAAAGGAAGAACCTCCATATGATCTTTATTGATTTGGAGAAAGATTATGATTCTGTCCCACAAGAGATATTGTGGAGAGTTTTATAAAAGAGACAAGTACATGTCCTATACATTAACCTCATAAAGGATATGTATGATATGACTTTATCTTGTGTAAGGACCCCATCTTGGAAGACTGACTATTTTGACATCAACATTGGTTTATATCAAGGTTCAGCTTTGAGTCTATTTCTTTTTACTTTAATTATGGATCGAGTTGACAAGTCACATTCAGGATGAGTTACCTTGGTGTATGTTATTTGCTGATGATATTGTGTTGATTGATGAGACTAGAGATGGAGTAAATGAGAAGCTTGAGGTCTGGAGACATGCATTAGAGACTAAAGGATTTCATATAAGTAGGGTTAAGACGGAATATATGGAGTGCACCTTTGATGGAAGCAATGGTGAAGGAATCGAGATGAAGATTGGTAACGATAACATTCGGAAGATAGATTCTTTTAGATATCTGGGATCTATTTTGTAACTTGATGGGGAAATTGATAAAGATGTTACTAATAGAATCCATGCAGACTGACTAAAGTGGAGAGGAGCCTTTGTTGTTCTCTGTAATTAGAAAATTCCTTTAAAAATTAAAGGAAAGTTTTACAAAGCAGTCGTGAGACCTGCTATGCTCTATGGGTCTGAATATTGGCCTGTGAACCATAGACATGTGCAGAAAATGGTTGTAACAGAAATGAAAATGCTAAGGTGGTGTGGACACACACGTAAAGATCAAATTCGGAATGATACAATCAGAAAGAAAGTTGGTGTAGCTCCGATCGAGGATAAGATGCGAGAAAATCGCTTAAGATGATTTGGTCATTTGCAAAGATCAGTTGATGCACCAATTAGGAGATGCGAGTGTTGGGATGTTGAGCCGGCTAAGAGAGGGCAAGGACGGCCCAAGAAGTGTTGGAAAGAGATTATACGAAGGGATCTTAGTTTTTTTGGATATAAGCCCGAGATTGACCTAAGATAGATCTGAATAGAGGCGAAGAATCCATGTAGCCGACCCTACTTAATTGTGTGAAAAGGCTTTGTTGTTGTTGTGTTGTTGTATTATAAGTAGTGTGAGTCAAGAAAGTAGTAGTATGCAAGAAGACACTAATCACACTCAACGAGATAAGAATAGGCAAGAGACGAATACAACAAGCTAAGAGCAGTCTCACAGTAGACCTATACGAACAAAGGTAAGCAAACGACTTCCACAATTTAAGATTGAGAGAGAATGGTATAACCGTTTAGGACCCTTGCAAGTTGCAATAGGGAGACATCTACGAGTAAGAGAATGCAATCAATTGATAGAACAGACCACGAGCAGACAATAAGTTGTCCACAGGGACATACCGGGAGAAGGGAAGCTTCTAGGGAGACATCTACGAGCAAGAGAATGCAATCAATTGATAGAACAGACCACGAGCAGACAATAAGTTGTCCACAGGGACATACCGGGAGAAGGGAAGCTTCCAATAGTCTTCTTGACTCTGTCCTCCAGGCCATTGCTGCACTCAAGACTGGCTTAGAATCGCTAGACTGATACCATACCACATGGACGGAAAAATATTGTGCCTTATTTTCATTGCCCTAATCCCATATAGAGGTGGAGGTGACGATTTACAAATAACTCCTGAAATAAGGAAAATAATAAATAATTACAGGAAAAGGGAGACTTGAACCAAATAAAAAAATGTGGCACGAACATCAAAAAAAATCTACAATGGTCATGTTTAAAAACATCCAACGGTATAGCAAATAACAAATTTTAGTCTGTCAATTCAAGAAAAGAATTTTCATGGTAGATTGTTCGCCCGTCACACTTTCTGTTATTTAGATCGCATTTATTCTTCTATAACTAGAAGAATAAAGTTGTACATATATCGCTACACTCAAAGTAGTCATTATAGTACTTCAGGTTACTATTAGATCAAATCAGGGAGATAGTCATTTGCTAGACCAGCTCCTTGCCCAACACCCTCATACAAGTGCTCGTAATTTAGAAACAGGGCTAAACGTAGCACAGTGGGGAGCAAGCAACAAATTTACCTCGAGTTAAATAACAGTAATTGTAACTATTGTTTACTAAAACGTGTTAGGTGACTTAGCACCCACTTGAAAAGAGCATTATACAAGGGAATGCCTGACTTGACAACAAACAACTGGAGGTACAAGTCCTGAGGTTCCCTAGTCGAACATCCACTGGAAAGCAACAGCCATATTTAGAAATTCATGATCAGTTCCAGGATTTTGCAACTCCCAAATTCTCAATGTCTTTTCAGAGAGGAAACTCTAAAATTTTGTACAATAACTCCAGCAGATGAAAGTTCACCATCAAAAATGTGGACTTCATAGAAGTAATCTCTACTGTCAAACTGAAGTCAGTTTCGACTAGTAAACTCCAATTCAAATACAATAGTAAGCGCACCTCCACAACCACTGATTTTTTTATTTTTATAAAAAAAATACCTCGATGATGATATTACAAGTGATTTTGATCTGACAAATAAGTTCTAGAAAATCATGACAATCTTTTTAGAATATAGATTCAAACCATGAGTATCTAGGGCTGAGACCACGGAAAATGGAAATGAATGGTTATCGCATACATGTACACTATGTTAGTCTTTCTGTTGTCTAGTATTTTATCTATTACAGCCAACACAAAATTGAAGCAGCAATAATAAGCTTGTCCAGGTCTCGACAAACTCTCATGATGGAGTAGCATGCAATGTCGTCATGGTTTACCCTCCTTCGGGATATCTTTTTGTGGAATCTGGGACTCTAGCTCCTTGGGTGATGACTTCACTGCAGTTCTGATGGAAAGGAAAATATGTTATCGAATATTAGTTTGAAAATTACAATCCAAAAATGCCACGCAATATATGAACAAGAACAGCCAAGTTACATGATAGGTCTATAAATCTACATGGCTGAAGAGATAAGTACACGAGATATGCTCTCATTATTCAAAGAAACATGATGGGCAATTACATTAAAATTCAAACACAATATAACCCTGTTTTTTTCCCAATCTATGTGAAGTCGGCTACATCAAACTTGTAAAAGTTGATCGACTAGATCGACTGGTTGTTCCAACTAGCAAGATAAGGGGGTGCCTGAGTCCATCTAGTCCTAGTCGACCAACTGATCCAATTTCCCTTGGTTGACCTGATCACTCCACTGACTCGACAATAATCTGGGATTAGTCAGACTTTTTTTAACAAGGATTTCTGAATTTTCCCTTAATTTATAAAAAAAAAACTACTAGTAAGATGCTTAATATTTTTTTGGAACCTATCCGATACTTTTATTTCATTATGGTAGTATTGAGAATGTCACAATGTATATAAATATAGGAATACATGTATAATAAATTATTTCTTATATTAAAAATATAAAGCGGGCGTACTTAGCTTCAGTGACTACCAACTTTCACAACCTTAGGCTACATGAATTCTTTGCTTTCAAATGGGTCTAGTTTGGATTATATCCGAGCGTAGATCCAAAAAACTCCATAACATTTTTAATAGTTTCTTTCCAAAATTTAAAATTCGATGTCCCCTCTTTCGAAGCTCTTCTTTTGACTTCTAGCACCTGATGGATCCCGAATTCATCTTGCTAAAAGACAATTAAACCCCTCGTTTAAATAATCCAATAAAATTCACCATTAATTTCTCATTTCTTTCTTGTATTGTATTGAGTATAATTAATCCATAATTAATTGTATTTAATAACTATTATTTATTTTGTAATTATTTTATTATCAAAAACCCATAAAAATCAAGCTGAACAATTGTCTATAATTCCCTAACCCTTAAAAAACTAAAAAATACAAAAACAACTCAAAACCAAAATGCAGGTGTTTTTAACCCCTTAAAAATGCCCCCAAAAATACTTTTTGTATAAATGACCTCTTTTGGTTTTTCGTCCAACATGAAACTTGTAGATCTCATCGAGACGAACTTTCATATTTTGACTTTTTCCTAATTCCACCTCTAACTAATTCTTTGGTATTTATCTTTATTTTCGTCTTTCTAGTTTTCTGATTGGGCCACGTGGCGCCTTCTGGGTTGTCCACGTGGCCCGTCTCTTCTCTTGCCACTCGGCTCACTCTTGGGCCGTCCGATCCTCACCGCCCGCTTCCATCTCCACCCTCCATTTACGCTGCAACCACAACCATCAGATCTACTCCTATGATCAAATCTCAGCCACTCTTCACCGCTCCACTTCCAGCCGCCCGATCCTACTTATATCCTACGGTCTTCATCGTGCCACGACACCCTTTCTCCCTCCACCGTTGGATGGGGACTTAATTCCAATCTAACCGCTCGCCCCCAACCAAATCTGAGCCATCGGTTCAGATCTGAACAGATCTTAGCCCTCCACCTACCCATTCATCTGGGTCGTTGGATCGAATTGATCCAACGGCCCCACGTCATCGTCTTCCTCATGCGCCTCCCTCTCCAGGCGTTACGACTCGCAGGACACCCTCCCCCTTCCTATTATGGAACCTTCATCATCCACTAACTATGTGCCATAATGCTACCTCCAGAAAGCTCATTCCTCCCTCTTCCTCGCGTAACCCCATCATTCCACCGCCATTACTCCCATGCCATTAAACCACCGTTGCAAAACCCTTGACACCTCGCCAGAAACCGACCACTGCCGCCTATAAATCCCTCTCCTCCACCCACTGTCACCCTCGTCCACCAATCCACGGTTGAGGCCCAGCCTCCGTCGCCCCTCCGGTGACAGGGGAGGGCAACATTAGCAAGGCGATGACGACCTCTACGCCCCGGTGTCGACCCGCAGCCATTACAGCTGCGTCGCGGTGCCTCTAGTCCCGTTGAGCTCTGTGCCCTAGGCTGAGCACGTCGGGCGACGACCCGAGCTTCTCATGAAGCTCAGCCCAAGCCTTCTCCTCCACTAGGTTCCCCTCTCCGATGAGGTCCCCTTCCCCATTCTTCTTTGGTTTTCTACTTCTCTTAATTTTTCCACCATCTCCGATCAACTTCATCACCGCCCTACCACTTCACAAGCTTCGCTGTGTCACCCCCATCCTCACTACCATCTCCGATCATCTCTTCTCCTCTTTCATCACCCGCTCTGCCTCGATCCATTTCCTCCAACAACACGTCGGAGGACCCATTCGAGCCTTCGCCCGAACTGGCTCCCACCTCACCCCCACTTCACTTCCACGCACTGCATGAAGACACGCCTCGACTATACTAACGTCTGCAGGTTGAATTTCTTCAATGGCCGGAGGTTGCGCCGCCTTGCCGGTCTCGAGCTTCTTCTCCGACGATGCCTCTCCACCTCGCCATTCCAGACGTCGACGGAGCTCCGCCATGTCCCCACGAGCTTCGCTAGGGGTTCAGCCATCCTCCCCGGCCTTCAGGCGACGATCTGGAGCACGGTGGAGCTCCGTATAGCTTGTCGGAGCCCCGCCTCCTCCGGCAGCCAGCGGCGGAGGAAGAAGACACAGATGACGTCCGATCATCTGGATCGGACGGCCATGACAAAGACACGTGGACGACCCGAGCCTAAATCCGCCAGCTGGCTCGGGTCTACCGAACCTCTCTCCAATCCAGCATTACATGCCACGTGTCCACTAGGCTCCTCACATGCCGTGAGGGCTTGGGTAATTTGCACGAAAGACCCTGAGAGTTCTGGTATTTACATTTTGGTCCCCGGGCACGTGCCTCACGTGTGTGCCTGGGTAATTTACAAGGAGACCTCGAAACTTTTGGAATGTGCAGAAATTCCCCTACGCGCATGGAAAATTTGCAATGGGCCCCAGGTGGTTTTTTGAATTTACATTTAAGTCCCTCCAAGGACCTATTTGTAATATTTATCTTTTTATTTCTTGCATTTTATTTACAATTATGCCCCTACATTATTTTCTTCATAACTTGAGCATCGTAGGTCCAAATTGCATGATTTTAGTGTCGTTTTGATCCTTGTTTCTTCATCTACATCATGGCATGTTTAATTTTCTCATCTGCCACTATTTTAAATGAAATGAATTTTTATGTTGGACGATGACTCTTGCTCCATTGCCTTGTCATAACATAGATGTTTTCTCACATTGTTATGCTCAAAATGACCCTGATTTCACTCTACCTTATGTTGCTCAATTTAAGTGATCGTTACGAGCATTTTTGTGATCCTTTATTCTGCATGTAATTAATCTTTGCATTTCTCTCTCGCATCATTTTATAATTGCATAAAATTCAACTAAAAAAATGCATGCATTTTATTGCAATGTAATCTGCATAATGCATCTTGTGCATCTGCATGAAGGCCTGTAAATGAGAAATGATTCACACGTGCTCTAAACTCATCGAAATTCGATAAATAGATAAAATAGCTCGTGTCTCTGTGTTCGACATTGGTAGACTTGCCAAGTAAAAATACTCCACAAATGGTTTTACTTGGCAAGTCTACCAAGGTCGAACATAGGGACACGAGCTATTTTATCTATTTATCGAATTTCGATCAATTTAGAGCACGTGTGAATCATTTCTCATTTACAGGCCTTCAAGCGGATGCACAAGATGCATTGTGCAGATTACAATGCAATAAAATGCATGCATTTTTTAAGTTGAATTTTATGCAATTATAAAATGATGCGAGAGAGAAATGCAAAGATTAATTACATGTAGGACGAAGGATTACAAAAATGCTCGAAAAGATCACTTAAATTGAGCAACAGAAAGTAGATTGAAATCAGGGTCATTTTGAGCAAAACAATGTGAGAAAACATCTATTTTATGACAAGGCAGTGGAGCAAGAGTCATCATCTAACATAAAAATTCATTTCATTTAAAATAGTGGCAGATTAGAAAATTAAACATGCCATGATGTAGATGAAGAAACAAGGATCAAAACGACACTAAAATCATGCAATTTGGACCTACGATGCTCAAATTATGAATAAAACAATGCAGGGGAATAATTGTAAATAAAATGCAAGAAATAAAAAGATAAATATTACAAATAGGCAAGGTTGTAAAAGTCGGTAGTCGGTACTCGGTCGGTTGGGTCACTGACTAAGGATTACTCAGCAGTCGGACGACTAATCGGATTTAGTCGGACTTTAATCAGCTTTGAATTTTATGATTATTTTAAATATATAACTCATTTTTATACATATATCTATATAGATTTTGTACATTTTTATACTATCATAATAAAATAAAAAAGGTAATTTAATTTAAATAAAACACTGAGCATATTATAATAAATTTGCTTATAAAAAAAGCAAAACATATAAGAATATGGTATCTTCAAGCAAAAAATTGGTCGACTAGTGTAACCTAGTCGGAATTAGTCGGTGCTCGGTCGGCCACCCCACTGACTAGACTAGTCGGACCTACTAGTCGGGTCAGTCGGGCGACTTTTACAACCTTGCAAATAGGTCCCTGGAGGGACTTAAATGTAAATTCTAAAAACCGCATGGGGCCAATTACAAATTTTCCATGCGCGTAGGGGAACTTCTGCACATTCCGAAAGTTTCGAGGTCTCCTTGTAAATTACCTAGGCATACACGCGAGGCACGTGCCTGGGGACCAAAATGTAAATACCAGAACTCTCAGGGTCTTTCATGCAAATTACCCAAGCCCTCACGTGCGATGCACGTGAGGGGCCTAGGTTCGGGAGGCTTCCCAGGTTCGGGACACGTGGCATGTAATGCTGGATCGGAGAAAGGTTCGGTAGACCCGAGCCTGCTGGGGCGGATTTAGGCTCGGGTCGTCCACGTGTCTTTGTCATGGCCGTTCGATCCAGATGATCGGACGGCATCTGTGTCTTCTTCCTCCGTCACTGACTGCCGGAGGAGGCGGGGCTCTGGCGGGCTATACGGAGCTCCGTCGTGCTCCAGATCGTCGCCTGAAGGTAGGGGAGGATGGTTGAACCCCTGGCGAAGCTCGTGGGGAGACGGCGGAGCTCCGTCGACGTCTGGAATGGCGAGGCGGAGAGGCGTCGTCGGAGAAGAAGCTCGAGACCGTTAAGGCGGCGCAACCTCCGGCCATTGAAGAAATTCAACCTACAGACGTTAGTATAACTGAGGCATGTCTTCGTGCAGTGCGTGGAAGTGAAGTGGGGGTGAGGTGGGAGCCAGTTTGGGCGGAGAAGGCGGAGGCTCGAATGGATCCTCCGATGTGTTGTCGAAGGAAATAGATCGAGGCGGAGCGGGTGATGGAAGAGGAGAAGAGATGATCGGAGATGGTAGCGAGGATGGGGGTGACACGACGAAGCTTGTGAAGTAGTAGGGCGGTGATTAAGTTGATCGGAGATGGTGGGAAAATTAAGAGAAATAGAAAACAAAAGAAGAATGGGGAAGGGGACCTCATCGGAGAGGGGAACCCGGTGGAGGAGAAGGCTTGGGCTGAGCTTCATGAGAAGCTCGGGTCGTCGCCCGGCGTGCTCAGCCTAAGGCACGGAGCTCAGTGGGCCTAGAGGCACCATGATGTAGCTGTCATGGTTGCGGGTCGACACCGGGGCAGAGAGGTCGTCATCGCCTTGCTAATGTCGCCCTCCGCTGTCAATGGAGGGGAGACGGAGGCTGGGCCTCAGCCCATGGATTGGTGGACGAGGGTGACAGTGGGCGGAGGAGAGGGATTTATAGGCGGCAGTGGTCGATTTCTGGCGAGGTGTCAAGGGTTTTGCAACGGTTGTTTAATGGCATGGGAGTAATGGCGGTGGAATGATGGGGGTTACGCGAGGAAGAGGGAGAAATGAGCTTTCTGGAGGTAGCATTATGGCACGGAGTTAGTGGCTGATGAAGGGTCCATAATAGGAAGGGGGAGGGTGTCCTGTGAGTCGTAACGCCTGGAGAGGGAGGCGCATGAGGAAGACGATGACGCGTACGGCCCAGATGAATGGGTAGATGGAGGGCTAAGATCTGTTCAGATCTGAACCGATGGCTCAGATTTGGTTGGGGGCGTGCGGTTAGATGGGAGTTAAGTCCCCATCCAACGGTGGAGGGAGAAAGGGTGTCGTGGCACGATGAAGACCGTAGGATATAAGTAGGATCGGGCGACCGGGAATGGCACGGTGAAGAGTGGCTGAGATTTGATCATAGGAGTAGATCTGACGGTTGTGGTTGCAGCGTAAATGGAGGGTGGAGATGGAAGCGGGCGGTAAGGATCGGATGGCCAAAGAGTGAGCCGGGTGGCAAGAGAAGAGACAGGCCACGTGGACAACCCAGAAGGCGCCACGTGGCCCAATCAGAAAATTAGAAAGACGAAAATAAAGATAAATACAAAAGAATTAGTTAGAGGCAGAATTAGGAAAAAGTCAAAACATGAAAGTTGTTCGTCTCAATGAGATCTACAAGTTTTATTTTGGACGAAAAGCCAAAAGAGGTCATTTATACAAAAAGTATATTAGGGGGGCATTTTTAAGGGGTTAAAAACACCTGTATTTTGGTTTTGAGTTGTTTTTTTATTTTTTTAGTTTTTTTAAGGGTTAGGGAATTATAGACAATTGTTCAGCTTGATTTTTATGGATTTTTGATAATAAAATAATTATAAAATATATAATAGTTATTAAATACAATTAATTATGGATTAATTATACACAATACAATACAAGATAAAAATGAGAAATTAATGGTGAATTTTATTGGATTATTTAAGCGAGGGGTTTAATTAATGCCTTTCGAAAGATGAATTCAGGATTCATCAGCACATTCAAAACATAGCACTATTTGTCCTTTGCACAAGTCTAAACCACTT
This sequence comes from Ottelia alismoides, assembly GCA_037367405.1. NCBI lineage: Eukaryota > Viridiplantae > Streptophyta > Magnoliopsida > Alismatales > Hydrocharitaceae > Ottelia > Ottelia alismoides. The sequence continues at coordinate 1,644,413 of JAZKJV010003589.1, forward strand.
CAAGCAAGTTTTTACTTATATTGATGCCACATTGACTTTTCGTAATATTCCATATCATTCATTTTGTGACTACAATATATCATAGCATCTTCATATCCAGTGTTAATAGTCGCCTGACTGGACCGATTAGTTAGTCCGACTAATTTATTCAGTAAGATGATCCAATAGAATAGCTCAGGCAGAACAGTCGACCGACTAATGTAAAATAATATTTATTGTTATAGTTTTTGGCTTTTTCGTACTTTTTATTAAATTAAAGTAAAAGTTAGATGTGTCAAGTTCAACTGCAATTCAATTGGTACTATTATCTTGTTAATTAATGATCATACATGTATAAATATACAAGATTATATGTATTAATATATTTTATATTTAGAATAATAAAAAATACCTAATCGAATATTTCTTATTACTTTCCCAAATACCGTTTATTCTTTATTTATTCAGTGACCATTACGACTGAATATTGAATACCAACTTTTGCAACATTGTTCATAACAATTACAAATAATCTAAAAAATATGTCTATAGATAAATGTCCAAAGGCTTTGTTTCAATTGATGGATAATCAAGGAGTTAACATCTTTTGAAGTAACTCCTTTGTTAACTCAAGGGATAACTCATTGACTAATGATATGTTAACAAATTTATTTTGCTTCCATTAATCATTCCATTTCATTATCTTTTAATAATTCCACATCCATTAGATGTCACGCCAATACTTACAATATCAATCACCTTCAATACCAATAAAAATCATTTAAATAATCTCACAAGCCCCTACTTTTTATTATCTTATATTTTTTATTCAAAAGAATGGGAATACCCACTTCAATGGCCTAGTGGTAGTGCAATGTGCCTACCACCTAAAGACCACGGTTCAAATCCCTCGTAGGAGTTGTGTTAGGTAGCCGACAACCAACGTAAAAAATAGTCGAATCTTTCAACATGGATTTGAGCAACAATCCATGTAGCCAACCCTACTTAAAGTCGGAGAAGGCTTCGCCATTTGTTTTCAAAAGAGGGGGAAACACGTGAAGGTGTCCACCCATATTTATCTTATAATGATATCTACACACTGAGTCAATTGACTCAATTCAATACTATTTTACTATCAGCAAAACTTAACTAAACTTCACTGTATTAATGCAATTGAAGTAACTTTTGGATCAGTTCATAAGTTAATTCAATATATAAAATTTGTCGTTATTCTCCAACATTAAGAACAAAGCCTTCTCCAACATTAAGAAGGATCGGGTACATGGATTCTTGGCCTCCATTCAGATCTATTTTGGGTTATTCTCAGACTTCAATCCAAATAACTAAGATCCCTTTAGATAGTCTCCTTCCAATACTTCTTAGGCATTTCTCACCCTCTGATAACTAGCTTAACATCCCAAATCTTGCATCTTCTAACTGATGCATCAGTCGACCTCCTTTGCATATGGTCAAACCACCTTAAGCGGATCTCTTTCATCTTTATCTTCTATCGGAGTTACACCGACTTTCCTTCTGATTGCATCGTTCCGAATCCGATCTTTTTGTGTAAAGACCATATATCCATCGTAGCATTTTTATTTCTGCTACTGTCATTCTCTACAAATATCTATGGTTCATAGACCGACATTCAGATCCACAGAGCAAAGCAGGTCTCACGAATGCTTTGCAATACTTTATTTTATTTTTAAAGGAATTTTCTTATCACATAGAACAGTAGATGTGCATCTCAATTTTAGCCAGCCTGCTTTATTCTATGAGTGGCATCTCCATCGATTTCCCCATCATGTTGCAAAATAGATCCCAAGTTCTAAAAGAATATTTCTTTTGAATGTTATCTTCTCCAATCTTCACCTCGATTCCTTCATCACTGCTTCTCTCCATATATTCAGTGTTAGCCCGACTTATTCGGAATAGTCTCTAAGGCATATCTCCAAACATCAAACTTCTCATTTACTACATCTCTAGTCTCATCAACCAACACAATATCATCGGCAAACACCATACATCAAGACGTCTCATCATGAATGTAGCTAGTCAGCCCGTCCATAATCAAGGTAAAAAGAAATGAACTTAAAGCTAAACCTTGATGCAAACCGATGATGTCAAAATAGTTTGTCTTCCATATTGAATCCTTACAAAAGAGAGGCCCCGTTAAATATATCCTTAATAAGTTTAATGTACATGATAGGTACTTGTCTCTTCTCTGAAACTCTCCACAAGATCTCATGTGGGACTAAATCATAAGCATTCTCTAAGCAATAAAAATCATATGGAGATTTTTCCTTTTAGCACTATAAGTCTACATTGTTCTCAAGATGTGGACAGCTTCAATAATTGAGTGACATGACATGAATATGAGTTCGTTTCTGTTACTTGGGAAACTTTCCTTAATTCGTTCTTAACTAATTAAAATCGAAATTATTTTAAGTATAAAATTAAAATATTACTGGTCTTAATACAACTCTTTGTTTACTTTTTATCTTCAAAAGCATCTTCACATCAAAGAGAATGATCGATGCTAATCACATCAACTATCTTATATTAATTAGTTTGAAGAGAACAAACCCAAGAATCTAAAAGTATCCATCACAACAAACCCAAGTATCTAAAAGTATCCATCATATTGCAATGTGTTTTATGATTTACCTCGATCACATCTCTAACTTCCTTTACATTGAACTTGCACTACATATAAGAACACACTTTGAGGATAGAGGGTGGAACAAAAAAGGGAATGTTGAGAAGAAAAGGGTGGTGAACTGGTATGAGATAGTTTCATATAGGGACTTTATGCATTAGGTGAGAGATTGTCGTGATATGTTCCAATGTTTGTTCGTGTTGAGGGCTGGTCACCTCATGCATTTTGCCCTATGTGCATGACATCAGCATCGATAGGCCATCATGATAGGCGTTCATGGAAGAAACTTGAGTCTATTGATGTATAAGAAGTTCATGGGGTCTAGATCGGTAGCAAGGTAGTGGGAGCACCTACACTACTGTCAGAGGTCTGTCAAGGGTTGGATGACTTTTTACGACTCTGTAGAGGGCCCTGAAATCCTCACATGTTCTTTTGTTAAGAAAGCTTGGATCGATGGAGCACATGATAGTACAAGGATACATTCAACTTCTTAAGATGTAGGCAGATGTGGTGGCATCAACTGACAAAAACAGACGAAGCTCCCACAGTGAGGCAGGCTAAGAAACGTCTGATGGGCCTTAAATGTCAATAATCACTCGAGTTGACAGTCTCCTCAGGAAAAATATAGCAGGTTATCTCATGGGGTACTTCAACAAGGGATGCTTTTATGGTTCATCGGCATGTGGTAATGGCTGCCAAGTGAACAGTTCCAACAGAGACTAAATCAAGGCTACTTTTGTGGATTCCATTAGGGAGTGGCAAGTGTTCAGTGCCAAAGAGTGCAAACTTAAGCAGAGATAATAGAAGTTAATAAGCACATTGACAACGAATCATTGCTAGTGGATGGTGTCGAGGAGGGTCATTGAAGGAGAGAAGCCTGGGAGGCTTTAAATAAAGCTTGGATACAATACTAAAGACCGAGATAAGGGGTCTAGTTGAATATGCACGATATAGAAGAAGTTAGGTGAGTAGCATTCTTGGGAGGACCCCTTGCCAAAAACTAATCTCTATGAAAAATCCTACCATAAGCAAACATCTAAAAGGATACAATCCTAAAAATGAACAAAAGAAATAAATGCAATATCATGCATTTGTTCATCCCAAAAGTGATGCAGCCCATTTTTTTCAAATATACAACTATTAGAAAAATCTAGATTTTAGATTAATTTGTAAAATGTGAAATGTAAGGGGTCTTGTTGAAATTTGAATTTTTACTTTAAGAGACAAGGATCTAGAATCCTCCTCTAGATTAGGAGTCCCTAGAAGTTTCTTTGCTTTTCTCCTTTTTAACATGTGTAGAACATCCTAGAATTGGTATTTTTACCATGTCGTATGGCTCATATATATAGGATCCTTTGGCTAGCTTAATGACAACTAAGAAGAAGGAGACTTGGAATGAAAGAGTTTCTTTCTTGTATCCCCATCTTCCCTTCCTCTTTCTACCTCCTTATCTTCTCATTTCCCTCCTCCCTCAATGTTCCATCTCTTCTCTTCTTCATTCCTCCTTCCTCTCTATCATCTTTAAAGTTTGTCTCCCCCTCTTATTCGTAATTAAAGATCTCTTCATTCCATCTTTCCCTTCCATTTCCTCCTCCATCTTATATATTCCCTCTCACTCTCGTTTTTTCTATCTTCCTCTCATTCTACTGATTTCTGATCTCCCCTCTCTTCTTCTAACACTTTACTCCTATCTTTCCTTACCATCCCTTGTCAACGCTTCTTTTTCACTCTCTTCCTCTTTCCTTCAATATTTCTTTGTATTAACACTTCTTTCTCACTCTCTTCCTCTTTCCTTCAATATTTCTTATGTATTGTATCTCATACTCTTGTCTTCTTTATCTATATCCCCTTTTCTCCTTTCTCTCTGTATCTTATCTTCCCTTTCTCTCTTTTCTCCATCACTCTCTCTCTATATATATAATATATATCATCTCAGTCTGATTAGCACATTTAAAACCTTCCTTTCTTCCATCTACACCAAAAAACATAAATCATTTTTGCGTTGAAAGAGCTAACACTCAAGGGGCAAGAAGGCATAGGTTCCTACGTACAATATGAATGTTGTTTTACGAAACACCCGTAAAAATACGAAGTAGATCATGGACGGACAACTCCCAGCTTTTTATCAAATTAGAGAAAATCAAACATGGATATCATGCCTAGAAACTACCAATAATGCCCTATAAAAGAAAGGTACTACAAATAATTCCTAGACGCAAATTCGTAACATATTATTAGAATAATCTAATGCACAATCACTTAAGTGTAAGCCTGATAAAGGTTGCAAATTAGTATCGCTATATCTCAAATTGAAATAACTAATGAAAGTTCGAATAAAGTTATTTTTGAAGGCGATAAAATGTAGATAATTATGCTTTAAATTTTGACAAGAACCTTACCCTAAATTGTAGTTATCGCTAATGAAGAAATCTCACTTCGGCATAAAAGTTTAGATCATGTAAACCTAAGACTGATTGATACAACAACAACAACAACAAAGCCTTTTCCCACAATTAAGTAGGGTCGGCTACATGGATTCTTCGCCTCCATTCAGATCTATCTTGGGTCAATCTCGGACTTATATCCAAAAAACTAAGATCCCTTCGTATAGTCTCTTTCCAACACTTCTTGGGCCGTCCTCGCCCTCTCTTAGCCGGCTCAACATCCCAACACTCGCATCTCCTAACCGGTGCATCAGTTGACCTTCTTTGCAAATGACCAAACCATCTAAGACTGATAGATAAATTGACAAAATATAATATTGTAAAAAAACTTGAATTTGCTTCAAAAAATATAATGTTTATAATATCTGTGAGTTAGGGGCACAACAATCTCAAAACACATCAACAAAATAATTCCTCAAGCGTTTACACCCTTGATTACTTTGGTCTTACCCAAAGCATCTTTGACTCGTAATTTTTTACTTATAATTATTGATGATAACTTTATTTATCTCGGTATTGCTTCTACGCTTAAAAGGGAAAAAACCGTTAACAAAAGTCTATGAACTGTGTAAATGATTTCATCGAAAAAATATTGTATCTTTAGAATTGCAGTGATCACGGAGTGGAGTTTGAGAGCGCAAGATAGGTGGTTTGTGCCTCATAAGGATTCATCACAAGTATTTGACTCCTAGAATTGCAAAACAATATGAAGTTGGTAAACAAAATAATCAAACCTGATACAAGGCATAAATCGAGGTGTCGTGACATGCCAGCATGAAGCCGGTTATCATGTCCTGTCACTAGCATCAGGCATCTCAATACATGTGTAGTGTTGTCGTTCCATCATGATATCAAAATGGGGCTTAGCAGGCTGACTGAAATGGTTGGATACCAGCAATACCATCGAAATGAAGGGGTTTCTTCAGAAAATGTTCAAAATATTGCCCAAGTTGAGTGGGCACCAAGGCATGATGACAGAACCTTCATTTTTCCCTCATTTCTCATCTCTTTGCCTCATTTCTCATCGCCCAAGTTCTTTCTTCCTTGAGAGCCTCCAGGTAAGCTATTTTCTTCTATATTGCTTTTTCTATTGCCTCTTTGCTTCCATCACTCAACATCTTCTTTATATGTTCTCATTTTCTTGTTTCTTAATCTTGGATGTGGTACTTAATTTGCTTGTTCTTAGTCTTTATTCTTGATTCTTCTTTGGTCGTTCTTTAATATAATCGATGTCATGATATCGCCATTGTTGCGCTAGTCATCAACACATAATCATCATTGTCAAAGTTGTTTTTATACTAATTTGCTAGGCTTTCATATGTTACACATTAATTCTTTAATTGGTATATTTTTAAAAATTAAAAGTTTTGTTTAGATAGTTTAAAAGTTGTATTAACTATTAATTAATTTATTTTTGAAATTAAATACTTAAATAGTTAAAAGGGTTTGATTTTATTTACACCAGTTAAAATAAACATAATATATAGTGCAAATACCATTGTGTGGCGACATGGCTTCATTTGAATCAACAAGTGGAAGGTCCATTTTTGACAAATCTTGACAAGAGACTAGAGATCAAATGGCTGTATGCCAATATGCTTAAATGCAGCAAATACAAGACCGAATGCAATATTTGTTGGAAACAAATCAAAATTTTATGAATCACAAGATTTAAGGAGAAATTTCAAGCAAAAACTTGTGGTTTACTACAAAAATAATCATATGCACCAAGTGTCCCACAGATATCAGAGACCAAATGAAAGTTAATCTGAAAGGCAGTAAGCTAAAGGATAAGAAGAATTGAAGAATCCACGAGGGATATTGCTTCCACAACAATATTGTTTGAGAGGAGTTGCACAGATATTGATGACTTGTTTGATGATGATGATTTTGTATGTCCTGATATTGAGACTACGACGTACAGACATGTCATAAAAGATTCTGATAGTCTCATATAAAGACTATGGCTTAGAGAGATAATTGAAGGAGCGATAGTCAACCAAAAAAGAAACAAAATCAACCCGCATTGAAAGAAAGAAGCTCATTCAAATCTTGAAACATCTATCGGATCCGTAAAATCTTCCTTGTCTCATCTCTCCATAACGTGTCTCATCATTCAATGGTATTTTAGTGGATGTATACCAAGTCATTCAATTTTCTTTGACCCAATTTGTTCCTTGTTTTCTAATTGATCAAGTCGGGCGTGCTTTAATTTCTCTGACAACCTCATGCAGATGCGGTTTGAAAAACTTTTGTTGTAATGTTTCTGAAATATGAATCATCCAGGTCATACAACATAAACCGTTCAACTGAAAAATATCATATATTTTTTAGTCAAAAAATAGGATATATTAATTACAAGGCAATATAAGTTAACTAAAAATGTATATAGATATGTGATATACTTACCCGTAAGGGTGTTAGTTCGTTCATTTATCGGTGTTCTTCCAAATGAGAGATGATTTCATAAAGAACTTAGTTTAAATAAAACCATTATGTAAACAATTTCAATATGGTTATATATAATATTAAAAATAAAATATCTATGGTAAAACTAAAATAAATATGCAGTATACTTCGTTCGTGCAGTTTTTGACCGAGACTCCATTCTTATTGAGTCTTTCAGCCACTTCTTGCATCGTCGACGAGAGGTCAAAGCGTATGCCAAGTTTGTGGAGGCATTGATATTCTGGACTCGATTAATGAGTTGCTGAAGTTATTGATATTTCTTATAAGAGAAATAGAACATATTAGTATGTAATTGGAAGTGTAATCTCGCAAGCTGATATGTCAATATGATCCATTTGTTGTCAATTATCTTCACAAATTGTCGATAAGATTTAGGACATGATTGCCCTTCAAAGATATTTCATATCTTTCATGTTCTTAATTGCATATGCTAACCTTAAAAAAGACAAAACAAGCTTCCTTCTCCTCATGGCTTTAACACTGTATGCTGGCCATATCATTTTCAAGCTATCAACGTAAGCTAGGGCTTCAATCTTCTTCATTGGAATATACTTATTCATGATTTTATATGTAATAGAAGTTTTACTCTTGTATAGGCTTGCACTTCCTCGTCAATGGCATGTTACATGATGTCCCACTTGTATAGAAATTCCTGTGATGAAGATGAACTTTGAAACAACTTTTCCAAGGACTTCCTATTATTGATGATGAAGGAAGAACAAATCCAAACAATCACTTAACGAAGAGGTGTTGATGTTTGATGACTTCATTGTCACATTCGCTCATTGAAGTGCCAATTTTCTTGGCATCAAGAGAGACTCTTAGCATCAAGAGAGACCATGAAAATCCTTCACGTTTTAAGTCAAATGGCAGTGAAATTAGTGATCGAAATGCACATGAGGAAGTTGTAGCGACAACATTAGAAGCATACAACTTCTGATGATGGTGGTCGAGGGTCGCTATCAATTGATAGTCAAATGTTGGAAGCCGAATGGGAATATATATTGACATAAAATGCACACGGAGAATATGAGCCAAGTTCATAGCTTATGGACTATGAGTGTGAGTCTCATGAGTATATTGCAGTGTGCCTACCACCCAAAGGACCAAGGTTCAAATCTTGGGGTGAGCACATCTGTGATGTGTGTGTTCCCCATCTTATTTCAAAAAAATGAGTGGTGGGTCTTGTGAGAGATATTGAGGATAGACCGTATTTGTAAGGTCACCATATGACTAGGTCCTATAAAAAGCGTACAACTGGTTATTATGTTGAGATATTTAAGCTCTCCAATGTTAAATCTTAGTGTTGAAATAAGTTAGTCTTACTTCAAGGACGTCAATGCATCCTCCTCAACCTTTTGTTATGTTAAGTTCTCATCATCAAGAATCCCAATTAGATATCCAAGAATCATCATTCACGTGGTGGAAATTTTCTTCGATAATTCTCAGTAGGATCGGTTGCTCATCCACCATCCCTAGCCTCCTATAATGGATATGGTTATAGTAGTGGTGTTAGTGGAATAAAAGAACCTTATTTTAACTACAATTGGGGAAGAGATGGACAAGGCCAATGGTATAGTTTTATCCTAATTATTTTCCAAGTCTACATGAATAGTATGCTCCTCCACCACCATCACAAGTTCTAGCTGCTCCACGAGGACAACGATCTCCGTCAATCTCATCAATAGCAAGTCCTAGTGCATCATCAAGAGTCTGTGCCCCTCAATCGAGACATAGGAGTTGACAAGAGTAGATACTCAGACATTAGAATGCTCCGAACCATTTCTAACCAAAATATATACAAATTGTCATTGATTACAAGAATAACAAGAACATCTACTCATGCATAACATGGCAAAAGTATTATGAATATGTTAAAGCATGTCACGGTCATGACCATGAAAGCAGGCGACTAACTCTAGATCTGGTAAGACATTCATTCTACAAATTAACCATAAAATTATTTCCATAGTACGTTTTCTTCTTTTATATTTGTTTTTCAAGACTAATTCAAGTTGTAATGTTAGTTGAACAATTTGTACTATTTTCATCTTTTTTAATCCATTTCGACACAATTCAAAGATATCATCAATATGTCTATGACATTCCTTGATATGCCCATTCCAGGTGATTGTGCCATGCACACTTCCCCACTAAGATCACCATAGAGTAAAGCATTCTTGACATCCGACTAAAAGATTGATCAACCCTCATTGGCAATAATAGAAATGGTCGCAAGAATCGAGCCTGACGTGGCTACTTGAGAGGATGTCTTAAATAATCTACATCATAAGCCCGGTAAAACTCCTAATATGACCTTAGTCTGTCAACAAACACATCTAGAGCACGTTTTTCCATAAATACCCATATTCAATCGACATGGATGACACTTGTAGGACATGGCACAAGATCACAAGTGCCCCTACAAATAAGAGCATCCATCTCCGCATCCATATCGTGTTTCCAACCTAGAAAACTCGAAGAGATGTATAATGATCACTTATAAGAGGAATAGCCATAAGAGTGTGTTAAAAAATAGCCAACCCAAATAGTTAGACTGTCAATAAAAATATATTGTGACATAGTAAGCAAAGTACATTGCTTGATAGGCTTCATGGTAGCAATAGGAAGTTATGTAGAGGAACTAGGACCATCAAAGTATGTAGTAGGTGGAGCATTTGAAGGAAGCTCGTCGTTTTGCATACTAGTAATGGCTAAGAGGGCAGACTCTAACTGTTAAGGATGCCTCTTTTGATATACATGGACTGGAGAAGAGAACTCCACGGGAATGTCATTGGCATGCAGAGAGGAAAAACTAGTCTGTAAAAGAAAGTGACATCCGTCTAATTATAATACGGATGACCAATCAGGTCATAATACATGTACCTCTTTTGGGTCTTAGAATACCAAAGAAAGATACTTGATTGCACGCCCACATAACTTATCACAGCATGGAAGTTATGGAGAAAGGTACCGCAAAAAAATACGTAAAATAGCAAAAGTGTTCCTCACCATCATAGGATATGAAGAATAAGTTTACCCACCAAGAATGGAAAAAGGTACCATATTAATCAGGTAGATGGCAATGAGAATGGTGTGATTGTAGAGACATTCATCTTAGTAAGAGTACAATCTATATCCAAAAGATGATGGAACTTCCTTTCTGCCACCCTATTCTATTGTGAGGTGTACAGACAAGATATATGATGCAGGGCACCTTGTGTGGTAAAGAAACAAGACAAGTCATGCTGACTAAACTCAAGACAAGAGCGTTATCAGATCTGAAACTTTAATACTTAAGAAATGAAATTTTTTTATAAATTCATAGAAAATCTTAACAATATGATGGATGTTGGACAGTTCCTTCATCAAATACACCCCAATAGGATACATTATAGTCATCAACAAAAATAAACAAAATACGTATACTACTCAGACTACAAACCCCAACTATAAAGCACAAGGAGCAAAATGACGAGGTTCGGTCCTACGAAAAATATGAAGCTCTATGATGTTTTCTAAAATGAAAAACCTCGTAGTCAAAAGGCATTAGCAAAGTCAATTTAAAGAAATTCTGGGAGAGAACTTTAGCAGACAGATGACCAAGACATAATTACACAGGAGGGGACACAGATCAAAGTAGCTCTAAGAAAACAGGAATCTATAGGAATATCAAGATAATATAGCTCATTCTTCTCATGACCCCATTTATAGATCCGTATCATTTGGATGTCCTAAAATAGCAAAAATGCTCATAAAAATCACTCAAGACTAAGTTTAGACCATAATCTATACACAGATCATAAGCTTAAATATAATCAATACATAGATAATAAGCTCAAAAAAAAGTTAAGTGCACAAAAAAACTCCAGAAAGCTTGAGTCTAAAAGAGAACACCATGTTGCGAATAAAGGTAATAAAAGAAAGAGCATCATTAACAAAATGAATTGAATTCACAAATGCAAAAAGGCTGACATGAGCTCAGAAAACTATCGTCTCTTGTCAAAAGAGCAGAGGCTGTAGATTCAATAATCCATGCCGAAGATGATGCATAGACAAAATTGGCTACAATGCCTGAAGTGGTAGCCACACTACTAATAGATGTGTAGTCAGACAGGAGTAGCAGCAGGATTTACCCTTGCATGACTCGAGAGTAATACGTAGATGAGATTCTGAGAGTTGAAATGTCTAACCTGACTATGTAATTGTTGTCATCTCAATGATAGCCGGAGATCATCAAAATCAATGGAAGCTCGGATAACCATAAGAACACATGTCAAAAGCATGGTTAGACTTGTTGCATTACATACACGAAAAATAACTGCTCCTTCGGCACAACCAAAGTCATGTCCCCGGCTACCATGAAAACCACAACCATTACATCCAGATGGTGCAAGAAATGATGTGTACTCTGTTGTTTGAAGTTGGCTAGAGTGGTCAAGAATAGAATCAAACCACTAAAGACTGTCCAGATATTTCCTGAAAAGAAGGAACTGAGTAGGAGGGAACGAACTAATCCTCTGTTGTCGAGTAGAGAGGACTCAGCCAACAAGAAATTTGTTGGCCTGCCACTCATCCGCTCTGCAATCTACTTCGATGTAGTCTATTTATAAAATAGTGAAAGAAGAGTCCATCGAGAAACGAACATGTCCGCATATAAATTTTGGTGAATTGCTAAGAATATATATGAGATAACTCATGCCACATTTCCTTGTCCATCTTCCTGAATAGGAGGTTGACTGCATACGCTCCCCATTGTTGGTCAACCAATTCATAACCTTGATAATTATCTTGCAGCCAGGACCGATATTCCTTGTTCACCTTCTTGAGTGGTTCTTTCCTGAGAACATAGAGTTTCTTCTAACTGTTAATGAAAACCTTGAAGGTTCAAGACCAGAGTACATAATTCTATATACCCTTAGGCTTGACAAAAAGTCCCTTGCACCATAACAGGCAAGATAGAAACCAAGGACTTTACCTAGTGATGAGTTGTTGTCATTGTGATTAGATGAAGAGATAGAACACATAAAAAATGGTCTACTCAAGCACTAAGAGAGTTTCTAAGGTTAGACCTCTTTTCATGATACTCCACATTGGTGTGTGCGCATCAAACAGAAACCCCCTCAACAGGATCTGGTCATCGGGAAAACGGGAGGATCTACGGGACACAATTGTGGTGTAGTAGCACAATTAATAGGATGACAACACACAGCAGTGGCTGACAACACTACTATGGGTCGGCAGCGGCACCAACGCCGCTAGAGGTTGGTGGCAATAAGAGAGACTAGAATTTCGAATGTAATGTGGGGCTAGTGTTTTGAACAAGAGAGGCACAAAGCTCCAATTTAGGACATGCATCCTAATACAATGTGATAGCGGGATGAAACGAGATAATATTATTGAAGGTGCAGGGTCTCCTATATATTTAAAGGTGAAACCATATAAATATGTAGACAATAACTTGAGTTATGATCATAAGAAAATAAGAAATAAAAAGATTAAGGTTTGATTTTATAATATTGGGAGAAGCCATGGGTTTAAAATGAACAACAATTCAATTAATTAAATTACATATTTTAACGATGAATTTATTCGATGTATTTGCCCTTTTTGGTGTTTATTTTTTCGCCTCTAAATATATATAAGAAACCTTGCATCCTCAATAATATTATCTCGTTTCATCCCATTATCACATGGTATTAGGATGAAGGTCCTAAATATATAACAAACCTTAATATTTTTTTCTTATTTTCTTATGATCAAAACTTAAGTTAATATCCGTTGAAGTATGTGATATAGTGGTAATTGGATCTCTCTGGGATTTAATTACCACCCACTTATGTTTAGTCCCACATGGATGAGCAATGGGACTCAGGTTTATCTGTGGGTCTATATAAAGAACCCCACACCCCATGTACTCATTGAGAAAGTTCCATAGAATATACAATCGTTTGAGGCCTTCTCCCGTGTTTCATCCCGCTCCTTCGGGAGTAGGGTTCCACGTAAAATCCCAAACATTCATGTTTATTCTTTCTTTATTTCTTGCTATGTTCGTCGATTCGCTCCCACATTATAGAAATATCAATAGATTTATGATGACAAATCATTTAGCACAACTGCTTGTCCTATTGAACCTCTTCAAACTTGAGTCAAGGACATTAGCATGGTGATACAACGGTATAGTATTCCATCACAAGGCAAAACATGCTAGGACTTTTTCTGTGATCCAGGCCTTGTGGCTGCAAAAAAATGTGATCAGTAAGGACGATAGGTGACATAGGTCTTATGTGGAAAATAAGTTCCAATATGTGCCTTGCTACTCAAGCTCTTGGAAGGATCATATCATATGTAACCATTTTGAAAAAAGTGTTTTACACTAAGAGTTTGGAATGCAATCATTTGACGACTATTAAATGCAAAAGGTCTTTTAGCTTTAAAAAATACACTTTGACAATACCTAAAATTTCGACATGTGAGACTTTCGCAAAATCTCCTTATATCCACGCAGATTTATCCCTGACCACTATGTAAATTATATCCATGACCATGGCAAAAGACAACTGCATCCCATGTAGAGACGACATGCAATAGAAACCATCCATTTCCAACTACATGGATACCTTATCCTCTGAATGGATCTCTCCATCATGTCCCCTCGCACTCATATGACTAACTTTAATGTTTATTTCTTTACTTGTATCATCATCTAATTTCATTAACCATGCATTTTACAACAAATTAATTACAAGCATCGTTCCCAGTTTTTTTTTCATAAGAGGATGAATTGTATCAGGATGTATAGAAAGGGTGAGGAAATTCGTATTGAGATATAAGGGCACAAGATCAATTATACAGAATGTGATCATGACGCAAAACGCAAAAAGGAAGGTACAACTGCGAGCATACACGAAAATAACCAGAATGGATTAAATACAACACAGTAAATATTATAAAAAGCTAAAGCTGTAAAAGGGATAAACTGAGATGCTTTATGAGAGGTCCAAGGGTTCTCTTATATAGGAGAAGAACCCATTGGATAAAATACAAAAAAAAAAAGAAAAAGATAATTAGAGAATTATAAAAGATAAAGCTAAAAATAGGAATTATCTCAACACTCCCCCTCAAGCTGGAGTGTAGATATCAATAAGACTCAGCTTGGAACAACATTTTTGATAAGGTCCTCTTGCTAGAGCCTTTGTAAGTATATATGTTGTCTGGTCTCCAGCGCTGACATGCATAGTAGTGATAATACCCTTCTGTATCATGTCACGAGTGTAGTGACAATCCACCTCTATGTGCTTCGTCCTTTCATGAAAGGATGGGTTATTTGCAATGAAGAGAGCAGCTTGATTATCACAATGGAGGTGCATAGGAAGAGGTACTTCTATAGTCAGGTTAGTAAGAACAGATCTAACCCACATCATCTATGTACTAGCATGTGCCATGGCCCTGTATTCCGATTCAGCACTTGATCTAGCAACCACCGTCTGCTTCTTACTTTTCCATGAAACAAGAGAATTTCCTATGAACACAGCAAATCCAGATGTAGACTTTCTATCTTTTGGACACCCAGCATAATTTGCATCTGCACATGTTGTCACTGATAGATATGTGCCTCTGCTGAAAAGAAGTCCAGTACCAGTTGAAGTCTTCAAGTATCTTAGAATCATATGGACTGCATCCATATGTGACAGTCTGGGGTACTCCATAAACTGACTCACTTTGCTTACTGCAAATGCTATGTCGGGCCTGGTAACAGTTACATATAATAGCTTGCCAACCAGTTCTCTGTATCTTCTTTTGTCAACTTCCCCAGTATCATCATCATAGAACTTCATGCTTGGGTCAAGCAGAGTAGTGGCAGGTCTACAGTCTGCCATGCCAGTCTCTGAAAGAATATCTATAACATACTTTCTCTGGGTCATTACAAGACCCCGTTGATTCCTGGCAAACTCTATTCCGAGGAAATAACGTAAATGTCCAAGGTCCTTAGTCACAAATTGTTGACCTAGGAAGTCCTTGGCATCCTGAATGTCCTGCTCGTCATCCCCTGTAATAATAATGTCATCAACATAAATTAAAATAACGGTAATACCTCTCCGGGTCTTCTGTATGAACAAGGAGTGATCAGCAGTTGATCTTACAAACTCCTGTTGTTCTATTAAGTCCGAGAGCTTTTGGAACCATGCTCTTGGACTTTGCTTGAGGCCATAGATAGCCTTGTGTAACCTGCAAACTTTCTGACACTCCCCCTCAGCAGCAAATCCAAGTAGTTGCTGCATGTAGATCTCCTCCTATAGATCACCGTAGAGAAAAGCATTCTTCACATCAAGCTGATAAAGAGGCCAATCTCGTGTTACAGCAACAGCAAGGAGAATGCGTAGAGTAGAATGCCTGGCAACTGGGGAGAAAGTATCATGATAGTCCACCCCATAAGTCTGGGTAAATCCTCGTGCTACAAGTCTCTCCTTATAGCAATCCACACTGTTATCCGCACGGTGTTTCACAGTAAACACCCATTTGCATCCCATGACTGATGTATCAATAGGAGCAGAAACAAGACTCCACGTACCACGTGACTGTAGCGCAGCCATCTCTTTCTCCATAGCTAACCTCCACTGACTATCCTTGAGAGTGTCCTGATACGTCTTTGGTATCTGTACGGTTGATAGTGCTAACGTAAATCTCCTGAAATCCTCTGACAACATGCTTAAAGAGATTTTGGATGCAAGAGGGTAAGTAGCGCATGTCTGTTTCTGCTTTCGCAGAGCAATTGGTACGTCAAGATCATCTGCCAAGTCCTAGGCCTGTATATTTCCCTCTTGAGAGGGTATTTGCTCCTCCTATTGTACAGTTAATTCAGTAGTGCCATCCGTAGAAATAATATGCTCATTACATACATGAGGCATGCTGGATGATGGGCAAGGCTTGTGAGCATGGCGGACAGAGCGAGATCTGCGAGGAACACCACGAGGTAAGAACTGAACCAACGGAGGTGGTGGAGGTGGTGTAAGAGGAGTAGGTGAAGGTGAGGAACAACTGTAGAAGGTGGAGGCATGTATATCTCATCATTAGAGTCAGATGGAGTAAGTCTGTTACCTGTAGGAGAAAAATACATGACTGACTCAAAGAAAGTAACGTCAGCACTAACAAAATATTTTTGGCTTAGTGGATCAAAGCAGCGATACCCCTTTTGGGTACGAGAGTAGCCGACAAACACACTTGACAGCTCTAGGAGAGAGCTTGTCACGCCCTGGAGAGACATCATGAACAAAGGCAACAGATCCAAACACACGAGGTGTAAGAGAGAAGAGATCCTTCTCGTGAAACGCAGTCGAGTAAGGAATCTTTTCTCCTAACACGGACGAGGGCATACGATTTACCAGATAGCAAGCAGTAAGGACAGCATCACCCCTACAAAAATGAGCATGGCTCTGTATCAACAATGTTCTGATTACATCAAGTAAGTGACGGTGTTTGTGCTCGACAACACCGTTCTGCTGGGAAGAGTAGACACATGAGGTTTGATGAACGATGCCATGGGATTTAAGGAACTCAGAAAGATGTAAGGTGCAAAATTCCAAAGCATTGTCAGAGCGAATATACTTGACATTGGCAGAAGAAATATTGTTTATTTCATTAATAAAATACTTGATAGTGGATCCAGCCTCAGACTTATTCTTCAATAAGAAGACCCAGGAAAGTCTAGAAACATCATCTACCGTTACAAGATAAAAACGGTGTCCCTGGAGATCAGGAACACGACTAGGACCCCAAATGTCTAAATGAAGGAGCTCAAATAGCTGAGAACTGCTCCGACTCTGACGGGATGGAAAAGATGAACGGTGATGCTTCCCAAGTTGACATGCTTCACACTGAAAGGAGGTTTTCGTAGAAATCTGAGGGAGAATATGACATAACTTCTGTAGAGGAAGATGCCCAAACCTAAGGTGCCATAAATAAGGAGAGACCGGTCCAGTAGGTATAATAGAAATACTAGCATGAGGAGGTTGGACTAGTCTGTAAAGTCCCCGCTGCTCACGACCACTTCCAATCATCCTGCCCGTGAATATGTCCTGAAACACAAGAGATGAAGGGTCAAAGATGCCACGACAATGCAAATCCTTAGTGATCTGACTAATAGAAAGTAAATTCATCTGAAAGGCAGGAGCATATAAAATATCCTTCAGACGCATGGACGGTGTCAACTGCACCTCCCCCTGTCCTGTAACGGGTAAGTGGTCGCCATTAGCAATGACAACCCATCTGCCAGGTGGTATAGCCTTGTAGGACTTTAGTTGCGTTCTATCTCCACATAAGTGATGAGACGCACCAGAGTCCACAATCCATTCTGTCATGTCCGCATTCGTACTACCAATAAAGGCATAGGTGATACCTGAGGAGCTTGAAGAGGCTCTGGCTGCTGTGGCAGTATCTATGGTGGTGTCAGCACTAGGAGTCATGATCTCTCGAATACGAGAGACAATATCATTCAGGCGAGGATCGGCCTGGGGAGCTGAAGTCTCTGAAGGCACAATCTGCTCTACTGCTCGACCAGAAACAGGATATCCATGCTTCTGATAGCATGTATCCTCTGCATGTCCAGGCTTGCCGCAATAGGTGCAGGGATCACGTTGGCGTCCACCGCCTCTTCCTTGAGGTGTGCGACCTCTGGACTGGATCGGTAGTACGATCGTTGAGGAGTGCGAAGATGTGGTTGTCGAAGGGATGATGAGTCGGCTGAGATGGCTATAGGCCTCCTCTATAGGAGGAATGGTTGCTCCAGTAAGAAGATGCGTACGTACAGCATCATATTCTGCATCAAGTCCGGCCATGAAAACTCCAACCATCGTGGAGTTCCTGTATGTCTTCTGTTGTTCAACAGACGTCGTAATAGGCATGTAGCTATGAAGTTTTTCAAACATGCCACGTAACGAAGAGTAGTAGACATGCAGAGGGCGACCATTTTGCTTGGTGTTATAGATATCGAACTGTAGTTGAAGGATCTTGGCTTCATTCTTTGCCTGTGCATAAGTGGATGCCAAAGTGTCCCACATTGCCTTGGCAGTAGGCTGAGTTAGAATATCATTGGCAATCTCTGTAGAAAAAGTCCCACAAAGCCAAACACGCGTATACGCGTCATCTTGCTTCCAAGAAGCATTTGCTCCGGTCTTGTCCGCTAGCTCTGGATCTGTCAGGATGTGCTCGTTGTTGCACTGCATGAGGGTAAGAAACTGCATGGACCACAATTCATAGTTGGTCCCATCCATCTTAACAATGGGAGCCGGGCCCTTGAAGGCTCCCGACGAGAATATGCCACCCTTGTTGTCTGACATGATGTGAAATAGCCAAATAACGGAGTTCGACCGGAGAGTAGACTGATATAATGGAGTCTACAGAATCATATGAAGGATTGGTTGTATGTGTAGACTCATACAACCAACATTTAATCCTTGTTGTTTGCTAGGACGACCTTGGACGCAGAATTTCAAGATCATTCTCGCTTCAGTAGGCTAGAATGAGAGGGGGCGCAGGACTCTGAATCGCGGCTCCAATGTGTTCACGTGCAGAAGAATGTCCTACTACAGGATCTTCTCACGCACACAGAAGCGTGGACTCACGAGACGCGAAAGCCAGGGCTGGGCATGGCTGCGCTAGGAGAGCGTCCTGCTGGTGCGATGGGCGTCTGGGCTGTGCAGGACGCGCGAGGCGCAGAGCCGCAGGCGTGGGGCGCACAGGGCAGGGGGCGTGAGGCGCGGAGGCGCGCAGGCGCACAGGGGCGGTAGGCGCAGGCGCGGAGTAGGTGCCGAGGTTGCGAGGGCACCTCGCACGGGGGCCAGGGGGCCACGCGCGGGGCGAGGGGGAAGAGCGCCTGGGTCATGTGCGAGAGGCGTAGGGGTAGACGCCCGGGCTACAGGTAGTGATTACAAAGGGATTAGGTTTAGGGATAGAAACGTGGCTCTGATACCATGTAAAAGGGATAAACTGAGATGCTTTATGAGAGGTCCAAGGGTTCTCTTATATAGGAGAAGAACCCATTGGATAAAATACAAAAAAAGGAAAAGATAATTAGAGAATTGCAAAAGATAAAGCTAAAAATAGGAATTATCTCAACAAAAGCTAAAATAGTAACCGATGTATTATACGTGAGGAAAACAATGAGAGGAATGTAATGAGATTAATTTATTCAAGAGGTCTAGAGGTCCTTATATAGGATAGAACCCTAGAGAGCTCAAAATCGGAAAAATACATAAGTACCCCTTGGGGGTTACAATGAAAAGAAAGAACGAGGAAACACAAATATGTCACTAACACCCCCCCTCAAGTTGGAGCATATCTATCGATCATGCCCAACTTGGAAGTTATCCACAAGAGGTGCTTCTTAGGCAAAGCCTTCGTGAATACATATGCAAGCTGAAGATCAGTCGTGATGTGTGGTGTGGTAATCTTGCCTCCTCGTATGGCATCACGAACAAAATGGCAGTTAATCTCCACATGCTTAATCCGCTCATGGAACACATGATTCGTGGCAATATATGTAATTGATTTGTTACCACGGTACAGAGGAATAGGAGTAGTGACAACGATACCAAGTTCATGCAGGAAGGTTAATAGCTAAGTGATGTCATAGATAGCATGAACCAACGCCCTGTATTCTGCTTCTGTAATGGATCTGGATACTACAGTCTGCTTCTTGCTCCTCCAAGTAACAAGATTTCCTCCAACCATCATAGCATATCTTGTGGTAGAGCGATGATCCTCAGTTAAAGTTGCATAATAAACATCAGCATGAGCAACAACATCAGTGTATCCATTTGCCCCATAGAAGACTCAAAGTCTTGGTGATCCCTTCAAGTAGTGCAGGATCTGAAGAACATCCTGCTAGCGATTGTAACGTGGTTGCTCCATGTGTTGGCTAGCTCTATTCACAGCATAGGAAATGTTTGGCCGAGTGATAGTAAGGTAAAGGAGTTTGCCAACCAGGCTTCGGTACCGCGTAGTATCCTGGAAGACAGGATCAGTGGTTATATAGTGTTTCCTTGGATCTGCAGGAATGCCGGAGGGCTTGCATCCAAGTAATCCAGTTTCAGTTAGGATGTCCATGCAATACTTCCTCTATGAAAGATGGAGTCCTTCTGTAGTGTGTAATACTTCTATGCCCAAAAAGTAGTGAAGTTGACCAAAATCCTTGGTGACGAAGATCTTCTGAAGGAAAACCTTGGTCTCTAATACACCATCATCATCACATGTGACAACCATGTCATCAACATAAACAGCAAGTATGACAGTACCAGTTGTTCATCTTCTAACAAACACGGAGTAGTCAGAGGTTGTTCTTTGGAAATCAAGAGTTTTGATCTCGGTAGTGAATTTGTCGAACCATGCCATTAGGCTCTGCTTTAGACTGTAGATTGCCTTGTGAAGTCGATATACACACTCCCCCTCGACTTCATAACCAAGAGGTCGCATCATGTAAACCTCCTCCTCGAGATCGTCGTACAGGAAAGCACTCTTCACATCCAGCTAAAAGATAGGCCAACCCTTATTTGTTGCCACTGAGAAAATAGTTTGTAACCCATTCGTGCAACACGAGAAAAAGTTTCGAAGGAGCCAACCATATATGTCTGCGTAAAGCCTTTAGCCACAAGCCTAGCTTTCAATCTCTCAATGGACCCATCTGACGATTGCTTAGTTGTGAAGATCCATTTGCAAGCCATAGGTCTAGTCCCCTTGTGACACTATAGAAGATCTCATGTCCCTCTGGAAATGAGAGCATCTATCTCCTCATTCATTGCATGTCGCCGTCCAGAATCCTGCAATGCACTATGATGACCTATGGGAATAGACAAAGTCATGAGAGCATTTACATATCTTCTGTCAGTGAATGAAAGCTAGCAATAGAAGTGAAATGAGACATGGGATGAAAAGTACATTACCTCTTAGTTCTCTGCATAACGATGGGAAGCTCATGAGGATCATCCGAAACAGTAGTGATTGGTACGCTTAAAGAAGACATATCATCCTGCAACAAAGGGACAGGTAATGGAACATATGGTGCTGCAGAAATATGCTTACGCTTATACACAATGGGATGAGGAGGAAGATCCAGAGGAATATCTGTGACAGACTGAGTAAAGAAGCTAGTTTGTTCAAAAAAAGGCTATATCTGTAGAGATCCAATATCGATATTCGGCAGAATCATAGCACCTGTAATCTTTTTTGTGTAAACGAATATCCAAGAAAAACACGTTTGATCGCACGAGGAGACAATTTGTCAATAGCGTGAAAGATATGGACAAAAGCAACACATACAAAAATTCTCAGAAGTAGAGGAAATTGACTCAGTTGGATATAGTAAAGCAAAAAGTGCGAAGTCATTTAGAGAAGCAGAGAGGACCATGTTGATAAGATGGACGGCAGTAAAAACAGCATCTCCCACGTAGTTTTTAGGAATTTTCATCTGGGTGAGAAGGGAGCGAGCAATGTTCAGAAGATGTCTGAGCTTTCTTTCCGCTACCCCATTTTATTGTAAGGTATACAGAAAGGATGTTTTGTGGATGGTACTCTGGGAAGCAAAGAAAGTTGCCAATTCATGTTGAGTGAATTCTAAGGCATTATCAAAATGAAATATTAGGACACTATTGGAGAAAATATTTTTGATATAATGAAAGAATTCTTAACAATATTATTAACCTATGAACGTTCCTTTAACAAAAAGACACAAGAGGATCGATTGTAATCATCAACAAAAATAGCAAAATACTTAAGCAAACTCAGAGTTCGGACCGGACAAGGTCTTCATATGTCACAATGGACTAAAGAAAACGGTACTTCACGACGAGGCTCAGTACGTGCATGAAAAGACGCTCGATAATGTTTCCTAAACCGGCATGCCTCGCACTCAAAAGGCTTGAGCATAGAGAGTTCAGGGAACATCATAGAGATGGCCTTTGCAGAAGGATGACCAAGGCGAATGTGCCAGAGAAGAGGATCTACAGAGATAGAAGTGCCAGAAAAACTAGAATTAGATGGGACGTCAAGGTAATAGAGGTCGTTCTTTTCATGCCCCCCACCAAAAATCTGCCTCGTTCAGATGTCCTGAAATAGCAACAGAACTCATCAAAAATAACTCTACAGTTAAGCTCAGTACATAATTTCTAAACATATAATAAACTGAGCGGAAAAGCAGGAGCACAATGAACTCCAATCAGTCGAAGTTTGGAGGAAAACTCCACAGTGCAAACAGTTGTAACAGGTGAATAAGACCCATTGGCAACCCGAATAGTGTTCACAGAGCAGGACAATTGTGAGAAGGTAAGCATACTGCCTTCTCCCGTCAAATGTGTAGATGCTCATAATCAATAATCCAAGCAGGGCTGGAAGCGGAGATAGAGTTGGCTATTGTACCTGAGGTAGTAGTCAAAATAGTAGTGGGAACAGAAGTAGTATTGTCACTAGCGGAGAAGTTCTGCAGTAGCTACCTCAGACGGGCATATTTCGAAGATGTAAAGAGAGTATGTGCTTCACTAGAAGATTGATCGTGTGTGACCTCAGCAGTAATACATAAGTACCCCTTGTGGGGGTTATAATGGAAAGAAAGAACAAGGAAACGTAAATAAATCACTAACAATACAATTACTATAAAAAATATCAACGCTACCCCTCAAGTTAGAGCATATCTATTGATGATGCCCAACTTGGATAAATGTAGTGATACGTTGATATATGCTTCCTTTGAAATGTTTTCTTGAATATCTATTGATGAGTGGTTTTTATACAATTTTAATTCAATTAATTAATCGACCAGTGTTGTCATTGTAAATGTAATAAACGGATCCAAGCATTTAAAATTACAAATTATAACCTAATGGACGTACGAGGTCGATCCACAAGGACGCGAAATGGCAACAATGCAATCAATTTACAAATTGATTGCAACAAAAAGATACTATGCACAATTCTACCTCTTCAAGTTTATTGCAAGATTTTAGTCATTTCCTAATTTTCATCATTATGTGTAATCTTATTCCAATGCAATTCAATACGACAATGGGAATCAAAGACAAGTGTGATGATTATTTTTGTGATTTTTTATAATGTAATAAGAATAATTAGAGACAATATGGATGCAAATGCAAATGAATGGAATGCAATAAAAAATGCACTGTTGGGAAAAATGAAAGACTTGTTTATTCCTGGGAACCCTAGACTCTCTTATATAAAGGAGAGACCTATGGTTAAATTACATAAGATGGATATAAAGAAATAAAATAAGGAAACGATACATAGAACATAGATATATTTCTATACCCCCCCTCAAGATGGAGCATAGATGTCAATCATGCTCAGCTTCGAAGAACACTTTTGAAATAGCCCTTTGAACAAAGCCTTGGTAAAGATATTTGTCGTTTGATCTCCTTAACTGATATGAGAGGTAGAAATCAATCCTTTATGAATCATATCTCCAGTATAATGACAGTCTACCTCGATATGCTTCGTTCTTTCATGGAATGCAGGATTGTTTGCAATGAATAGGGATGTCTAATTATCACATTGTAACTGCATGGGTAGAGTTACATTTATATGCAAATCTGCTAGCATTGCTCGAACCCACGTCATTTATGTGCTTGATTGTGCCATAGCCCTATACTCATATTCGGCACTTGATATAGCCACGACCGTCTGTTTCTTACTTTTCCAAGAAACAAGAGAGCTGCCAACGAACACCGCGAAGTCCGAAGTAGACTTCCTAACCTTAGGACACCCTGCATAGTCAGCATCAGCACATGTGGAAACAGAGAGAGATGCTCCTTTCCTGAATAGTAATCCAGCACTTGGGGAAGATTTTAGATATCTCAATATCATACGTATAACATCCATGTGTACCTGTCGGGGTTGCTCCATGAACTGACTCACTTGACTCATTGTAAAAGAGATATCAGGTCTAGTGATAGTAACAAAGAGAAGCCCTCCCACTAGCTCTCTATATCTCCTCATGTCAACCTCATATGTATCATCATCATATAACTTCATGCTAGGATCCATAGGAGTAGTAGAGGATCGACACCCAATCATACCTGTCTCAACAAGCATTTTGTAACATACTTCCTTTGGGTCATCATAAGACCCTACGCATTCCTAACAAATTCTAACCCTAGGAAATACCTTAGGGTGCCAAGATCCTTAGTAACAAACTGACGACCCAGAAATTCTTTTACCATCTTTATCCCATACGCATCATCTCATGTAACAAGTATATCATCAACATATACCAGGACGACGATAGTACCTCTAGGTTTTCTCTGCACAAAGAGTGAATGGTCTGCATTTGACCTCTTGAACCCATGCCTTTCAATCAGATCCGAGAGCTTCTGAAACCATGCCCTTGGACTTTGCTTAAGGCCATATATTGCCTTATAGAGTCTACAAACCTGCTGACACTCCCCCTCAGTAGCAAATCACGTGGGTTGCTGCATGTAAACTTCCTCATGCAGATCTTCATAAAAAATGCATTTTTAACATCTAGTTGAAACAAAGGCCAGTCACGCACCACTGCAACTGAAAGAACGCATAGAGTTGAGTGATAAGCAACTGGAGAGAATGTGCCCATATAATCCACGTCGTAGGTCTGAGTAAATCCTCGTGCCAACAATCTTGTGTTGTAATGATCAAGGCTCCCATTTGCATGATGTTTAACAGTAAATATCCATCTGCAACTGACAACAGACATCCCAGGAAGAGCATATACCAAACTCCAAGTACCATGTGATTGCAATGCAGCCATCTCTTCCTCCATAGCTAAGCGCCAGCGACTATCCTTCAAGGCCTCCTAATAATTTCATGGAATGTCCACGGCAGATAAAGCCACTGCAAATCTCTGAAATTCCCTGTCAGACAATGAAAGGAGATCTGGGAGGCAAGGGGATATGAAGCACGGGTACACTTCTTCTTTCAAATTGCAATGGGTATATCCAGGTCATTGGGAACCTCCTCCATCCGTGGGCTAGACTCCTGTAATGATCCCTGCACAGATATTATCTCCAGACCCATTGTTAGGAATCATGTTATCAGAACAAACCTGGGGCGTGTTGGATGACAGGCGATGACCATGAGCAGAGGCAGGCCGATGGGCATAGAATTTTGGTAATGTGAAACAATGGGCACATGCGAATGGGTAGAAGGAGGAGGAGGTGGTGGTGGTTGTGGTGGAACAGCAGGCACAAGTAGAGGAGATGACGAACTCGTAGGAGGAGATAGCATGTAAACCTCATCATCAAAGTCTGATGAAGCCAACATGTCATCTGTAGGGGAAAATTACATCACATACTCAAAAAATGTGACATCAGCGCTAATATAATATTTTCTGTGCAATGGATCATAGCAATTGTATCCTTATGAGTCATGGAGTACCCAACAAACACACATTTGGCAGCTTTAGGAGGGAGCTTGTCAAGACCTGGAGACAACTAGTAGACGAAGGCCACACAACCAAAAACACGAGGAGTAAGTGAGAACAACTCCTCCGGGAATGCCATGGAGAAAGGAATTTTCTCACTCAAAACAGATGAGGGCAAGCGATTCACAAAATAACATGCCATAAGAATAATATCACCCCAAAACGAATGTAGGGCACGACTCTGAATAAGAAGAGTTCGAGTAACATCAAGTAAATGGCAATGTTTTCTCTCAGCAATACCATTTTGCTGAGACGTGTAAGCACACGTTGTTTGATGAATAACACCACAGGATGAAAGAAATGTGATAGGGCACGAGTACAAAATACCAAAGCATTATCAGTTCTCACATATTTTACTAAGGAAGAGAAAACATTCTGCACTTCATTAAAAAACATTTTGATCACATCCCCTGCTTCAGATTTATTTTTCAATAAAAAGAACCATGGGGGGTGAGTGCGAGTGCGAGTGCAAAGGCGATGGCGAGGGTGAGTGCGAGTGCGAGTGCGGGTGCGGGTGCGAGTGCGAAGGCGAGTGCGAGTGCGAAGGGGAAGGCGTTGCTCGAGTGGGGAAGGGAGGAGAAGCGGGCTTTCTTCTGCAAAGAGGGTCCTCAGGAGAGTGGAGGCGGGGAGTGGACGAGAGTTTCTCACAAGAAGCCTGACCGGAGGTGCTTTCGTTGTGGGGTCAGGGGGCATGTGGCCTCTTTTTGTCCATCCCCCCCAAGATGCTTCTCTTGCGGGAGGACGGTCCACCGTCAGGCAACCTGCTTGGCGTTTCGTGGGACTGTTCCTACGTCTGCTCCAGCGGTATATCAGGGGATACGTGGAGGTCGGGGCAACATGCATGCTGCTGAGGTTAGGCGGGGAGGGCCTTCTTTCGTGGAGGTGGTGGGGAACGTGTACCGGGGTGCAAATTCTTCAAAGCATGTAAGCATTCCTGGAGCTTTGGTAGGGGGTGGTCGCCCGGCGGCCACGGTGGAAGAAGGGGTGGACGGTCGGGGTTCGGGCATGCATGCGCTAATCGGGATTGTTGTGAGGGGCGTTGTCGAC
Source organism: Ottelia alismoides (assembly GCA_037367405.1). Taxonomy (NCBI): domain Eukaryota; kingdom Viridiplantae; phylum Streptophyta; class Magnoliopsida; order Alismatales; family Hydrocharitaceae; genus Ottelia; species Ottelia alismoides. The sequence goes on from JAZKJV010003589.1 coordinate 1,671,468, forward strand.
TTGGACGTGGTTCTTTCCCATCTGCGGGGGTTCCTGGGCCCGCGGTTCGCTGGAGATGTGGTAAAGCTGGATGATACGAGATGCTGCATTCGAGGCTTATCGGTCGACCAGAGGGATCGGTTGCTTCGCAATGGTGATATCGCCAACGTCTGCTGGAGAGGTTTTCGGTTTGCGGATGGTGCTTGCTCAGAGATGGAGGTGTGCGTGGCTAGGGTAAAGGGAGTTCCCTTCCTGTCGCGTTCGCTTGGCTGCTTGAGGAAGGCCTTACGACGGTGGGGCACGGTCCGGGCTGTGCTGGATGACGGGCTCCGGTCTGGGTCGGTTGTGGAGGGCACGAGGATCTTGTTTGAATGCAGCAAGAGCTTCCTCGACAGTATTGGGGGGAGAAGCACCTTCACGGAAATGGAGGTCGGGTGCTTCTCTTTCAAAGTTGAGCTGCTGGTGGACGAACCTCCGCCCCCTCCGGAGGTGCAGCGAGAGGAGACCGGCGGAGGGTCCGAGGACGCTTCGGATACCGTGTTGACGGTTGGGTTTCCGAGGGGATCCCTTGATGGAACGGCGCGATCTCTTCCATGCACGCGGCGCTTCGTAAACTCCTCCCCATTTTTGTACATGCCGTCTAACTTATTCCTTTTGCATGGTGACGTGGGCAGATGTCTTCCTGGACCATCGCCGTCTGTCTTGGGGACGGATGTGGATGTGGGTCCAAGGTTGTGGGTTGAGCACTCGGACCTTTTCGCGGATCCTTTTGCGGTCTCTTTTCCTGGTGCGGATCCGGGGGGTTTCCGGAGTGCGGGTGTCGATCGGGCTTCTTCGGATCCCGTGACGCCCACTCCGGTAGTGCCATCCAGTACCTCTTCGACGTGGTTCTTTCCATCTTGGGAGCTTCATGACGCACAAGGGGATGCTTTGAAGATGGTTTCTATTTCTCTCTTCTCTCATGGCATGGAGGTGGGGAGTGCTCGGGCTCGACCTTCAGGGGTGGTCCCAACGTCTTCTTCAACTGTTACTGATGGCCTCGATCGGGGTGCTGCAGATGCCTCTGCTGCGGAGGTGCCCGACCTCGTGTGCGGCGAAGGGGCGAGCGACAAGAGAAAAGAAAAGAGATACAGAAGGCGGAACAGGTCCAAGTCGTCGCAGACGGAGGACAGGCCTTGCCCGCCTGTGAAGATGCTCATTGCGGAGACCGCGGGGGTGGCCAAAATTCTTGGGAGCTTAGAAGGTTCCAGATGAAAGTACTATCTTGGAATGTTCGCGGGCTCGGTGACCCGGATAAACGAAGGATTGTGGGATCCAGGTGCATTGAATGGGGATGCGACATCGTTATGCTTCAGGAGACAAAGCTGCAGTCGATGGCGGATGGCGTTTGGAGGTCCTTTGGGGCGGGGGCTTTGGACCAGGTCTGTGCTTTAGACGCGGTGGGATCCTCGGAGGGGATGCTGGTGGCGTGGCGGTCTTCGGCTATGTCCCTCGACTCGGTGATTCATGGGTGACACGTGTTGACGGTGTTTCCGGTATGTTCGGCATCCTCCCTTCGGATTGCGGTGTCTTGTGTCTATGGTCCTTGCTGTAATATGGTACGGGGGGAATTGTACGAAGATCTTCTGGAGGTTGGTAGGTCTGTTGATGGAGTCCCCTGGCTCATTGGGGGGGACTTCAACATTACCCTTCTATCTTCGGACAGGCCTGGGTAAAGGGGGCCAGGACCCGGGCTCGCTTGACTTCGCGGATGCCGTGGACTCGTTGGGCCTTGAGGTCATGGATGCGGTGGACACCGCGTATACCTGGAGGAGTTCCAATTCTCGGTCGCGTCTTGATCGGTTCCTGGCTTCCAACGAACTTCTGGAGGCTTTTGTTTTAGCCAAGGTGGAGGCCAAGCCGCGGGTGTGTTCGGATCACAATCCAATTTTGTGGTGCTCGGGGGAGGCTCCTTTGCAGAGGGGGATTTTCAGATATGAAAAATGATGGCTGTTAGAGGACAATTTCAGGGACTTGGTGACATCGCATTGGTCGGGGTTGGTCGTTCCGGGATCCGTTGCGTCTCGCTTTGCTCAAAAGCTATCGTCGCTGCGGGCTCGGCTATCGGCTTTCAAGAGGGAGTTTAGGGCGGTCAGATGCGCCTCAAGAAAGGACGCGGAGGAGACTATTCGGTGTCTCGACGCGATTGAGAACCACAGGGATCTCACGGTGGAGGAGCTGACCGACCGCATTGCTGCTCAGTTGAAGGTTATTCTAGAGGATAGGAAGCGCGTGACGGAATGGAGGCAGCGATCGAGAAGCGTTTGGCTTCGGGAGGGGGACGTGAATACTTCCTACTTTCATCGTCTTGCTAGTGGGAGATGCAGGACAAATGCGTTGCGCTCCATCTCCATTGGTGGGACTCGCGTGGAGGGGAACAGGGAGATGGGGAGGGCTATTGCGGCCTACTTCAAGGACGTGTATTCCTTGAATATTCCGAGGGTGTGGAGGTGGCTGGGCCTTGACACGCGTGCGGTGGCGGACTCGCACGTTGACATGCTCGTTCGTGATGTCACCTTGGAGGAGCTCAAAGATGCGGTGTGGGAGTTAAATGTTGATGCTGCTCCTGGCCTTGATGGCTTCCCGGTGGCGTTTACAAGGACTTTTGGGATCTTGTGGGCCACGAGGTGCTGGAGGTGGCCTCGGAGTTCTGTCAGGGGAACATGGGCTTCGATAGGATCAACCGTGCGCTTATTATTTTATTGCCCAAATCATCGGCGCCGGATACCATCGAGGATTTTCGCCCTATTGCGGTCTCCAACGCTATTTATCTTATTATTGCTAAGGTTCTCGCTATTCGGCTGGGCGGCATTCTTGGCAGTGTTATCTCCCCGATGCAGTCGGCCTTCATTCCTGGGAGACAGATTTCTGATTGTCTCATGCTTGCATCGGAGATCATTGCGGATTGGAAGAGGAGGGACTTGCGTGGTATCCTTTGGAAGGTGGACTTTAAAAAAGCTTACGATAGCCTTGATTGGAGGTTTCTCTGGTCGGTGCTTAGGAGGAAGGGATTCCCGGAGATGTGGAACTCGTGGGTGAGGCGGTGTGTCACCACTGCCTCCTTTTCAATTATGGTGAATGGCCGTCCGGAGGGGGGGTTGGTTCAACCTCGAAGGGGGGTGCGCCAGGGGTGCCCTCTTGCATCCATGCTTTTTATCCTGGCGGCTGATGTTCTATCGGATTTTGCGACTCGTGTGGTCAACAGCGGCCTCTCGAGGGGGTACTCCGGGGGGTGTGACGGTCCCAATCTTGCAGTACGTCGATGATACGTTGTTCTTCATTGGGGGGGGTTGGACGAGGCGAGGGGTATGGCCTTGGCTCTGGAGATCTTTGGCGAGTTGTCCGGGTTGGTTAAGAACGATTGCAAGTCCAAGTTCGTCCCTTTCGGACTTGCGGCTCAGGACAGTGACGCATATGCGGTGACTTTGGGGTCGACCTGCTCTTCTTTGCCGATGGACTACTTGGCGATGCCCTTGAACGTGGGGAGGACGCGGCTGAGAGATTGGCTTAGGGTGGTGGAGAAAGTGGAGGCGAGATTGGCTGGTTGGAAGTCCGCGATTTTATCGAGAGGGGTCCGGCTGGTTATTCTAAAAGCGGTCCTTTCGTCTATTCCGATATATTTTCTGTCCAACCGGCGGATGCCCAAGGGGATCAGGACTCGGCTGGAGAAGCGAATGCGGGCTTTCTTACGAGGAAAGCAGGGGGGAGGGTCGAGGGGGATCCACTTGCTGGGGTGGGAGGATATTACTTGCAGAAAGGATCAGAATGGGCTGGGTGTGAAGTCGATCGAGCAGATGAACGACGCCTTGCTGCTTAAGTGGGCAAGCAGGATTTGGGGGTCGGGGAGGATCTGTGCTGTAATGTGGTGCGAAGTATCTATAACGTGGGGGGGGAGGGGGGGCCTTGCCTTCACAGATCTCCCGTGTGACCTCCCCCACCCCTTTTTGGAGGGGGGTCGTGGAGGTGTTCTTGAGGAATTCCATGCTTTTCAGACCGGTCCTTGGTGGGGGGAGTCTTTCTCCTTTTGGACAGATGATTGGGCGGGAGGGGAGGGGGCCTTTGCTCTCGTTTCCCGTGGTTATTTGCTTTGGCTGAGGATAAGTCGTGCTCGGTGGCGGCATGCTGGATTGATGGGAATTGGTGCCCCCACCTTTTCCGCGAACTTCTCTGATCAGAGGTTGGATGAGTTCTTGCCTTGCTCGATGCTGTAAGGGAGGTAGGTCGCCCTACGGGGGGGAGGGACCACTGGTGCTGGCGGGAGGCCCCGTTCACGGTCAAGAAGGCCTTTGGGGCTATCTCTTGGTCGTCGCCGCCGCATTCGGAGATTATTATTCGGGATTGTGCATTTCTGTGGAACCTCAAGCTTCTTGAGAGAGTTGGCTTCTTCTTGTGGCTGCTCAGGAGGCAGAGGTTGATGACGAGGGACCGGTGTGTCAGGCTTTTAGGTACCATTTCTGACAGGTGCCTGCTTAGCAATGCGGCGATTGAATCCGTGGAGCACATCTTCTTCTTGTGCCCCAGGGTGATTCAGGTGTGGCACGGGGCTAGTTTGGACTGGTACAGCACGAACGACCTCCAGACTTTCTGGATTTCGCTACAGGAAAATAAGGGGAGGCCGGTGAAAGAGATGTTTTATCCTATGACCTTACTGTGGGCGATTTGGCGGGGTAGGAATGATTTGTTGTTCTCGGGCCAAAGATTCTATAAGGAGAACGTGGGGATTTTTGCTAAAAATATGGTGGAGGATTGGGCGATGTAATGGCTTCGTAGTGTCGAGGTGTGGGTGTGGCTGTATTTTTTCCCACTCTTTTCACTTTCTCTGATGAATAAAACTTTTGGGGCGTGCACCTTCGAGTGTCTCCCCCTTGCTTCTGGATTTCAAAAAAAAATAAAAAGAACCATAACAAACGAAAAAAGTCATCAACAGCAACAAGATAAAGCATGTGTCCCTAGTGATCAGCAACACGACTTGGACCAAATGTCAACATGAAATAACTCAAAAAGGGAGCTACTGCTCTGACTCTAATGACTAGGAAAAGCAGAATGTTGATGCTTTCCCAACTGGCACGCCTCACACTGGAAGGACAAAGCCGGTGAAATCTGCAGTAAATTATGACACATTTTCTGGAGAGGGAGGTTACCAAAGCGTAGATGCCAAGTGAAGGGAGAGAGTATTGACGAATGAGAGATGCATGCATAGGAAATTCGGACCATGAGATATAGACCACACTGCTCACGGCCATAGCCAATCACCCTGCCCGTAAAAATGTCCTGAAAAACAAGAGACGATGGGTCAAAAATAGCTCAGCAATGTAAATCCTGTGTAATCTAACTAATAGATAACATATTCATACAAAAAATTCGAAGCATGTAACACATTCTACAAACACATCAAGGGTGTCAAACTGATCTGCCCCTGTGTCCTGTGATAGGGGAATGAGTATGAGTCCCATCGCTTATCACAACGGTTCTCCCTGGAGGAACCTGTCTATATGCTACAAGCTGATCTCTGTCTCCACATAAATGATGTGTTGCTATGGAGTCCATAATCCATTCTGTAATCTCAAATCCATAACATGAGGTAAAAGCATAGGTACTACCTGAGGCGCTAGTAGTGGCAGAGGTACTGGCAGAGGCAGAGGCAGTGACATCTGAGTGGCCTCTAGACGATGATGAAGAAGCAGGAGGCATAATATCCCTCAGTTTGGCAACGAGGTCATCAAACCTCTGATCTGCAGTAGGAACAGCTGGAGACTCAACCTGCTCTGTTACTCGGGCTGAGGCAAGAAAATCATGCTTGGAGTAGCATGTATCCTATGTATGTCCCGAGCGATGGCAGTAAGTGCAAAGCTGACAAATGCGACCTCCTCTACCATAAGGTCCACGTCCACGGAAATGAGAGGAGCCTCCTCTACCTCGGGAGGCTGCCATCGTCGAAGACGTCAGACTAGAGGTAGTCAAAGGAACAGTAATCCTGCTGAGTCGGCGAAACGCTTCCTCCATAGAAAGAATAGTGGCATCTGCTAATATCGGGGACGGGGAACGGGCAGCCTCATACTCAGGATTAAGGGCTGCAAGGAACACCCCAACCATGGTGATATTCCGGTACGTCTTCTGTTGTTCACGAGTAGATGTCAGGGGCATAAAACTGTGCAACTTCTCAAACATCCCACACAAGGACATGTATAGTGAATGGAGGGGTCGTCCATTCAGCTTAATGGTGAATATGTCATGTTGCAGCTGCAGTATCTTGGTCTCATTTCTTGCTTGGGAATAAGTTGCGGCGAGAATATCCCACGTCGCCGTAACGGTGGGCTGATGTAACACATCATTGGCAATCTCAATCGCCAAAGTACCAAACAGCCAGACTTTGGCAAATACATCATCTACCTCTCATGAGGCATTGATCCATGTTTTCTCAACCGACTCCTCTTCGGTAAGAATATGTTTCTTACCATTAGATTTCACGACGAGGCTCGTGAACTATATAGCCCAGAGCTTGTCGTTCGTCCCATCCATCTTGACAATCGACGCTGGACCTCTGAAAGCGCCAGTGGCGGGAACATCGACCTTGCTTTCTAACATAATGTCGGATAAAGCCTAGGGATTTCTAGACCAACGGATATGTTCTATATAGACATATGAGAAATTGATTGCATATGTAGACTTATGCAACCAAATCCATCAACCCAAGCAAAACCTCGATGCAGGAAGAAGCCGTCGTGGACCGATTGTAGCCAGGGTCGACGACAAGAAAGGAAGAGGGGACAGTTGGCGGTGACGGTGGAGGCCAGCAGCGGCTTGCCGAGAGGGGGCTGACGGCGACGATGGATTGCCGAGAGGAGGGGGCGGTGACGGCTTGACGAAGAGGAGAGAGACCGGTGGCGGCTCGACGGAGGGGAAAGGCTAGCGACGACCATGCGAAGATCATGGGGTGATGGGTGCGACTAGGGCTAGGATTAGGGTACGAGAGCTCTGGTCTAGGACCGCCGCACTGATACCATGTTGAAAATGAAAGAATTGTTTATTCCCAGTAACCCTATTCTCTCCTATATAGAGGAGAGACCTATGGGTAAATTACATAAGATGGATATAAAGAAATAAAATAAGGAAACAGTACATAGAACATAGATATATTTCAACATGCACCAATATCCTCAGTAAGTTCCATTAAAAACATAAGTATGTAGAAATGAATAGCCAAGCTTCACCAAATTTTATATTGCAATTCTACGTATATGGACGTTATTAGTAAGCTCAGAAACCAACAACATATTTTTTTTGAATCCAGAAAGTGGGGGATACACTCTTAGGTGTTCACCCCTTAGATTAGGAAAAATCTAAAAGCAAGTAGAAGAGTACAGAAAAGAAAAGAGGCGCTCTAAGCAAGCCACGAGCGCACCACTCCTGACACACGAATACAGACATTTTCCTTGTAAAACCTATGGCTAGAAAACAGCAGCTCATTCCTAACCAACCATATAGACCACACCAAAGCCAGAGGCCGCAGCAACTCCCCCATGGGCCGATGCCTAACCGTAAATAGCACACCGCAGAAATCCTCAACCCCCGTCCTGCCGATCCACTCCAGATCCGGGTCATCCCAAACAGGTAACACGGACGGGCATGTGAAGAAAAGGTGATCCGGGGTCTCGATCCCCCCCTCACAGAGCAAGCATCTGTTGGAGACAAACCCCAGAAGTCTAGCGCATCGGTCCCGCGTCATCAGCCTCCTCCTGAACAAGCAAAAGAAGAAGGCAACCCTCGTCGGAAGGCCCAGCTCCCAGAAGAAAGCGCAATCCCTCACCAGCTCCGTCGAAGGGGAGGGAGGGGGTCTGCAGATCGCCGAGTAAGCCCTCCTCACCGAGAAGGTGCCGCCACGCCACGCTCAGTGGTCACGACTCATGGAGGGCCCTGCGACCTCCCGAAGCACGTCGAGCAGCTGCAGGAACTCGTCAGGCGCCGGTCGGAGAAGTTCGAACGGAATGACGGCATCCAGTTCCCATCCACCCAGCAAGAGGCAACTGTAGCCACCCGGTCTGCAGCCAGAGCAAAGAGACGAGGGAAGCGCAGAGAGAGAACTCCCCCGTCCGTCCAGTCATCATCCCAGAAGGCAAAGCGGAGCTCATCCCCCAGGACGGGCCAGAACAGCGTCCAGAAGTCGGTAGAGAGAGAGTGGACGACCCTCCAGAAAGGAGAGGGCTTTCTCCCGAGAGGCTGCAGGTGAGGTCCTCGTCGCTACCCCAGATCCTGGCCATCCACTTCAGCAGTAAGGCCTCGTTCACCAGGTTCATCCCGGGCCCCTGCTCGTTCCTGCCCCAAAGAAATCTCCGCATTAGACCCTCCAGCCTCCTCCGAATGCCCCAGGCATGAGCCTCGTGGAGGAGTAGTACACCGGCATGGCGGAAAGCACCGCCCTCAAGAGAACCACCCCCCCCCCCCGGACAGGACCGACGCCTTCCAACCTGCGAGCCGCCCCTCCACCTTCTCGACCAAAGGAAGCCAATCTGCTATTTTAGATCTCCCTGTATTCAACGGCGGGCCCAGGTAGTGAATGGGGAAATCAGAACAAACTGTGCCCAACGCGGAACCGCAGAGATTTGCCAATTCCCCGTCTATGCAAACGGCAACCAACTTGGATTTGTTGTTGTTCTGCACCAGCCCGGACATCTCACTGAAAAGCTCTAGCACGGCCGACATCCCTTTAGCCTCCTCAAGGCCCCCTTCGATGAAAAAAATGGTGTCGTCGATGTACTGCAGAAGCGGGATCGTTATGTCATCCCTCGAGTATCCCCGCGTAAGCCCCACCCGCTGAACTTCCTCCACCATACGAGATAGGGCGTCGGCCACGATGATGAAGAGTAAGGGGGCGAGAGGGCACCCCTGCCTCACCCCCCTCTGCAGCTGGAAGAAGCCGCCCTCCGGCTTCCCGCTAACGAGGACAGACATGGAGGCCGTTGTCACACAACGCTTCATCTAGGAGATCCAGATCTCAGGGAAACCCCTCCTATGCAGCGCCGTCCAGAGAAAGCGCCAGTCCAGCGTATCAAAAGCCTTGGAGAAGTCCACCTTCCATAGGACGGCCTGAGTGTCGGCCCTCTTCCAATCTGCCACAATTTCAGAAGCCAAGACCAGGTTGTCCGCGATCTGCCTCCCAGGAACGAAAGCCGTCTGAGTCGGGCCAATGATGTGCTCCAGGACCCTGCTCAGTCTGGTCGCGAAAACCTTGACAACAATAAGGTATAAAGCATTGGAGATCGCAATTGGTTGGTACTCCTCGATCCTCCCCGCCCCAGGCCTCTTCGGGAGAAGAACAATAAGCGCCTTGTTCAACCTCTTGAAGCCTGCATTGCCATGGCAACACTCCACCGCCACCTCAAGCACATCGTTGCCAACCAAGTCTCAGAAATCCTTGTAGAAGGATACCGGAAATCCTTCCGGGCCAGGAGCACCGTCGCCGTTGAGATTCCAGACCGCCACCTTCAGCTCCTCCATCGTGATAGACAGTGTCAGACTAGCTGCATGCGCGTCAGAAAGGCGCTCCGCCCCCAAACCGGACCACCTCCAGCGCCTGCCGGTCCCCCTTGCGGAGAGCCTATAGAAGTAATCCGCAATCGTCTTTCCAAGGGCCATGTTCCCCTCCACGACCTCCCCATCGACAAGCATCGATCTAATGAAGCTCACCCTCCACCTCCCGTTGGCCACTCTATGGAAGAATGTCGTGTTAGCGTCACCCTCTTTGAGCCACCTGTGCCTGGACCGCTGTCTCCATTTGATGGCCCTCTTCCTGTCCTCCTCACAGATCTGCCTCTGAGCATCAGACTGCTCCTTGAGCTCGTCCCCAAGTAGGGGGCGCTCGTCCTCCAGCGCGTCCAACATAGTCACCACCTCCTCAGCTGTCGCCCGTGCCGCGCGGCGGACCTCCCTGGACTCCCTCTTGAAAGTGCATAATCTGGTCCTCAAGGAGTCCAGCTTTTGCACGAGCCGCACCGTGGTCGTACCCTCCACCGAGATAGAAGACCAATGGGAAGCCACCAAATCCCTGAACCCATCCTCGAGCAACCACGCCTTCTCGTAGCGGAAGAACCCGCGAACCGGCACAGGATCCCCCGAGTCCCACAGGATAGGCGTGTGATCGGACCAAGTGCGAGGCTTGTCCGAGACGAAAGAAAGCGGGAAGAGTTCCAGCAGCTCGGACGACACCAGGAATCGATCGATGCGCGATCTCGAGTTGGCATCACGCCAAGTGTACTTGGCCCCCGACGCATCCAAGACCTCCAGCTCCAACGAGTGCACCACCTCCACGAAAGCGTCAGAGTCGGGGTCCTGACCGCCCCGCTGCCTCGGCCGGTCCGACGAAAGCATTGTGACGTTGAAGTCCCCACCAACCAACCATGGGACATCTAAGAAAGCCTCCCTCGCGTCGCGCAGGTCCGCCAATAATCTCTCTCTCTCAGATCTCTGGCAAGGGCCGTAAACACAAGAGAGCGCCAACGTCACCCCCGTGGGGAGGGACTCCAGAAGCACAGTCAGGACATGCGCGCCTCTCAGCTCCCCACGTTGAGCAAGCGCGGAGCCCCTCCAAGCAACAATTATACCTCCAGCGGAGCCAACAGCCCCGATCACTCCGAAGTCAGACAAAGAGCCTGCCCCGAAGGAGCGCCAGTCCAAGCTAGAAACCGCGGACAGTTTGGTCTCCTGCAAGAGAACTACATCACTCCCCCACTCCAGAAACCTTGACCCCAATGCCCTCCTCTTGTCCGGGTCCCCCAGGCCCCTGACGTTCCACGAGAGAATCTTCATCCTGAACCAACAGTAGCCCCCAACCCCAGATCGATCACCCCCGACGCCCTCGCCACTTCGCGCTTCAGCTCGGAGACCAGGGTTGCAATCCCCACCCGTGAACGACTCCTCCTTCGATATCTCTTCCCCGTCCAACCCTCCCCCCTCCCGCTGCAAGAGGCGAAGGCCACGCCATCACCAGCACCCGTGGCCGCCACCTGCACCGCCAATACACCCATCAGCCCGCCGCCATCGCCCGCGGAGTCGGCGGCACGCCCTTCGGCCGCGACCAGCCCAGGGAGAGAAGATGGCCCTGGCTCCATACCGGAAGGAGAGGCCCCCAGGGACCTGGAGGTGGAGGCCCCCAGGTCAAGGCCACGGTCAAGAAAATCCAATGCAGAAGGAGGCACCCCCTGCCAAGAGTAGGATTGGAGATACGGGAGGTGCACACTTCCCAACCCCACGACGCAAGAGTCGTTATTATCAACACAAGTATGAAGCAAATGGCAAATCAATCAAGTGTATACCCGTAAAAATACGAAATCAACAGCAAGCAAGGAATTAATCCACCCATAATATAAAATAAATAGAGATAACTGCACATCACGTAATTTTTAAAGACAAATTAAGGCCACGGCAATTATCACTAACTTGTATCTAGATTGAGCATGCGACAAAAAACATAGTGACCAATTTTTAAACTAGGCAAAGACAAGTGCAAGACATAGAAACAAGTTCTAGACGAAGGGCAATTTGTAGATACTAGAAACTTAAAGATGTGTTTACAAAACTTAAAATAGCAAAACTGAACTTAAAAGGCAAACGAGGAAGGAGGCCAAGTTATATTTTCACCAAATATTTCTTCTCCGAGGTGCTTATGCAAGTTCCCCTCCTAGGAAGATCAGCAGTGACAGCTTTCGACTAATATAGTGATTGAGGAGGGTGGGTGTCAAGGAGCGAAGAGCACCTCCTTGCTAGTGATAATGGCGACCATATCTTCAATTTTTTGGAAGTTTATGAAACACTTCCGTCGAGTCCTTATTAATGAACCTTCATAATCCCTCGGATTGTATATGCTATATCAACTTTTTTATTAATTTTTTTTGTGTTTATATGAATGACTTCTTATTAATTTTTATTAGAATTGGAGTTTTAGATTGTATAAGATACGAAATATAAAAGAAGGGATAAATTATTAAGAACTCTATGGATAGATGTGATAAAGGGGACAGGGCGATGTTTCTCGTTGCAAATGGCGGAGGTGGTGGTGCGAGTAGACCATGGTTGTCACCCATGGTAACTGAAAGGGAGCTCCTCCACATCGTTTGTCTAGGTGATGCTCGATGAAGAAAATGATGATGTCGATGCAATATTGATGTTGATATGCACCTCCTCCTTTACAACAGAATTGGTGTACATGACGATGGCAAGTTGCTACTAAGGTGTGATCAAGCAGTAAATGGTGATGTTGCTCGAGAAGATGCTCTGATGCGGGAGATGATGTGCCTCTATGTGGGTGATGCTAAGTCTACAAGTAGGCATGGTTTGTTGGGCTAAAGATTGGCAAGGATATTACCTAGGAGCAAGATGTTGGCAAGGATATTACCTAGGAGCAAGGATAAATTTCTTCTCCGCAAACTTTTTTGTTGGGCTAATATTTTCGTGGATGCGTCGCTGCGTCTCGACGGCCTCTCTCTCGCTTCTTCTCAACGGCCGCCTGGCTGGGGGCTTCTTCCAGCCACGCCGGGGGATTCGGCAAGGATGTCCCCTTGCCCCTTTGCTTTTCGTCTTGGCCGCCGACGTCTTGCCTTGCATGATTCATAATGTGGCTGCGGCTGGCCTTACCCGTGGGTGCTCTCTTGGACCTTACCATGTCCCAATTATTCAGTTCGCGGATGATACGATTTGCTTCATCGAGGGCGATGCTTCGAATGTGGCGGGTATGGCTACCACGTTGGAGCTCTTCAGTGAGGCTTCAGGCCTCCTCATTAATTATGCTAAATCCTCTATGGTTCCTTTCTCCACTCCGCGGGATGAGGTTGCGAAGTGTATGCGGATTTTGGGTTGCCCGGCGGGCGCTCTTCCCTTGGAATATTTGGGGCTTCCCTTGTCGGTTGGGCGTGCTCGCATGCGTGACTGGCAGGCCGTGGTTGATCGGATGGAATCTCGCTTGGCTGGCTGGCGTGCGGCCCTTCTCTCCCGTGGTGGTCGTTTGGTTCTTCTCAAGTCGGTATTATCTTCGATCCCAATCTATTTCTTCTCTGTGAAAGGAAAGCCTAAGGGGATCCGACGGAGGCTGGATTCGTGCTTGCGGAGAAATCTTTGGGGGAAGAAGGGGGACGGGAGGAGGGATGTTCATTTGGTTGCATGGGATGAGGTTACTCGGCCAAAGAAGGAGGGGGGGTTGGCGGTGAGAAGGTTGGAGGTGGTTGATGAGGCCCTTCTACTCAAATGGGTGGCTCGTCTTTGGGGCAGGGAGGGAAATTTTATGCTAAATTTTTTGAGGGAGGCGGTGGGGGTTGACCGGATTTTTGGTTTGAATGGCCGCCTGACGGGGTCTTCCTCATCTTTTTCCCGTGATATCGTCAATACCCTCTCTCGTAATCGATCCCTTTTTGGCATTAAGGTGGGGGATAGGTCTTTGATCCGTTTTTGGGGTGACGATTGGACCGGTAGGGGTCCTTTTCAGGAGTTATTTCCTCGCCTATTCGCGCTGGTGGCGGATAAGGATGCTAATGTTGCCTCCTGCTGGGATGGTGCTTCTTGGGACCCCAGGTTCGTGGCTAATCTCTCTGACCAGCGGCAGGTGGATTTCATGGCCTTACTTGCTATTCTCGCGGACGCGCCCTCGCCCTCGGTCGGCCGCGATCATCTGTCTTGGAAGGACGGCACTTTCTCCACCCGTGCGGCTTACCTGGCTATTCTTCCTCCTCTGGCTGAGGCTGATGCTCCACTTTTCCGGGATTGTCAATTCTTTTGGGGCCTCAGGGTTCCCGAACGAATCGACATTTTTCTGTGGCTATTCCGTCGTGGGCGTTTGATGACTCGAAGCCGGTGTGCCTTGCTATTTCCCAACATCTCTCCTATCTGTGGCCTTTGTGATTTGGAGACAGAGACTATCGACCATCTATTTTTTCGATGTGGCAGAACCCATGACATCTGGGCTGATATGGACTGGCTTGACGTGTCGAATTCTTCCTCTTTCTGTGAGAGCTTGGTTAGCTCTCGGGCCAGGGCGAGGACGGACCTGCTTACATCTATTGCTCGGCTTTGGTGCATATGGATTGGTAGAAATGAAGCCCTTTTTGCTCGTCAGAGGTTCTATTCCGAAAACGTGCTCATTTCGGCATCTCGTTTACTTCGCGACTGGTCCGATGTTTAGGGGTTCTATGCTGTTATGGGGGTATCTGATATTGATACCCTCTGCTTTTACATTTGTTTTTCTACTGTACGCATACCGACTGTAAGTTTTCTCTTAACTTTTTAATAAATTGGGGCGAGCACCTTCGAGTGCGTCCCCCGCTTTTGAGCGTCAAAAAAAAAGGATATTACCTTGAGCTCCATCTTCTCTCGTCGAGACTTGCTAAGGCAGAACATGCTTGACTAATGATGGGAAACCGTTGATTGAAAACCATAAATTTGGTTATATAATGTAGGATATAAGAGGGTGAGGCCATGATATTATCATGTAAAAGAGGCGTGTTGTTGGCATTTTTTGGCACCCATCTGCAGAAGGTGGCATACTTTGAAATATCGTGATATATCTGCGATATATCGCCGATATATCGATATGGGTAGGTTAGGGGTATTGCAACTATATAAGATAATGTTTTCTGGGATTTTGGTCCATATCACCCGATATATCGTGAGATGTTGATATACAACAAGACAGACGAAATCTTGGAATAAAAAAACAGTACCTTTTGACTAATATGGGTGAAACAGTCCCCATTTCGATTCCATTTCGATGGAGATGACCCGTTGTCACGTGCGCTTGTTGCTCTTTCTCTTCATTTTGTCTTAATTGAAGGTATAGCTCCCAATCTTCACTATTTTGTTAAGATGGAGTGATTTTTTTGAGGGTTTTCGTTCCTCTTGTGTGTATAGTACAATCTTTAGTTCTTCGAGAAGGCTTGGAGTATTTCCTGAGATATAAGAAAAATAGATTTGGAGTTTTGATATTTATGAAAGAATCCATTAGATTTTTTGCAAAGTAGAAACTTAGATCTCATGTTTAACACTAATAAAATAATATTTTAAGTATTAAATGTTTTTAGAAATCATTAATTTATTAAATCCGAAAATATAAACATGAGATCTTACTAGCAAAAATTGATTTCATGTTTTATATCTCATACGTGATTTTTCTCTACTAATATCGCCTCAGCTTTAGATTTAAGATGTTTTTTCTGACACATTGAAACGTAGTAACCTAGATACTATGTTAAACACTAAATATTCAATATTTTATGTATATTATGAATTTTAAAAAATATAAATATATTATTGGAAAATTAAAACAAAAAATAAGTAGCAAATAATTGATTGTTCCCGTTGGGTGTCTCATGTAAGGTTGTTCTCTAATTTTCTTTGCATGTTTTGCTTGAGAAAATCTACATGGTTTGGGATCTGATAGTTCTTAGGGTCAGAGAGACAATGGGGGATTGGTTGGAGGTATGCCACTGCACCAGATGGCATCAAATCCAAACCGTGATGTATCTTCTGTGGGACAAGGCTGGGAAGAGGGGGTATTACACGGATGAAGCATCATCTTGTTGGTAACAACATTGTTGTTGCCAAGTGCATGTGGTGTCCTGAGGATGTTAGGGAGCTGGTGAAGGCTAACTTGGAGGGGAAGGAGAAAGATATACTGGGGTCGAGAAAGGATGAGGAATTCAATGAGTTCATGTTCGAGAAGGAGTTCAATGTCATTTTCGATTCTAATGACGATGACTTTGCCTACCATGCCGATATTCAAAGTCCAGCTAAGAGGAGGGCAACACAAGAATCATTGAGGAGTGAGTTTAAGAGGTGAGAACTATGTGGACGAGGTGGCTTCTATGATGTTGGTGGGAGTGGTTCTGGAGGTGCACCAGTACCATCGCCCATAAAAAAACACAAAGAGAAGGGAACTGAGCCTTTCTTAACGAGGAGCAAGTCCATGCAGTACAAGCAAAGCAAAGATCCAAGGCAGAAGACAGTAAAAGGCGTGTTTTCAAATGTCAGGGAGAGAGTAGGCAAGGTCATTAACAACCTTTTTTAAAAAACATTCCTATGAACGTTGCTAGTTGACGTTTCTTGCAACGCGCAATCGATGAAATCACTACTGCAGGAGCTGGAGTGAAACTGTGAACGCTCCCACGTCATACAATACAATTGACAAGTATCTAACAATAGAGGAGGAGATGAAAGAGTACATTAGGGAGCTGAAAAGGCGATGGCCGGAGTACGGGGTGATGTTGATGTGTAATGGTTGCACAAGTTACATGAGGAAACATATCATCAACTTCCTCATGTACTGCGACCATAAGACAACTTTTTTGAAATCCGTCAACGCATATGTACATGTTAAAGATCACAAGTACCTGCTGAAATTACTGAAGTACATCATCAAAGAGGTTAGGAATAAAAACATCTTGATAGTCACAGACAATGGCAGCAACTTTAAAAAAACTAGTGAATTTAACATGGCTTGTAGCAACTATGTTATTTTTTGGACGCCGTGTGTTGCTCATTGCACTAACTGATCTTGAAGTACTTGGGCAAGAGGAAACTACTGGCAAAGGTAGTGGATCAAGCACAAACGATCAGCATATTTATGTACAACCATTCAAAAGTTGTCTTTAATGAGGAGAATATGCAATGGTGAACTTGCCAGGCCTAAGATCACAAGGTTTGCAACCAATTTTATAGCGTTGCAAAGAATGAAACAACAAAAAATCAAACTGAAAACTATGTGATGCCAAGGGGAATGGTTCGAGATACCCGAGGATCGATCGATGGGAGGGAGGAAAGTGCATTGATCAGTGATCCTCTACTTCTGAGACGACGTGACACGAGTCGCGAAAATCATGAAATCGATTGGGTCAGCATGGATGATCATGGATGGTGAAAAGAAACTAACCGTGGGAGTGATCCAGGAAGCAACGCATTGCATGAGAAAGCTTTATCTAGCCCTTGTGCAAGCATTGGGACTAGGGGAGGAAAGGGGAGAAAGTGAAAGAAAATATTGGCAAAGGATTTACGACTTGGACGGACATCATTGGTGAGTGTTGGTCCAAAATACTCTCGCATCCTCTTTATAAGGTTGGTATATACATCTATTTTTTATTTTTGATACTAAACTGGAGGATACATACTATATAATTTATCTCGATTAAAATCTAAAGAATATGTGTGCTTGTATCCAACTTATTATTCCAATCCAAAGTACCAATACAAGCACAGTCTTGGTACCAATGCAGACTTTCTAGCAGTTGTACATATTGTAGAAGAGAAGCTCGTGAGAGACGAGAAAACATATACAATGTGCATGAATGAGGTAAGTAGATATAGACTTACGTTTGTAAATAGTCTGATAAAATATTCAATGGAAGCTTTGTGGACATAGTATGAATTCACTAAATGCAGGTGTTCTTTAGGAATGTATTCTGTTCATTTTGTATAATTACCACAGTTAATAGGCGGGGCAATACTCTTCCAAGTAAGATTCAACAGACAGTGGCCGTGGATCGCGTGATAGGACTTCATGTAGGCCATGAATTTATGGAGCAACGAACGAATGCACACAGACAATTTGTCCCAAGTCCGAGTCTGGACATGCAGAGCCTATGAATTACTAGGGATAAAGACACGATTATGTATATGGTAACGACAACTACATGAAAGATTTCATACGTTTTGTCGATTCATTGAGCATGGATGTAGACAGCTCTATCATGGTGGAGAATCATCAAGCTCTCTGAGTGGATATGGAACACATGATGAAAGATCATCTGACATGTTCCAAGAATAATTTCATGCTCCTCCTCAGGCTCAAGCTCAAGCTCGGACACCTCCATCTTGTAGTTATGGGTATGACTATAGCTACAATTGTGAAAACTATTAGGGTAGCCAATCTGATCGGAGTCAGAGCAGCTTTTTTGGAAGTGATGTTATGGGATCTTTCCCGACTACTACTCGAACATACCTCCTCCTCCGCAGAGATAGTCCCCCCATTCATCGTCATCATCTCAAGGCTCTCAAGCTAGTTCTTCGCAACCTCAACGTGCCACTCGTGATACCGGTTCTAGTGTTGATTATCCTCGATTCGGGATACTTTTAGGCACTGATGAACATGAGTACATCCAGTATGTGATGAATTACTAGGTTATGTACTCGTACATAATTTGGGAGAGTTATTGTGAGTTCGTAGAATTAGTGATGTGCTACAAGCGACAACAGGGAAGGGGAGGCTATACGGATCTGCCACGCAACTCGTGATTTGATCATCATCTTAGCATCTTGCAGATAATATCTTTTACTTTATTACATGTCATCATTTATCTTCTTCAACATAACCGTATTTTTTTAGATAAGTATATGCATATTTAGTGTAACTAACTCATCGAAACATTATCCACAACATTTATTTATGAACGAAGCATTGTGTCATTATCTAGATTTTAGAATTGACAAGTGTCATTTACTTTTATGAATAAAAGATGTATTCTAAATATTGTTGACAGACATTTCATTTCCGATATCTCTCAGTAGTTAGCAATCAGCATTAACAACAATGACATATGCGATACAAGGTGTATGGATGAGCAATATATGTGATATAAGTGTATACCTGTAAGTTATTTATTGTTTTAAGAATGTGGATGATCTTAATTTACAAAAAAATGCTTTTTCAGTCACAATTGAGATTGCCACCAATACCATCGATATATCTCGATATATCCTCGATATTATCCATTTTCAAGCAATCTGATATGATAACGATATCGATATTTTGAACTTTTGGAGGTAGAGAAGAGAGTTGTGGGGCATGTATCGTAGAGGTGGACGAGCATGATGTGCATCCATTGCATGTTGAGAAGAGATGAAGGGAAATTTCATGTCGGCCCAAACTGCTTCCTCGGTCCTGTGGGCAAGGTTCAGGAAAGCAGTATGCGTATGCGTTCGAACATGACATTGAATAGCGATTAGCGGTATGTTGGGGCATGTGTGGGGTATATGTGATTCTATACGATTTCTATTTGTTATTTAAAAATTAATAACTATCTACAAAAGCGACTACGATTGAACTAAATTTATGAATAAATGTAGTCCAACTGAAGATCTAAGAAAAATGACTTTCATTTATAGCTCAAAATAGTACAAGTAAATATCAAAATCATCAAAGGTAGTATTACATGATCTGATTTAGCATATGGAATCAAAAAAATACAATTACAATTCAAAATCAAAGAAAAATTAAATAGAACTAAACTCGGTACAAACAATTTAAACCTTGACATTATAGACAAAAGTAATCAAAATAGTAATCTATACAGTACAAATTGGAATTCAAACCTATTCAGATCAAACTAAACAAATCAAGAAACTGAAATTGAAATCAATTGAAATTGAGACCTCTCTAATAAATAAAAATAAATAGACCTCAAACCTCATTAATAAAAAAATCATCGCAGATATTTTCTTAAAGAAGAGTAGCGGGCCATGCTTATTCTAACTGCTATCATATCCAGACTTTAAGATCCAAATCTGATTACCCAACCGGAGATTAAGCAGGCGCATGGAGCGCATATGCGGCCGCACAGCCTGCATATGTGGCCCGCATATGCGCTAAGGGCGCATAAAGGGGGGCTTCATGTAATCGATGCGATGAGGAGGACGATCAGGCATATGCAGCCGCACAGACTGCTTTCATGAACTCTGCCTGTGGGGCTCTTGGAGAGTTTTCTGTGGAACTCAGTGATGGTTCTGTCGAGGTCACACTCAAATCATACGCTGTTTTGCTGGGACTCAAGCGATGGTCAACACATGGATGGTTTGTTTCGCTTTGAGCATTCTTGGATACAGGAGGATGATTTTGGGAAGAAGGTCGCAAGGTGCTAGTAAAGAGCAGGAAGTGACTATAACGACGTCAAGAAAGATGGCAGAGAAGGTTAGAGCGTTGCGCAATATGCTGATTCAGTTCAGGAGTCTTGTGTGTGTAGAGACTAGTGAAGCAATTCAGCATAAGTGGAGGTGGTTCACCTAGATCATTTGGAAGATTATAAGGATTTGCACGAGGACAAGATGGCGGTAAGATGTGAGCAAATCGTATCCTCCTAGAAGATGATAAGAAAAGGGAGATCGAATGAAAGCAGCGCTTAAAGTAGAATTGTCCGATGGAGAGTGACGCAAACATGAGGTTACTCCATGCAATGGCCAGTAGATTTAGAAGGCGCAATTTGATCCATTCGATTGAGGTGGATGGGGAGGAGTTGGTAGGTGACAGTCCTATTGGTGAGGAGACGAGGCACCACTACCTTGAGCTCAGCAGGCGGTGCCTCAGCCTTACAATAGTGCCGGATGAGTAGGATGAGATGTTCTACACTTGATTGATATGTAGTCTGACAGAGTTGTTGAGGCCTTTCTTGTTTTCGACATCAAGCATGGCACTTTTGATTTGAATGTGAATGACTATCCGAGACCAGATGTTTTCCCAGTTTTCCATTTTAGGGAGTTTTGGGACTTGGTAAGGCAGGAGACATTAGAAGTCATGGGAGTTGTGTCTGATGAATGGTGGTTTTGAGCAGTTGAACAGGTGCTTGATGTTCCTTCCGTCTAAGAAGGACGTAGTGAGGCATGTAGAGGACCTAAATCTTATTGCGTTATCGAATGTTATTTATCTCGTTGTGGCTAAGGTTCTAACCAACATAATACGTGAGGTTCTTGGCACTATTATTGGCATGGCACATATGGCTTTTATCCCTAACCAGCACATGAGTGATGGAGTTATGTTGGCTTATAATACTGTAACGGAGTGGTGGATGAACAAGGCAAAGGGATTCATGTGGATTTCTCGACGGCGTATGGATGTGTTGATTGGATATTCATTTGGCGTACTTGCACCCTAGGGGCTACCCGAGCAAGTGGATTGCCTGAATGACGAGAAGTATGATGACATCTTCTCATGAGATCTTGGTGAATGGAAAACAGGAGGGTAATTTTTCCCAAGGTAGGAAATGTCGATATAGACACCATATCGATATGGCGTCGATACGATATTTCGACGATATATCAATGATATATCGTCGAAATATCACCCATATCGACATACTTTTGTGAAGGATCAGAAAAGAAGTATATATCACCATTCACCGATATATCGTGATATTTCGTACCCTGGTTTTTCTCAGTCGTGGAGTGGGGTGAGGTAGGGGTGCCCACTGGCACCTTTGCTTTTTTGGTGTGGTTGCTGATGCTCTGAAGAAAATGGTGTCGAAGGCGAGGGGGGTTTGACAGGTTTCTGTTCACGGGAGATCTCCCTACTATCTTTTTTAAGGAAGGAAGGTGACATCTGGGAAAGTATCTGCGTTGTTCTTAAGCTGTTTTGGTTGGTCTCTGACCTAAAGATCAATCACGTAAAATCGTTTTTTGTCCCTTTTGGGATGAACGAGGAGGAGGTGGTGATTTGTGAGGCTGTCTTACATAAGCAGAGGGTGGCCTTCCCCATTCTTTACCTTGGATTTTCATTGGTCGGTGGAAAGTTACGACAGGGGGACCAGGCTCCTATTATTGAGAGGATGGAGAAGAAGCTAGTGGTTAGCGTGCAGCTTGCCTTTCGAAAGGTAGCCGCCTAGTGTTCTTAAAGGCGGACCCCTCGGCTATCCATCGTGTTTTTTCTATGCCCATGTTGCCGGATGGGAAGTTGAAGGCATTGATACAACGTTTTTTTGTCCACTCTGGATGGTTTCAGAGATTGCCGTTTATAATGTAGGGATGTGTAGCTTAGAGGTGATGAATAATGCCCTTTTGGTGAAGTGGGTGACCCGAATATCGGATGGAGAGTTCAATATGCTATGTAGGACATGCAGTCAATTTATGGTGTTTCTTGGGATCTCTCTACACAGGTTACTGCAAACTGTTATTCTTGGACCTTCCAATTTATGGAAGGGGATTTGCTATGCTCCCCAGATGATTTCGCTCATGCAACATGTTCTTGTAGATGGTTGTGGGTTCCAATTTTGAATTGATGATTGGACAAGGCATGCGACGTTGCACACTCATTTCCCCTGCTTATTCACTTTGGCAGCTAATGTAGGGCCTCGCTAGGGCTCAACAGGGACCACAACGGTCTGATATCGTCCATTTCAGACCAAAATCAGGCCAAAAAATCTGAAATCATGCCAAAAACAGTAAAATCATACCACAACTAATAGTAGAGCCGCTATGCAGTGATCCAAATCGACAAGGATGTCGTTGGGCAGCGGTGATGACACTGGGCGGCAGCGTGAGGTGGTTAGATCGCTGATGGACCTAGGCGGGCCACAGCGGCTGCTACTGGGCGATGCCACTGCTATTGGGCGGCGACGGAGCATGCATGAAGGGCTAGGAGATAGGGTTAGATCTAGGGTGCGGGCCCCGGTCTAGGACTGTCACTCTGATACCATGTTAAGGAAAAATAAATTGTTGTTTATTCATATGGTCCTCGAGTTCTCTTATATAGAGGAGAAACCTATTGATTAAATTACATAGAGTGAACATAAAGAAAATAGAATACATAAAAGAATAAAAGATAAAAAATATCTCAACAGGGTAGAGGTATTGTTTCTGGAGGTTCTTCACAACGAGTTTATTTTCAATGTCAACAGCTGGGGAACTTCAAAGCTCAGTGCCCATTACTTGTGAGTAGTTCTAGTACGCCTCAGTAGAGTGTGACACCCATCCGCTCTTCCTAGTCTCGAGGATCAACATTATGTCGTAGAGAGAGTTTTCCAGAATCCCCCATCATTGTCGCCATATAGCGTCGCAGGATTCGGTTCTTTACTGGCATAACGAGGGCAACTGAATATTGTTACCTAGTAATAGGCCCATGCCTCTAGTTCGGTTGTCACAGGTATAATTTCGATAGATGGGTGTCCTTTTCATGCATTGTTTGATTCCGGTGCCACACGCTCGTTTTGTGCACATCGTTTAATGCCCACTCTAAGTAAGTCAACCACGAGTGTCCGACTCCATACTCCATCAAGGGCCCAAGGGGCCAGCTGTTCATCATCAGACAGGGCGTCAAAGACGTAGCAGTTTAGACCGGCAGACATCTCATGCCCGCATTCCCCTCGTTGATATAGTTGGATGATTTTGATATCATTGTGGGCATTGATTGGCTAGAGAAGCACCACAACTTAGACTACTTTGGGAAGACAGTTGTCTTCCATCTACCAGAAGTACCGACCTTCCAATTTCATGGACGTACGTCAGATACAGAGGTTGAGTACATATCCGCTTTGAGAGCACAGCAATACCTCAACCAGGGATGTGGGATCTTGCTTACATTGTTGACACATCTGTCGACTATAGGATGATTGAGGACATCATGGTTGTTCGAGAGTTCCCTAATGTGTTTCCAGATGATCTTCTTGCTTTACCATCATAGTGGGAGATAGAGTTTGAGATTATCCTGGTAACTAATACTCAACCGATCTATATTCCTCCATTACTGGATGGCACCTGCCGAGCTCTGAGAGTTCAAAGTCCAACTGCAATATTTGCTAGAGAAAGGATTCGTCTGCCCCAATGCATCACCATCGGAAGCGTCTGTCCTCTGCATCAAGAAGGACGGATCCATGAGATTGTGCATCGACTAGTGGCAGCTGAACAAGCAAACGGTCAAAAATCGTTATCCATTCCCGCGTATTGATGATCTCTTTAACCAGTTGCAGGAGTAGCAGTATTCTCCAAGATGAATCTACGATCTGGATATCACCAGTTGAGGATCAAGGATTCAGAGGTGTCCAAGTATGCATTCCATACGAGATGCATACACTACGAGTTGTCGTGATGCTGTTTAGGCTCACTAATGCACATGTCGCTTTCATGAACATAATGAATAGGGTCCTTCGTCCATACTTGGACAGATTCGTAGTAGTTCTCATAGATGATGTTTTGATCTATTCTCATGATGAGTATGAGCACAAATCGAATCTTCGCACTATTCTGCAGTCATTGAGAGAGCATTAGCTATATACGAAGTACAACAAGTGTGAGTTCTAGTTATTTGAGGTGGCATTCCTTGACCATATAATTTATGGTGCAGGGATTTCTGTTGACCCCGTGAAGATCAAGGCAGTTGTGTCTTGGGAGCAGACCAAGACAGTCACCGAGGTTTGCAGTTTCCTTGGTTTTTCCCAGTACTGTTGACACTTTGTTCGAGGGTTTTCTCAGCTAGCCCTTTCTCTTACTCGGTTTACCCAGAAGAATGTGTCATTAGTTTGAAGCGGCAAATGTGAGCTGAGCTTCCGTACGTTCAAGGAGCGATTGACTTCCGCACCTATTCTGACCCTTCCTTCCGGTACGTTGGACTTCACTGTTTACATAGATGCACCCAATGAGGATTGGGTGTTGTATCGATGCAACGAGTGCAGGTTGTAGCATACGCGGCGCGGCAATTGAAGACTCATGAGCACAAGTACCCCATACATGACTTGGAGTCGACAGCATTCGTCTTTGCATTGAAGATATGGTATTACTACTTATAGGGGGTTACATTTAAGATATCCACAGATCACAAGAGCCTCAAGTACATCTTCGTTCAGCTATAGCTGAATATAAGGCAGAGGCGTTTGGTGGAGCTGCTGAAGGACTATGATTGTACCATCTCTTACCATCCTTGCAAGGGAAATATTGTGCCAAATGCCCTGAGCAGACGAACACATACAAAGAGAGCAGCAACTTGGCTACAAACTTGGGATATGCTTTCTGCACTTGGTAATTGGCATCCACTCCAGAGCACATCAGATGTAGTGATTGTACCGGGAAATTACACTAGTTTGTGGGACCGCATCGTACAAGGTCAGCAGGCAGACCAAAGATTGTAAAACATCCACCATCAATGTCTGAAGGACGAGTACAATGTGTTCAGAGTTTACGAGTCTATCATGAGGAAGGATGGTCGCAATTGTGTCCCAAACGATGAAGAGTTGAGGGCAGATATATTGCATGAGGCACACATCTCCATGATTTCCATTCAGACATGCAACATGAAGATGTATCTTGACTTTCGCCGGCACTTTTGATGGGAAGGCATGAAAAGGGGCGTAGCTTCACATGTTAGTCGTTGTCTCACTTGTCAGATGGCGAAGGCCGAGCACCAGCGCTCTCCCGATTTACTTGAGCTTTTTTCCCATTCCTATATGGAAATGGAAGAGCATTTCAATTGATTTCATTACGGTATTACCGTACACTACATGCGGTTAAGATGTAGTTTGGGTGGTAGTTGACCAAGTCAGCCCATTTTATCCCGATCAGCATGACTTACACGCCAGCACAACTTGTTAAACTTTACATTTAGCATGTCGTCAAATTGCATGGGATCCCCAAGGAGGTGATTTCAGATATAGATTCTCGTTTCATCTTAGGTGTCTGGGAAGAATTCATGAGGGCATTGAGTACTGAGTTGTGTCTTAGTACTACATAACACCCCTAAACAGATGGACGGTCCGAGAGGACCATTCCGACGCTTGACGATTTACTTTGTGCATTTGCCATGGAGTGGAAAGGATCTTGGAAGGATAATCTTCCTTTGGCAGAGTACACATACAATAGCTTTCATTCAGCATCGACATGGCACCATTTGAGACATTATATGGATGATGATGCACTGCCCCCATTGAGTTGGCAGCAAGTGGGTGATATTAATCTTTACACCACCGAGATCATCGAGAGACAGCTAAAGCCATTGAGACGGGAAGGCAGAAGTTGTTGACAGCTTAGACTCGACGATAGAGTTATGCAGATCGTCGACGACGAGACCTCAAGTTTCAGGTTGGGATTGACTTTGTGAGAGTGTCCTCGATGAAGCGAGTGTAGAGATTCAGTGCTAGAGGCAAGTTGTCACTGAGGTTTGCTAGCCCATTTGAGATTTTGGCTCGTGTAGGGAAGGTTGCTAACGGAATCACACTTCCTCCACACCTTGAGGGTGTTCATGACGTATTTCATGTGTCGACCCTACATAAGTATATCAGAGACCTCAGACATGTAATATCATATAAGAACTTGGTCGTCGAGTCGAACCTTTCCTTCCTCGACGCTCCAGTGCAAATAATTGACCGGGCAGTTAAGTGGTTGTAAAAGACGGAGATTCCTCTGGTCAAGATCCTCTGGCGAAGTCAGAATATGGAGGACGTTACATGGGAGCCTAAGGCATATACAAGGAAGAAGTACCATACCTATTTGCATGTACAAAATCAAAACCCTAGCATGTTCATCTTTGAAATTTTTATGGGTTTTACTTTTTTTGAGATTTTTATAGGTTCGTTCGATCGAGACACACGATCTACGAGGATCAAGGGCGGAGTTTATCGTACACTTAAGTCTCTACAACGAGACTTTCTTTACAAATTTTATAATGTAAGACCCTAAAGAACTAAAAACACAAAAATTCGAATTCTGACCTGGTCCAGCATACAAATTGGATAAATAAGCATTCTATCTTATAGCGCCCTTCTAGACCTTTCCAACGAGTCCAACAACGTCGAAAACGAACACTATATGCGAGAGTTATACGCGAAATACGACGGTGTATGACTTTTAAGCCATAAATCGGACCATATAACTAGATCCAAATTGGACAAATATCGACTCTATCTTGTAGTACCCTTCGAGACCTTTCCAACGAGCCCAAGAACATTGAAAACAAACACCGTATGCGAAAATTACGCACAAAATACAGCGGTGTACGGCTTTTAAACCATAAACCGAGCCCTATAAAATGGCTACACTTGACCCAGTGAACTCGTTGGAGACTCGCCTCGCCAGAAAGTCTCGTCAGAGCTACGATGCCGACGACGACGACCTTTGATCGGTGATATGAGGGCAACGTTTCAAAGAGCGCGTCGATGGCCTTCAGTTTCTCGTGTGTGTTTCATGCAAGGCACCTCAAAATCGTCGATTTCAAGGTGGAGATATCCGGAGAACGACCCCCGAAGGTATGGATTTTACTTTTCACCTTGTTGTTGGGACACACGTCCTTTATACATCGTGTAAATGTTATTTTCACGTCGGTCCACTGTCTGGATCGTCCAGAATTGCATTTGCAAAGTCGATTTCGTTTCGTATCGCCATCTTCTTTCGCAATTTCCGAGAGATCTGCTTAATCGAAACTTTTAATTTCTATGTCAAGTTTATCCCTATGATATGCTCTATCCATGCATGGGTTTGATTATGTTTGGCTGATAAAATTTGGATACAAAAAAGGAGCAACAGCTCACTGTTCAGCCATGTGATCGACCATACAATCGGTTTGCATGATTGATCAAGCCATTTGGCATGATTGATCAATATTGGTCGATCAACCTAGTGGCACCTGTCGACAGTACTGATCAGGATGGACTATGACTAATCTAAACTTAGGGAATTGAAATTAGTATGCCTTAACTATGCATGTCACCTGTAGTTGAACTTAAAATGGTTAAAGTAGACTCAAATAGGATGAAAAGCAGAGAAAATCAGGGTTCTTGATCGACCATATGAATTGAACGCTCGATCATGCATGATCAACCCCTCAAATCCAGGTGACCGACCAGCTCTGATCAATCATCACTCGATAACTAATCGATCAGTATTAGTTTCTGAAAATAATTAACATGAATACAGTACCATATGAAATGAGCCATTGCCCTTAATGAATGTTGATCATTTATATCAACTAATATCCTAATTGTAGTGAGACCCACTAGAGCTAAACCTTAATTAGTTAAATTGGAAATCAAGCCAAATGACCTGTATTCTAACTAAATAAGAAATGAGTTGAGTAATCAAGTGAATTCCATAATCATTGTATTATCTAACTCCAGATCTGAGTACTTTGAATCTATGATGATCATATGACATCTGGTCATGCCACGGTTGGAACCCTTGCCCCCACGTACTTGATGCTTTGTTGGTCTTTATGGTTAAGGTGTTCTCCCGTGTTGAGGGTTGTGGCACATTGTGCAGTTTTCCCTCGTTGCTTGGGTAGTTGGAGTTAGTGGCAGCAAGGGATGGGCCAGCACCTTTGGGTCCCCGAGTAGAAGGCTAGATGGTTGTGACCCAGTTGTGTTGACTGTGTGACACGTAGTTCATGATGCCACCTCGATATGCTTGTCGGGATGTCGTGAGACGTCGCTCTTCCGAGATGCATGCTTAATAGTCCGATCTTCGCTTTCGGTCACAGGATTAACACGGGAGGCTAATGAGGGATGATCACTTGAGTTGGTTATTCGTATTGGTTCTATGAGAGGAGTTCCGAAATGTGGGTAGAGAAGGAGTATGCTTACAGGTTTGCCTCATGTTCGGAGAAAAACAAAAGGTAGTCGTAAGTTCCCGACAAATTTGAGTTTGATGGATCAGATCCCTAATCCTAGATCTTTACATTAGTGGAGTTTACCGTTGAGGAATTTTACCGACGCGTAGTGGCTTCCCGAGTGAGTTGCCTCGATGGTTTGTGCTAGTGATATGATTTCTGAGAAGTGGCTACTTCGGAATCTTATGTGTAAATATGAACAATAGTTATAAATGGAAATCAAGTATACTTATCTGCTTAGTAAAAATGGAAATCTGAGCGGGCTTGGGAGGTTAGTAAAGGAAAGTGTTGAGAACTTAGCTAGGATGCATCACAACCTCCAGAAGAAGCCCACCCTAAGATACTTTCTATCGTAGAGTCATACTGTGAGACCCTCGCAATCAAGACGGCAGACTATTTCCTTCACTGATAGAAATGTTGGGCAGTAATAATGATGAAAATAAACTTAGAGAACTATAATAACATAAGTGTTAGTGTTCACTAGTAGAGTTCAATTATAAGAGAGTGTTTGTATTTCTAGTGCATTTGATTCAGTTGCCATGTCGATTTTAGTTTCAGTTATTGCAGTTACCACTACTAGTTACTTCTTCCCAGTTACTATTACTGTTTTACCTTTTATTTGAATATATCCGTATTAAACAATTGCCCATTACGTGCTCCTTTTCCATGTGGTTCAACAGGTTCGTAGAACCCACCACTGCAGTAGAGAGTGGCTCTATTGTTGAGAGACTTACGGGACTCAGTTGCACTATATGAGGTACGTAGTTGTGTTTTTTGTAGTGGTTACTTCACTCGTGCTTTTAAACTTTTTGAAAGACAATGATTTGTACATTTATACTCTGATGGATAACTATAGTTTAGTGGACATGGTATTTGGTACTTCTTTTGTTATAAATTATATCAAGTGGTTATGTAATGAAATAGAAACTTATACCGATCTTTCTACACTTTACTTGCTTAATCTCGTGCAATTGATACATATGTTGAATGTGTGATACGAATGTGAATATGGTGTTTACGAGATGGTTGTTGAGGATCATAAATCAGGGAGTGTAACATCAGATGGGCCATCAGATCATATGGAAGCAAGATTGGTCCCAAAAGCTCAGCCAAACTCCGCCCAACATGTCGATGATTAGATTGATGGTGGTGGAAAGAGCATGTGTGTGATCTCACCTACATGAGTTGCACCCTCTACCACTAAATTTGAAGGAACCACCTTGTGCAAGAAGCAACATGAGCATAGTCTCAGTTTCTACATAGAAGCAATTGAGAAGTCCCTAGATGGGCCAAGAGTAGAGTAGAGTTGTTGAAGCAGCTAAATATCACTCGAAGAGAATAAACCATGTCAAGAGTGAGAAATTAATCCTTCACCGTCTGGTAAGGAGGAACCAATCATGCTAAAAACTTGCATGTATAGCACTCAACACACTCCTAAACCTTCTTAACACAATAAGCAAGTTTAAAAATGTGAATTCTCCAAAAAAACTATGATCTATGCATACCATTGCATAAAAGAAGACTCCCCGAGAGATCAACCAGATCCGCAGCAAGGCATGATTTGGTCGTTTATTGGGAATGAGTTGGAGACAACACCTCCCACATATCTTCCATCTTCTCCTTATACAAGAGATAAGACATAAAGGACTCCACACTGTTGGTTACCAATTCATCACCGTGTAGTTATTATCATGCACAATGAATCAGTTTTTGTATGCTTCTTTCAAAGGTGCCTTCGTAAAAGATGTAGACTTTATTCTAACCGCCAATGAACACCTTGAAAGCCGGTGACCAAATGATATTCTCTACCCTTTAAGTTTCATAGAGATCCCATAAACCATAATAGAAGAGGTGGAAATATGAGATTGTCTTAGGTTGAGTTGTGACCACTGCAATCAACAAGGAGCAAAATAAATAAAATTATCCACATGAGTGTATATGAAGGTTGTGGATGTACATCTAGATCCATAATACTCCCATACCTCAAGGAATCCTCTAAAGTACAACATGATAAATCTTACACATTCAACAAGGGCTAGCAATGGTGGCTTGATGTCTGTAAGCAATGTCGTCAGCAACAGTGTCAACGGCTTCAATTAGTGTTGCCTTAGGGGACTAGGATTTGGTGGGATTAAGGTGTCGCCAAGAGAGGTAAAGAGCCTCGACTTAGTACCGGTGCCTCAATACTATATGAAAAAGGGTGAGATGATTCTTATTGAAATATAGTGGGTGTGTGATCTCTTAAATAGTATGACATCTTAGCACAAAAGGGAAGGTAAAGATGCGCCATCAGGCATACAGATAACCAAAATGGGACATACAATTAGTCAAATGCTATGAAAAGTAAATACTAAAATAGTAAATTGCTATGTAGAACAAAATTATCATATATAACATATCAATAGGGTGAATTGTCACTGTTGAAAAATGATGAATGCAGAAACGTACAGAGATAAAGAAATATAAAACATGGAAGAACACTAGGATTTAACGTGGAACCCTACATAGTGAGGAGCGGGATGAAACCACTGGATATTCTATTATTCCTTTCTCTCTCAACTGTTACAGGTGAAGTGGGGCTTCTTATATAGCCCACCAGAGTGACTGAGTCCCACTGACAGAAGATGTGGTAATTGAACCCTGGAGGGATCCAATTACCCATCTATGATGATGCATACTCTAACACTCCCTCTCAAGCTGGAGCATGCAATGTTTACCTTGGATAATTAGAAAGAAATCTCTTACATAATACACGGCACTATAGACAATATCAACACAACGCATACTCTCATTGTTGCATGCTGAAGATGTTGCTTTTCATGTCGTGCTAGTGAGGAAGAACTGATGAGATGAAGTGTGAATTAAACCGGGACTCGTCATCGAAGAACATGTGCTATGTAATGTTCAGAGTCAATGAAACTGAATTGTCTCTCCTCATCCGAGAACATGTGTTATGTATTGTGCAGAGTCATTGAAATTGAAATGAGTCTCCACATGGAGAGCTCTGGCTTGCAACTGCTCCATCTCTCAGAAGGACCAAACTGGAGAAAGCCATGAAAACATCCTCGTCGGAGTCACGAACACTGGAGAATGGAGTCTGAAAAAGAGGCTCCTCGTCGGAGAATTGGGTCTCTCCTATAGTGGCTCAGAGAATGGGATCTCTACTTTGGAGTCTCTGTGAATCCACATTAAAATCGTAAGTCCGCTGGCTCAGAGAATGTGATATCTACTGCGGAGTCCCCATCGACCCATATGAAAACCCCGAGTTCAAATCAAGATGGGGACCTCTTACATAATGATCGCATACATATGCGCTTCGAACTAGTAGAGTCTGAAATTTGAATTGGAGAGTCTGAATCTGAACCTGAACCACAAAACTCTATAAAATACTTTGCGTTTCTCCCATACCGATCGAAATAGATGACCTCGACCAAGTTGGGAGAAGAAATGATGCGAAGAATCAAAACCAATAAGCCATCTCAATTTTTTTCTTGGCTTTTCTTCCTTTTTAAAGTTGCTCTCTTTTCTTCTCAGCTTTTTTGTATGAGTTTTTGTACGATATCTTTTTTTAAATCTCATGGCCTAAATTAGGCCCAAAAGTTGCAATCGTCCCTCTTTTTTGCCGAAAGCAGCAGCCCACGATTGGGCCCAAAATATCAGCCCCTTTTTTAAATACAGATTGGCCCCCACCCCCTTCATTTAAATGATGGGTAATGGGCCCTAACTTCTCAAGCTTGAATAGGTTACCTGATGGGAACCCTCTCTCTCATTGTGAGATCAACACCATCGCCAGGAGCCGCCGCCAAGAACTCAAACCCCTTCTCCCTTCTTTGGGTCTCTTCTTCATGCGAGATTTCTGTTGTTACTTGTAGTGAGGTGCATCACATGTAGGGTTGTTCATCCTTCTTCTCCGCCTCGTGCGTCTGGAGATTATTGCTGGAGCAGCGTTGCAAAAAGGCAACATGTTGGTTATCAGGAGGTGGTCCTTCGACGAGAAGGCATTGTCGGGAATCTCGGGTTATGATCGAGAGAAGAGCCCATCCTTTAGGGTTCTCGATGAGTTCTTCAGGCAATCTGGCATTGCCAATGATGGAGTTGTATGCGGTTGTGCACCACATAGGATTAGGAAGAGGGCAACGAACCCATCTTCCTTTTCTTCTTCGCTTAAGGACATAGGAAGGTGGTGTAAGGAGATGCGTCATCTGGAGCTTTTCTTCGTCATTAAATACGGTTTCCAATCTCGATGGAACCCCAATATCACAAAGATGCTACCATCGTTGGTCTTGAAATGTCATTGCCATGCAGAATTAGGGTTCCTGATGGAATCCTAAATTTCCTTTTTAAACAGATCCTGAAGATCAATGAACCAGAATTGAATTGTCTTCAGATCATCGTTGGTTGTTGTGCCGCCATAATTAGGGTTCTTTTTTAGGGAAAATAGGGTATGATGTCGATAAGACGCCGACCCTTCAGTTTCAATATATTCACAGTGAACAAAAAAAGAAAACCAAAATTATAAAGACCAAAATGTCTTTAGACTTTTTGCATGCTCAATTACATTTTCCATATACATATGTTCATTCTGAAACACCGATCCATTCTACGCTAGCCACATAGACCACAAGTAGCTACCGCCCAAATCTTGGTGGGGCTACTCCCATGTCCTAAGGTGTCCAGTGAAATCCAAAAGTCAATCCCAATCGAAAGTATAAACCCCATCGACAAGTGTCGATGCCTACATAGACCACAAGTAGCTGCCACCCAAATCTTGGTGGGACTGACTTTGAAATTCAAAAGCCAGTCCAGTCGGAACAAGTGATAAACACTCTCCTCTTCCATCGAGCAACAAATATAAGTGACATCACAGCCAGGGAAGAAGCGCGCTCTTCTCTCACACATCATTAGACGGTAAGCAACCAAATGAAAACCAGGATCTGTTATGGAACATTCCACCTCCAAATGTCAACCGAACGGATTTATAGTAATAGTCAGTTTAAAAACCTTCAAGAATTAGAAGAATATATATGCCTTTCGCATCGTGAAGTACCTATCATCCCGGGACAAATGATCAGCAAAATTCTTCATTCCCTCGCGAGTCTGTAGAGTCGCCAAGAGCTGACAAAACTCCTCAGTACGGTGATCCTATAAGGGAATCAAAAATGAGGAAGCCAGTCGCCACCATCCCAACATTCTCTCACACGACACCTTCTTCAGTTGCAATAGCAAAAAGTCTGGGAAAGAGTGTACATAAAGCTCCTTGCCCTTCCGATCATCAGACCAAAACTGAAAACCATAACCATCACCAACAACATGCCTCAAGAGTTGCATCACATGAAGAAGAACAAAGAAAATTCCCTTTCATAAATTAAAAGATAAAGACACATTGGTACTTTGAGAGGAGATGTCAAGAGACATCCCATATATCTAGCGAAGAGTCCTGCAAAGCAAACTCGAATCTCCTCCCCAGATTCCGATCACCCACTTCGACAACACAATGCTTTATTAATCATCTCCAAGCTCTGTATCCCTAAGTTGTCATCCTCCGTCTTTAGCAATAAAGTCTTCCACCCCACCAATGCCATCCCCTTAGACTCCCTAGAAGAAGCATAGAAAAAACACCTCGTAATCACCTCTAGCCTTTTCCTCACCCAACATGCACCGATCATGTAGACAGAAAAAACATTGGGATAGCAGAGAGTACTGCCTTCAAAGTACCAATCGACCAACTCTTTAGAGACATATTGCACACCAACTTGCCAGCTTCTTCTCCATCCTTTCAATACCGGTAGCAAGTCATACCGTCGAAGATTGCCTCCCACAAGAGGTAGCCCAAGGTAGAGTATATATAGGCAAGATCCCCTATGTGTATGCAAGGCAGTCTCCTAAAATTGCTACCTCCTCTTCAACCATCACAAAAAGAACAAAAGCAGACTTTTCAAAGTTAATCCTCCTGTTCGAAACAAGATCGAACAACTCCAGTACAATGGTTGTCATCTCTACAGTCGTGGCCTTTCCCTCGACAAAGAGAATAGTATCATTAGTGTACTGAATGATGGGGATAGAAATCTCTCCTGTATTAAAACCGATCAAGGAATCTCCCTCCCTCGCTTTCGTCACCATCCTGGCCAAAGCATCCGCCACCGTCAAAAAGAGCAATGGAGCCAATGGGCATCTTTGCCAAACCCCTCGCTGCAACTGAAAGAAACCACCTTCTTATTCGTCGTTCACCAACACCGCAAAAGATGTCGTCATCACACAACGCTTCATCCAATCAATCCACTCACTTGGAAAGCCTCTAAGGTGCAGAGACGCCCAAATGAAATGCCAGTCGACGCAGTCATAAGCCTTCGAGAAATTAACCTTCCACATGAATCCATTGGTCCTCTTCCTCCGCCACTCTGCAATCACCTCAAAAGCCAACACAACCGCATCCATCATATGCCTCCCCAAAACGAAAGTCGGCTACGCCGAATCAATGATAGGACCTAAAATCTCTCGTAATCTATTGGTAAGCACCTTCACAAAAGTCAAATAAACAGCATTTGACAATGTTATAGGACGCAAATCCTCAACCCGCCGCCGTCGTACCACATCCTTATTGGGCAGAAGGAAGAGAAAGAATTTTCGACCGCTCAAACCCTCCATTCGGCATGTGAAGTGCCTCAACCACTTCTAACATCTCCTTACCAATCAATTCCCACAATTCCCTGAATAAGATCGGGAAGCCATCGAGTCATGGGGACCCGTCGAAGTTAAGATCGAAAATCCCCTGCTTGACCTCGAAAAGGAGAAAAGGATGCAACAGCTCCTCCGACTGCAAGTCAAACAACTGCGGGATATCACTTCCCAACCATCTAGCGCTACTGATGGGTGCCCACCTGCTGAGTTCAAAAAAGTGTTGCGTCACTGTGTCGCCAATGGCGCTTGCCTCACCCACATTTTCCTCGTTCACCACGATTGTGTGGATTAGGTTGCACCTCTGACGACCACTCACAGCTGCATGAACGAATCTAGTGTATGTGTCCCCCTCATTTAGCCACCTCTGTCTCGAGCATTGTCTCTCACTCAATCTCCCATTTCTTGTCCTCCTCCAAAAGTATGTGGCTATGCCCGCACCTCACCACCATCTCCTCCTCCAGATTCTCTATAGAGTCCACCACCTGATCAAGGCACATAACCTTTGCCTACGCCAAGTTTCTCCGATGCCCTCGGACTAAACAGGATTCCCTCCTAAATTGAAAGAATTAGGATTCATATAATCCTGGAATTTTCTCAAACTTGGCAATGAGATTTCCAAAATGCATAACCGATTTAGAAATTTGAAAAGCTTTCAACAGAATCGAAACTTCTTGAATTCAAACAGATCTTGATAATAAAAAAATACAATAAAACTTCAAGATCAACCTAAACTCGAACCCGCTCTGATACCGTGTAGAAAACGATGAATGTGGAGGCGTATCAGAGATATAGAAATATAAAATATGGAAGAACATTGGTATTAACGTGGAACCCTACTCCGTAAGGAAGGGGAAGAAACCATAGGAGAAGGCCTCTCAACAGGCTAGATATTATGCTATTCATTTCTCTTTCAACTGTTACAGGTAGTGTGGGGCTTCTTATATAGCCCCACCAGAATAAGTGAGTCCCGCTCACAGTAGATGTGGGACTAAACCAGTTATTGTGGTAATTGAACCTTGGAGGAATCCAATTACCCATCTATGTGAAGCATGTTCTAACAATCACTTTCATCTAAGTTTCATGTTATTCTCACAAGATTATTAGTTTACAGATTTCTTATGAAAATCTAAGCATCTATTACCTTTAAAACACAAAGGCAAATACCATCGAGTTGCATTGGGACCTGCAATGCTTTATGACAACAATTGTGAACCATAAACATTTCCAGACAATGTAGCTAATTTAGTTGAAGATTCTTTAGTGGATGTAAAACCACATAAAGAAGGATGGAACTCCAATGGGAGTATAGAACAAAAAGTTAGTGTGGCATATATAAAAAAATGAGAGAAACAAGTCTAAGGTATTTAGACAAGTGTAAAGGAGGCAATCAGCACTCCAGTTCAAATGTGTTGGAAGTTGAAACAAGAGCCTCGTATAGGGGAGAGAAGAACCAAACATATCATAAGAAACTTAAAAAGACCTTAGAAAGTGCAGAATGCATGTAGCGGAAAGGACTTAATTGTTCTTGTTGGTATCCAAGTAGCCGATGTTTTCATTAGAACTCTAGCATATTTCAATTCTCCGTGACAAGTTTTGTAAATCTAATATAAGACACCAATCTGAGGGGTCTTTAGTGTGTGCCTTTTGTTCAATGCATTTGTACATTTTCTAATAGCATCCTTCAAGCCTCCCGGTTGGCATCTTGTTAAGTTAGTTAGAACCATACTGTCAATTAACAAATAGTTATCCTCCACTCTTGCAGTTATAAAACACTCTCACTGTATGTTATGCTGTTTTTGGGTAGCCAACCTTCCTTAAACGCCAATAATCTGTTATTAGTGCATCAAGCTCCTTTATACTATTTTAGCTTAATTAAATACATGTTCGATGAAGGTAAAAGACAAAATGAAAAGATGATTTTAAGTTGGTTTTGGCATGTGCAAAGTAGGCCAATTGACGATCCTATAAAGTTTAAGAAGTTGGATGATGGGCATGCAAGAAAGGTCATATAAGATGCAAGAAGTACAAAAAAATAATTTCCCACTTAGAGCTGAGCCCATGCAGCACAAACGGAAGCAAAGAGTCCATACAGACTCCACTTAATGAGCAAAAAGGCTTGATGAATGTTCTAGTACGATTGTCCAATAGGCCCTTTCCAAAAAAAATGATTTAGATATTGAGAAATATTTACAAGAGCATGATGAAAAGAGGAACCAAGATAAAAATGGTTTTAAAATTAGCATGTCTCATGCTTCTTTTCATAAAAAGGTTTTGTCATGGACTTTTTTCTAGATTCTAATGATAGAATAAAAACAAAAATATGGTCCAAGTTAAGCATCTAATGCTGAATGAATAAAGCATGAATTTTCAAATACTTAGAAGCAGAAGCAGATTCTTCTTCAAGCCATTGACGAATATGACGAACATTGCGCCTAAAGATGGTCGCGGACTTTTTAACATCACTACGGAGAAGTACGACTGCTGCTGTTACTCCAGCAACTGTCAGTATAAAATTTGTCAAAGCCATAGCTTCAGTGGCCAACTGCAGTTACAAAAACCAATGATGCCATTAATTAGAAGGATAGAACACAGTTGCTGAATAGGATAGCTAATCTGCACATTAAAAATCAAATGCAAATGAATAAGGCATAACTATAAATCATTCAGAATTCAACTAAAAAAAAAACTAAAGACCAAAAGATAAGAATTAGATTTGAGTATCATCCAAAATTTTATCAAAAGAAGTTTGCTCGATCACAAGAGTCAAGAGGACACCCTCCCAAGAGCTCCAGTAGTGGAATATTGACTGCAGTACATTCTCGGCATAAAGCCTTGCAAATCCAAAAATAATATCATTCAATTGCATTCAAATCACCCAAATCACAAATTCACAAGCAAATGTTTAGCTGCTAAACTCTTCTCTAGAAGGTAGCATCATATCCACCTCTTCTACCCTCACCTCACTAAATAAGAGTGCAAAAGACGCCCATGAAGAAGTAACTTGCCACAGAAGTCATTCCCAAATCTGACCCAGAAAAGTGCATCTGAAGAAAAGATGCTCCCAAACCTCCTCTCCGCATGCACAAAGGCTGCAATCAGTATCAACCAAAGGGGTCCATTTCCATCTCTACACATTCATGATAGTCTACACTCTTCTGATCAACCACAAGAGAATTTGACATTGATAGAAACATCAGTCTTCCACTTCCACCTTCAGTCTTGAAGAAAAAGAGAATCATTCATAGTAAGACCTACAATGACCCTTGTAAACTTCCATGACATTTGACTTGTCTATCCCACTTCAGACAATGGTAATAAAAAATGGGCCTCGACGCGAGGAGGTCCCATTTAACCTCGAGCTTGTGTCTAGGTCCAATTCTGTGAGATGTGCACCTCAAGTGGCTAAGGTGTAGTTGAGGTGAGGCATTCTGCCGAGACATTTTGGCATTTATGGAGCATTTTATTGATAATATTAAGTGTTAGAAAATCGGAAGCGGAAGCATAACATGGAAAAGATAAAGAACAATAATAAGAACGCGGGATTTTACGTGGAACCCTACTCCGTGAGGAGCGGGATGAAACCACGGGAGAAGCCCTCCAAGGGGGTGGATATTCTATTGAACTTTCTCATATGTTACAGGAGGCATGGGGCTCCTTATATAGCTTGCACAGGGCCTCCAAGTCCCACCACTAAGCGGTATGGGACTAAACTTAGTGGTGGGGTAAATGGATCTTGGAGGGATCCATTTACCCACCTATTACATAAGTGACGCATGCTCCAAATACTCTAACACTCCCCCTCAAGCTGGAGCATGCAATGCTCAACTTGGACAAACAGAAAGAAACTCAACTCACAATACATGACACTACAGACAATATCAACCCAACGCGCACAACTGCTGCAGTCGAGGACGTTGCTTCTCATGGCGTGCATGTGAGGAGGACGAACGGGGCTGGAGTGTCTATTTGGCTCAGAGAATGGTACTCTACTGTGGAGTCCCTATGATACCACATGAAAACCCTTGCCCTTAATGGCATAGGGAATAGTCCTCTGCTCTGGAGTCCCTATGGCTCACATGAAAGCTCTGGCCGACCAACAAGAATGATTGGCATGCGTCATCATCAAGTCTGAAACTTGTAGAGTCTGAACATCTGACCGGTCTGGAAAAATATGATATCTGAATCTTAGAACAAAACCTGTGACTCTACGTATACTCCCCCTTTCTCCCATACTGGTCGGAATGACGTTGTTGACCACGTTGGGAGAAGATAAGATAATACATACATATGGGGAAAACAAACCATGAACTTGCGGTTTTTTTTATCATCATTTTTTTTAAACCGCCATTTTTTGTAACATTTTTCCTTTCTTTCTTTCTTTCTTTTTTTTGAATGCGTACGGCTTTTCAATTGTACGCGCCTTTTTTTCCTTTTTTTTCTTTTCTTTTTTTTATTTTTCAGAACATACAGCCCATTGGGCTTCTTCTCTCTCGGTCTCTCTCTCTCTCTCTTTTTAACATCTCTTTTTTTTTCATCGTAGGCCTTTTTTTTTCACCGTAGGCCCTTTTTTTTATCATACGGCCCACTTTAGACCTGAACTACAACAGCACTTCATTTTTTTTAATAAAACCGTGCATGTGATCCCTAGGGTTCCCACGAAGGGAACCCTCTTTCTTCAAAGACGCCGCCCGTGAGATTTGAGGTTGTGGGTGCGTCGCCGCCTGGGTTTCATGGGAACCCTAGCGCACCATATCGCCTGGAGAGGTCTCGCGCCGCCTGCGCGAGACGAGAGAGACTGCTGGCGAGAGAAGGGGCCACGCACGAGGAACTTCGGTGATGGAGGTTTGGCGCGGTTGCCTGGGGTTGATCGGAGGGAGCAGTAGCGTCGCCTGAAGGGCTGTGAGGGGGCGCACGGGTCTGCATCGCGGATGTGGCGGTGCGGGAAGCCGATAGGGGAGCGCCGCCTCGTGGCCTCGATTGAGGCCGGAGCTGTGGAGCGTGCGCGGAGGAGCCCTGGAGTGCGGTGTCGCTAGGAGGATGCCTTCGCCGTAGATCTTGTTGTTGTTAGGTAGTCTGGGCTTGCGCCTGCGTCTGCTGGAGGTCGAAGGAGGGTCCTCGAAGTCGAGGATGGCGCGTGAGCCGCCTGGAGCAGCCTGAGGGCTCGGGGAGGCGCCGCCTGGGTGCATGCTGGATCCGCCAGGAGCCGCCTGGGTGCGTGCTGGATCCGCCAGGAGTCGACGATACTATGGTGGGATGTCTCGAGGGGCCCTCGCCGGGAGATCTTCGATGAGGTTGGCGCCGCCGACACTTTGGGGCTCCTGTGCGCGATGGTTTTCGCGCCTGGGCTGGTGCTTGCCGCCAGATCTGATCTTATCGTGGTGCGGCTAGGGCTTCGTCTGCACCGCTTGAAGAGGAGTTTGGCCTCAGCCTGTGGCTGCGTGCTGCGGAATCACCATGGGAGCACGGAGCTTGCGCCGCTGGAGTGAACACCTGGATGATGAGAGTCGCGTTGTGCCTGAAGCGGCAGGAGATGCACGCGAGAAGCGTCTTTGCGCTGCCTGGAGGTCTTCATGCGTGTCCCGAGGGTGAATAGGGTGCGCCGCCAGCGTGAATCACCGCTTGTTGGGAGATGGGGGCTCGATGTTTGTGGCTCGAACCTCGTGAGGCAATGGCGCCGAGATGGAAGATGCACGAGAACCTCTTGGAGAACTGGAACTTTCAGGAACCGATGAAGGAGCCGTAAGGGTTTCTTTTAGAAACCCTAGAAATTCTCGAAGATGAACAGATCTTAAACAATGAACATTGACAATCTTCAAACATTAATCTTCAAGAACGAAAAAACTGGAACTTATCAATCGAATCTCGAATAAATAAAAACATGAAATCCTCGAGAATCGAACCTGCTCTGATACCATGTTAGAAAATCGGAAGCGGAAGCATAACATGGAAAAGATAAAGAACAATAATAAGAACGCGGGATTTTACGTGGAACCCTACTCCGTGAGGAGCGGGATGAAACCACGGGAGAAGCCCTCAAAGAGGGCGGATATTCTATTGAACTTTCTCATATGTTACAGGAGGCCTGGGGCTCCTTATATAGCTTGCACAGGGCCTCCAAGTCTCACCACTAGGCGGTATGGGACTAAACTTAGTGGTGGGGTAAATGGATCTTGGAGGGATCCATTTACCCACCTATTACATAAGTGACGCATGCTCCAAACACTCTAACATTAAGCTTATAAATGTATGCTT
This sequence comes from Ottelia alismoides, assembly GCA_037367405.1. Lineage (NCBI taxonomy): Eukaryota > Viridiplantae > Streptophyta > Magnoliopsida > Alismatales > Hydrocharitaceae > Ottelia > Ottelia alismoides. The sequence goes on from JAZKJV010003589.1 coordinate 1,712,734, forward strand.
GTTAAGGAAATATTTATTCAAGATGAATGCCAAATTTTGATGTTTTTTTTAGTTCATAACTTCATATTTACTATTGTTGCGACTTATGAATAGCGGAAGAAAATACCCGCGTTGATCGAACAAGTCCCCCATGCTAGTAGGGCATTGTACGACGGAGGGCTTCGCCCACCCTTATTGTGCAGAGAAACAGTTCTTCAATAACATTTTAGTGAGGTGTGCTCCCTCTCCCGTGAGGGCAGTGCCCCCATCCCGAAATTTTTTCTTATATGGGTATTCAGATCCGTTTGAGTTTGGAATCTGTTTTGTAAGGAAGTAGTGTATAAACTCATTAGGGTTAGGGCTCTATGTATCCATTGTATTCTTCTTTCTCCACATAGTGAAAATCGATCGCCATTGCCCAAGAACGTAGCCCAGTGTCGTACTTGTGTGATTGATCGCTGGTGTATGTTCCGCTTCCGCAATTAACAAGTGGAAAATCAAAAAAAAGTATAGAATCCAAAAATAATTTCACCTTTCCAATCCCCTAGAACTCAACCACCAGCAGCAAGTCACAGATTCCCTTTGGAGGCTCCATCACCACCACCAGCAAGTCATGGATTCCCTTATGGAGGCTCCATTAGAAGTTAGTTTGAAAATGCCATTTTCCGGTTTCTCCCAACAAAAAAAAATCCAACTGTTTTGAACCTCACTCCCGGTGACCCCCGTGTTTTGAGCAAAAGTTCGTTCAGCTTGATTATTGACATGCTCGACTTTAATCACAGTATTGATCAGCTTAATATTAGTCTGTAGCTTCTTGAGGAAAAACCAGATGTCAGTATAATCATTTGAGAATCTTCTCAAATTCATCCCCCCCCCCTATAATAACCATGAAGTCCAGGCTAGTACTAGAACCCTTCTGCACTTTCTTAGAAAAGATTCGTTAGTTCTCTTTTTGAAAATATAGTTACACCAACCCAATACATCTTTTGAGCTTTTATCTGGCAATTTGCATACTTCACTAAACCATTTCCAGCTGATAAGAGCAAGATTGCCTTCAATGAATAAATGGACAATATTCTCCTGCTCAGAATTTTTGCAGGAATTGCACTTGGAGGCAATATAAAACCTCATTCCTTGTAAGTCTTCATCAAAGGCACTCAGTTCCTCCACAGTCTCCATAAGAAAATAGACATTTCGGATGGAATTCCAGGATCCCAAATTACTTTCCCCTAGAGCACTTTATTTTCTTTTCTTTTTAACTACATTCCAAGCTCCTTGGACTGTACGCTTTCCATTATCTTCTCCAATCCATCTTCTTACCGGATCATTACCATTTAACTTGATATTTTTACCAAGAATACTGTTGTATAAATCCTGAGGCAAATTCAGATCTTCTATTTTTTGATGAATGGAGTCTCGAGAACTATCTGTATAATTTTTAAATCACAAAGAGGGCCTTCCAACATGGATTGAAATATCCCGAAATATCCATGATTATCCATAATCCATATCGGCAAGTTAACGATACCGATATCACCCTGGATATCGATATCGGCCAATAACGAGCGATATATCAATGATATATCATCCCATAACACTGATTAAAACAAAATTTGATGTATTTAGTGCAGACTTTCCACCATTTTGGTTGATAACATCGATATCATGTCGATATCAATATAATATCACCGATATAAACCCTGTTTGATTTCACTATTTGTTTTATGGGGAAAGGAGCTCCAAAGGTAGTTTTTTACTTCACATTTATAGGTTGATTTGGTCAAGATTTTGTATATAGATTTTATTGTTGTAGATTCGGGATGTCGTTTCGCTCAGGAGCGCTCCCAACGGGCGATGCTAGGGTTTCGCTCGAGTCGACAGCGTTGCTTTCTACATCGAGAGTTCGGGCGACAGCGAGAGGAGTTGGAGCGTCGCTCGGGATTGTTGACGGTCCTGTGTCGAGATAGCCGGCGGCGTATAGCGGATATGGCCATGTTTTCTCAGCGCAGCCCTGGGGAAGGGGTGGAGATTTTGGGTGGGGTAGCTGGCATGGGAAGGAGGGTCCACTTCTAGCGAGGAGATCCGATGTGGGGGGAAGTCTGTTGCGTGATGGTGGGCTTGGGGCTCAGACTGTGGGAGCTAGAATGCTCGTGTCCCCGTTGGCTAGTGCTGGTGAGACGTCTTCCTGGGCAGCTCCGGGCGTGGGAGGTTGGGCGGGGCACGAAAGTGCTCCTGGGTTGCTGCTCATGGGGGGGTACCGGAGGGGTGGGGCCGAGCAGCTAGCATGCGCATGAGGAGGTGGCGAGGGAGAGGTTCGAGAACTGGGCTGACGTGGTGAGTGGGGCTGCACCAAGGGATGCTCTTGGGCAGCCGACATTGCGGGCTAGGTAGTGGCTATCTGCAGAGGAAGGAAGGGTTCTGGACGCACGTGCGGAGGGCTGGCAGGTGGTCTCGTCGAGGAGGAGGGTGACGGCTTCTCCGTAGCATGTTGGGGCTGAGGTCCGGTTGCGGCGGTGGTGTCCCTCTAGGTTGCGCCATGAGCTCCCTTCTGTCTCGCAGGGGGACTCCAAGCAATGCTTCAAGTGTGGGGCTCGAGATCATCAGGCGACAATTTGCAGAGGTGCGGTGACATGTTTCTCTTACGGGGGAGTTGGCCATCACAGAAGAAGTTGCCTTCAGAGGCAACGCCAATCTGGTGGTGTAAGGACAGGAGGCGGTGACCTGACAGCATGAGGTTTTTGTAGTAGGGGGCGGCCTCAAAGCTCCCTCTAAACGTTGTGAACCTGATGGAGGGCATCTTGGTGGGTGAGTGTTGTGATTCGTCGGAATGCTTGCAGACGGCTATGGCGGTCATTGGTCAGCGAGTGGGTCAAGCATTTGGAGGAGACGTGGTCCTGCTCCAAGAGGGTGTTGTTTGTGCTCGGGGGCTATCCGTTGGGGAGGTGACCACCTTGTTGCGGAGGTCGCTGGATGGATTGGTGGTGTAGAGGTGCCCATCGCTCCTTGATGGCACCTCGCACGGGTGGTTCTATAAGATCTTGGTGCTGAAGGACATGCCCTTACAGGCGCGTGACATGCAATCGGTTGAGACGCTACTTGGAGAGTTCAGGAAGGTGGTGTCCATCATATATTCAAACCTCTCCGGGGGTGCTCATGTGAAGGTGGAGTTCACTGTGAGGATGGCAATTCTGCCTTCGGAGCTGCTGTTGAAGATTGGGTGTGCATCCTTCTAGGGGCATTGGAGGAGTGTGTGCCTGGTGGTGGTCCCATTGTTGAGGCGGGAGAGCTGAACAACGACACGAGGGAGTGTGCGCTGACGAATGGACATGCAGTGGACCCCAAGCTTGGTCCCTGTGACCGGGATCCAGGTACGGAGGAGCCTCGTGATATGAGGGCGAGGGAGGGCTCGTAGTCCGTGCTGAGGAGAGCGAGCTTGGCATCCGACTCTCATCTTGGCGTCCCTGTTGCTCTGGAACAGTCTCCCCAACATGGATCCGACTGATTGGTGCTCCCTTTGGTGATTGGGGGTGCTCTGAGCCTGGCTCTTTGGCCCGGATGGGCGGGAGTAGAGGTTACTCCAAGATGGCAGTGATGGATGGCCCGTTGGTGGAGGCAGCTTGTGAAGCTCGGATTGTGCCATTCAGCTCGAAGGAGGTGCAGTACATGATGGATTCTATGTTTGGGGCTTCTTTGAAGTCCCGAAGGGACCTTTCACTATGGCCTTCGCCCTCATAGAGGTTTGGGAAAAGGTACTTGCGACTCACTCTCCTCCATGGAAAGCAGAAGGAGGTGGAGGTTGGCAGTGTTCAACGCTCTGACTCGGGTTGATGGCTCGTGGGTTTTCGATCACGAGAGAGGAAGACCCGCTTGGGCGCAAAGGGGACTCGGTAGGAGTGGAAGCGGGTGCGGCAGACGTTGAGCCTTCAGTTGGTAGTAGAGGGGGGAAGTCGGGCATAGAGGTGAGCCAAGCCCTGGTGAGCTGCTTGGATGTGGTGCTGCCATCAAGAGTTGCTAAGGTTGATTCATGAAGATCCTCTCATGGAATGTCAAGGGTACGGGGATGACGGAGAAGAGACTGGTTATCCGGGACCTATGTGCAGAGGTGGTGGCGAATGTGTTGTTATTGCACGAATCAAAGATTTCCCAAGGATTTGACGAGATATGAGGCTCGATGGGAGGTCCTCGCCTGAGCGAGTGGAGGGCCCTAAACGCTTCGGGGGTCGCTGACAGCATGGTGGTGGGCTAGAGCGGGGACAGCTTTGATCCTGTGGAGGAGGTGAGCAGGGGGCACTCTCTCTCGGTGCTCTTGCAGTGTAAGGCGAATGGAGTCCGACTCTTGGTGACTAATGTGTATGGGCCACAGACTGGCCAAGCAGTGTCTGAGCTAACTGATGACTTGAGGCTGCTCCGAGAGAGGTACCCTAATGAGGACTTGATTACTTGGGGGGATTTCAACGTGATGCTGCACCCAGAGGATAGGCCTCGACTGCGCGAGGGTGCAGATGCAGGTTCGGTGGAGCTGATGTGGTTCATTACTAATACGAGCTTGCAGATTTTTGATGCCGGTGGGTGCCGCTACACATAGAGAAACGCTATGTCGCGGCCGCGCATTAATCAATTCCTAATATCCCAGGAGGCGGCTGGGCTTTTTCCTTTGGCACACGCGTGGGCTCTGCGCCGAGCTCACTCCAACCACAACCCGATCATTTGATCCTCTGGGGAGGACGTGAGACCGAGGTCTTTCTTCATATTTGAGCGGTCGTGGTTGCTGGAGGAAGGATTCCGAGACATGGTGGTCGAGTTTTGGCGGGATACGCAGCTAGAGTGGTCCGCTTTAGCTATTCTGGCTCAGAAGCTCGGGTTGTTGCGGAAGCGTTTGATTGAGTTCAACAGGTGCACCCGAGAGCAGCGACAAAGTGTGAGGGCAGTGGCGCAAGAGGTCATCTCTTGCCTCGATGCGGTGGAGGACACGAGGGAGTTGTCGGTTCATGAATTTGAAAAGAAGAACGATTGTTTGAAGCAGGTACAGTTGGAAGATAGAAAGAAGGATGCCGAATGGAGACAGAGATCGAACCAGAGGTGGTTGAGGGAGGGGGATAACAATACGTGCTTTTTCCATTACATGGCAAGTGGCAGAAGGCGTCGGAATTTCATTAGGAGCATTGAGGTGGGAGGGGTGCAGACGTCGATTGACGTAGAGGACGATCGGCAACTCAGGACGTACTTCATCGCGTTCTTGATGCAGCGTGGAACAGAAATATAGGGTCGCATTTTTATTTAATTTTATTTACGTTTATTTGAGTCGTCTAATTTTTATTTAAATAAAATATAGATCGCATGTGATCTCAGTTAGTTGGAAATTTGAATTTCAAATTAGTCGGTTAGTCGGTTAGAGTCAATTTAGGATAATTAGTTGTTTTCTATTTTTGTAATCTCATCCCTCCTATATGAAAGGGTGATAGACTACTTATGTAATCAGTTCAGTGATATGAAAAATTGAGATTTATTCTCTATCTCCGCCTCTCTCTTTCTCTCTCCCACGTGATCTTCATGTTTCTCTCCTCCAACCCCTCGTGTTCCTGGCGAGCTTCTCTTCTCAACCCCTCCATTTTCTCCACCAAAACCACCATCGCAAAATTATTATATTTTTACCGCCGCGCAAATTTCGATTTTGCATCAATTGATTTAGCGTTGAACAGAAATATAGGGCCGCATTTTTATTTAATTTTATTTACGTTTATTTGAATCGTCGAATTTTTATTTAAATAAAATAGAGATCGCCTGTGATCTCAGTTAGTTGGAAATTTGAATTTCAAATTAGTCGGTTAGTCGGTTAGAGTCAATTTAGGATAATTAGTTGTTTTCTATTTTTGTAATCTCATCCCTCTTATATAAAGGGGTGATAGACTACTTATGTAATCAGTTCAGTGATATGAAAAATTAAGATTTATTCTCTATCTCCGCCTCTCTCTTTCCCTCTCCCACGTGATCTTCATGTTTCTCTCCTCCAACCCCTACAGTTCCTGGCGAGCTTTTCTTCTCAATCCCTCCATTTTCTCCACCAAAACCACCATGACAAAATTATTATATTTTTACCGCCGCGCAAATTTCGATTTTGCATCAATTGATATCAGAGCATGGCCTACAGATCATCCTCACGATCTGACGATCCGTACAGACATTCGCACCGACATGCATCGAGGGACTATCGTTCGTCCGAACGAAAACGGCGAGCCATCGACGCCTACAACAAGGAGACAATGCGCATGCTGCTTGAGTTACAAACCACATTCCAATCCAAGTCTCAAGAAATTATGGCTAACTTCGAGGCCCTACGCGCCGCCAAATCGAAGTCCTCCACTACTAAAGCCGATTTTGATGAAGAAAAACACGAAAAAGAGAGCGTCGACGACGAAATGCCCGCTGTCCAGCACCTCCCAGATCAGATTCCGCTACCAGGATCAATGACGTCACCCCCTCCGACCGTCCCGGTACGACCCCAGCCATCCTAGGTAAACCCCCTACCGTCCCCGCCCTTCAGTTCCCCGCTGACACCATCGCCAACCCTCCTTGCACCTTCTGCGAAGCCTACCACAGCCCAACATCCCTTCCAGGTGCGCCCGCAACCCCACCTCCCATCCCTTTGCCGCCGCCCACCGCTACCTCCACCACCCCGCTATAACATCCGAAATCCGTCTAATCGAACTCGACCCGAATAAGATCCGATTAACCCAATAAAGTTGTCGGTCGATATCGGATGACTTATATCGACTAATTGATTGTGAACCAAAAGTCATTCGGGCGAAATCGACCAAAAATCGGTCACCTCGTAATGCGTGCTGCGGAAAAGCCACGACGCAAATTCGGAAACTGCAAAACAAACCGAGACCATCATTAGATCCGATTCGACGAAACAAGATCAACGGAATCGACCGTTCGTCAATCGGAGGTCGTTTGATATTTTTAAATCACAAAATTTAATCTTAAACAAAAATCGTATCCGAAAATTTCGGGTATTCAAAACCCGATCGGAAGTATATCAACATTATACTCATATTGATCCTCGTTCCGAGACGATGAAAACAAGATATTTCGCGTCAAAATCCGAGCCCCGAGGTGCACGTACGGTCATTTTAATCATATCAAATATAAATATAAAAATAAAATAAAACAAAAATTCATTGAAGATTGTACAGCAGTACTCCTCTCCACTCGGCTGTCTTTCTATCTCCACTTGCCAAAAAAAATTCTAGTCCATGTGTCATGCAACAATGTCTCTATTCTATATATATACACCTAAATCCTATCCCCCTTTTTCTCATCTCCATTTCACTTGTAATTTCCAGCCGATAGAACTGCTACAGCCTTTCCCTTTTCCCCATTCCATGTCCCTCCCCTCTTCTCTTTATCTCCCCCAAATTCCAGCAAAGAAGATCTTCTTCCATGTGAAGAGGCTGCCTGCAACATAGGATAGGTTGCTCCAACCACAGCCCCTGTTCTCCATCTTCAAATTGGAGTTCTAAGTTAAAGGTACCATCCCTTTTTCCCTCCATCTTTGTTGTCCAGCAATTCCTTCATGGATTACGTAAATTCTTTTAAGCAGTAAGAGGCTGCAAGAGGCTGCAGCTCCTTCTCTTCCATGAAACCAAGCCCTGGAGACTATTTCCAGCAAGAGTTTGAAGGTGTTGAAGCTGTTGCATGTCCTTCCAATTGCACTCTAATCTCTAAATTAGAGAGAGCAAAAGGTATAATCCTTCTCCCTTTATATAACAGCCTTTCTCTTCTAGATTCTCCACTCCTCCAGCCACAAGGGAACCAAAAATTCCACTGTTGATTTGCTAGATCTGCAGCTCTCCAAATAGGGCTGGTTGCATGCTTTAAATCCAATCCATCTTCTTCAATTCTAAGGTCATCTAAGGTACATCCCTCAATCCCATCTTTTGCTGCCATGCATGTCATATTATCCTCCTCTTGCTGCCCTCCTTGTATTTTCATGCCATTTTATCATCAGTTTATTTCTCCTATTAGAATATCACTGTAAAATGCCACATATTCAGATCATTAGGCTGAAAAATGTCACATATTCAGATCATAGACGGTAAAATATCACATATGCAGATCCTGTGAAATGTCACATAACCAGATTGTCAGTTTATAAATATCACATTGTTTATGATATTATCAATTACGAACGAGTTTCACGTTATTGCCATTATAACCGTAGAATTGGTGTGACCATGATTTGGATTTAAAAAGAATAATCACTCTCGTTGAAGCTCTCTCTCTTGTGAGTATAAATATTGTGCAAATAATTGCATGTTCATTTTATATTGTTAAAACGGCTTCAGTAATTACTGGTGATAAAATTTCAAGTCTGTTAATCTGCTATTATTCAACTGGTTTTTATTTATAAACTAAATAAGTTATTAAATTAACCTGGTTGATTCAATTAAGATCATATTGATTTTCTTATATAAATAGAAATCAGCTTAACCTTAAAAATATTATTATCTAAATATATATCATTTTAGATTTTAGATTTAAAGGAAGTTGTGTTTTCGATTAGAGGGTTTGGTTTATGCTATAAAAAAATTGAAGCTATGGGTAAAAAAAATTGTGATGATGTCTGATGATGGTTAATTGATAGACACGGGATATTGCTCACTGTTTGAACTTGGGGTGAGTTTAATGTATTGAAAACAACTGATCAACCGAGAATAAGCCATTACTATCCCTGTCTTTATACCTACTAGTCCACTAATTTGACCTTTAATCAAATATCAGATAAATTATGATTGAAATGAAGGAAGGATAAAGTTGCAAAGAAATCACTTAACTCCAGACAGTTCCCTCTTAAACACAACAACATTACAGATGATTCCAGAACAGGTTTAGTGTAACAATGGAAAGGATTGAAATTGGACATTTAGTAGTTGATAAAAATCTAAATCGGATTCCATAGTTGGTAAACCCGCATATCTTCCATTGTCCTGTTACTCCTCTAGTTTAAAGACAGGCGTGCTCTGTTTTTCTAAGTAATACCACATCTTGGCATTTTAGTACTACTGAGTTACTCATTATATCAACTATAGTTAATTTACAAAGTTTTCATCATCAACTGCAAAAAAAAAATAAAGGTGGGGGATATTGTGCTACTCAGACAAAGAACAAGTACAATATAGTTATTACTGACAGACTTGGCGTTTTCTGTATTGATGTACTTAAGAAGGACAGGTTATTCACACACACATATATATATGGTTAAATGATCGACAAATTAACATATTTTTTATATGAACCAAATTATCTACTCCCAGATACTTAGTGGATTTAACTAATCATCTTCAAGAATTAATCCTTTTGATACAATCTACTATCTATCGATCACTATTAATTAGATCGTCAATCAAAAGACAGATCTGTATAGTCAACCCAAGAAAAGATTGAGAGAGATGGAAAGTCAAGGACGTAAGGATGATGATAAATCGGTGATGGCAATTAATAGTGCCGATCATGGTGACCTTTACCATGATCGTGCGAGGGCGCGGTGACCCTCACCTGGGCGGAAGATAGGAAGCCCAGTTAGGGCAGCGGTCGCCAAGTGCGTGGGTCTAGGATCCCAATCCTTTTACGGTTTTTACGCGAGCTCGCAGTGTTTTTACGCCTCGTTGGGATCCCGACTTTAGACCATTCCGCGGACCCTCTGTTTTAGGATACCCAGGCGGGGGATCCTTGGTTTTCAGTTTTACGTACGAGCTCGGTTGCCCGTTACCGGTCGGGCTGTTTTTTTAGAGTGACTTTTCCGGGAAGTCCCTCTCACCCGTCTCAGTGGCGTAGTTGGGGAGTAGACATATCCCTCTATTGGACCGTCCTTCCAACTAGAGGGCGAGACGGAAGAGCCATTTGTAGGCTTTTTCACCGCTTGAGTTTTCTTTCGCCAATATACTTGGCGATTCTACATCCAGATCATCCATATCTACATCTATATCTACATCATCGAGAGTACATCTGAGAGAGTTACTGTAAAGGTTTGGAGAAATTACAATTGAAAATTTAGATGATTGGGAGTGACTATCATCTGTTTCGAAATCCCTATAAAGATCACAGTTTAAGTTGAGTAAATGGAAGTGACTATAATCTGAATTCGAAATCTTAATAAGCTAGTGGACGCGTTGGGAACTTAGTTAGGATGCATTGTACTACACCGCATGCCTACGGAGGCACCCCAACCCTAAGACTTTCCTCAAGTCTTAGAGTCATAGTGTGAGGTTTCACACGAACCAAGACCACAGACTATCCACTAGACTTAAAAATTTAATAAATCATTATATCTTTTTATCTCATCTTTCCCATCATCAAAATCCCCAAATATGATCTCTAAGTAATATGACAATAAAATATACTTACTTATGATCAATTAGTTACAATATAAATATGCTTATGTGGTAAATGTTGGGTTAATGGCTAATCATGAGAGGTGCTTACTAGAAATTTGGAAACATTTTTCAATTGCAAGTAGAAATAAATTTTAATTTGAGTTGCTCATGCCTCTCTACTTGCTTTCTTTTGATCACAATAAATGCCTGTTATTTTTTATAAGATTTTGGGAGGTACCAGTGCCTGCTGACGCCTCTTCTTTCCTAACATGTTTGGCAAGCAAACAGTCTGTTGTTTAGTAGCTATACATGGTTCCAGGAGACAAGGTCTATATCAGACGGTATGTGGTCTTTGTTACAGTTTTTAGTTCAAATGATATTGCAAAATGTTTATTCTCTTCAGTAAAATTTTTGGGATGTTGTACGTACTGTCAGACATTGTACATGTTGTAAATTGATATGAATATTAATGAAAAGAAATTTTGGTGCCATTTATCTCTTTTACTTTATGGTTATGTGATGGAAATGAATGTCATAATTGCGCGAAAAATTTTCCCTGTTTTTCTGCGACTTGTGTGAGCATTTATGAATAAAATATTGTGAATTTTGTCGTAAACGGGTACCCAGATCCTGAGGGGTTCACATTTTTGGTATCAGAGCAGTGGTACCCCGATACGCACATTCGCAGTACTACTATTCCGATCGCGTTAAGTTCTCGGATAGAGACAGTCTCCCGACTTGTCGTGAGTCCGAGAAGGGAAATATGACATTCATATTCAATCACCACATATGTCACCAAATTCATTAATTTTCATATTATATCCCAAGAAGAGAAAAAGCATATATCATATTATCTGCGAACCATAAATTTTTATGATTATAAATGGTTCTCATGCAGAGCCATGTCATCCCGACCAGACCAGGAGATGACTAACGAACTAGCACACATACTGACTACTTTTATCGACCTTTCCATGTTCTATTTGACTCTATTGTGACACATTCTTTTCTTGCTTCGAGGCTACTTGCTTCTTTAGGTAGAGTCGCAGAGACTCTTTCTTCCCCATATCACATCCGAGGGCCAGGTGGCCAGTTGTTTATCATTTCCCTGATAGTCAGGCACTTGCCCGTACTGATTGGTGGTCACGAGATGATCGCAGATTGTCTACTTCTACAACTTGATGAGTTGACTTGATTCTAGACATGGATTGGTTATCAGCTCATCATGCACTTGTTGATTTCTTTAGGAAGACGGTTGTCTTTCGGAATCTAGATATACCCGAGTTCACTTTTGAGGGTACTTTACATTACTCCAAAATGGAGTACATTTCTGTGTTGTGAGCTAAGCGACTTGTTGATCAGGGTTACAATTCCTATCTAGCATTTGTCCAAGAGGTATCTGATCATGAGACGATGGCACAGGACATCCGAGTAGTATCAGAATACCCAGATGTATTTCCTGATGAGTTACCAGGATTACCTCCAGAGAGAGAGAGAGTTCAAGATCACATTGCTACCAGATACACAGCCGATCTCGATGGCTCCTTACCACATGGCACCAGCTAAGTTGAGTGAGTTGAAGGTGTAGTTACAGGAGTTACTTGACTTGGGATTCGTGAGGCCGAGCACTTCACCTTGGAGTGCTCCGGTTCTATTTGTCAAGAAGAAGGATGGATCCATGAGGTTATGCATTGACTACAGGCAGCTGAACAAGAGAACGGTGAAAAAACCGTTATCCTTTGCCGCGCATTGATGATTTATTCGATCAGCTCCAGGGATCTTCGGTTTTCTCGAAGATCGATCTTCGCTCAGGCTACCATCAGCTGAGGATTCGTGAGTCAGATATTCCGAAGGCAGCTTTCAGGACTCGCTATGGGCATTACGAGTTTGTGGTGATGTCGTTTGGGCTCACCAATGCACCTGCGGCTTTCATGGATATGATGAACAGGATCTTTCGTCCATACTTGGACAAGTTTGTAATGGTGTTCATTGATGATGTGCTCATCTATTCACAGAATGAATGGGATCATGCGAATGATCTACGGATTGTCTTAGATACATTGCGGGAGCACAAGTTATATGCCAAGTTGAGCAAGTGTGAGTTCTGGTTATCCCAGGTCTCATTTCTAGGGCATGTCATTTTTGGAGCAGGCATCGCAGTTGATCCTGCGAAGATAGATGCAGTTATGTCTTGGGAGCAGCCCAAGACTGTCACGCAGATTCGGAGCTCCCTTGGATTAGCAGGTTATTATAGGCGCTTTGTCAACGGATTTTACGCATTGTTCGCCCTCTGACACGACTGACGCAGAAGGGAGTCCCATTTATTTGAGATGATTCATGTGAGTAGGCCTTCTAGACACTGAAGGAGAGATTGACTACAACACCCATTCTTGCTCTTCCTTCGGGCACTCAGGACTATGCAGTCTACACAGATGCATCGGGAGAATGTCTAGGAGCAATGTTGATGCAGAGAGGACAGGTGATTGCTTACACATCACGACAGTTGAGACCGCACGAGCGGAACTACCCCACACATGACTTGGAGTTGGCGGCAGTTGTCTTCACCTTGAAGAACTAGCGCCACTACCTATATGGGGTGAATTTCGAGATCTTTACAGACCACAAGAGTTTGAAGTACATCTTAGATCAGAAGGAGATGAACATGAGGCAGCACAGATGGCTCGAGCTGTTGAAGGATTATGATTGCACGATCTCTTACCATCCTGGTAAGGGAAACGTGGTGGCTGATGCACTAAGCAGGAGAGCGCATGTTGATGGTACGGCGAACTGGCTATATACATGGGATACGCTTGCCGCTTTGACCGATTGGCATCCTCAGGAGCGCGCATCCATTTCTACCGTCGTGCCTCCACGATACAGTAGTCTTTGGTATCATATTGTAGAGGGCCAGAAGACGATTCCTTGGATCCGAGATAGATACATGCGCGCCATCAAAGATGAATTTGATGACTTTGTTGTGATGGAGTCTATTTTATGGAAGGCAGGACGGGTCATTGTACCCAATGATGAGCAGCTTCGCATAGACATTCTGGATGAGGCACACAGTTCACGGTTATCTATCCATCCAGGTAGTACGAAGATGTACCGTGATCTCCGTCGACATTTCTGGTGGGATGGAATGAAGCACGATGTAGCGCAGTATGTCAGCAGATGCATGACTTGTCAGATGGTCAAGGCTGAGCGCAGGAGACCACCAGGACTACTACAGCCTCTCCCCATTTCCGAATGGAAATGGGAGAGCATTTCTATAGATTTTATCACGGGTCTACCGAAGACACCAGGTGGCCATGATTCCATTTGGGTTGTTGTTGATAGGTTGACCAAGTCAGCTCATTTCATACATGTCAACACGACTTACACTCCATCCAGATTGGCCAAGATGTAACATCATCATACTACACGGTATATCACGCGAAGTGGTGTCTGACAGGGATTCGAGATTTACGTAGCATTATTGGCATCAGTTAATGTCAGCACTACAGACAGAGCTGAAGATGAGATCTGCACATCATCCACAGACTGACGGTCAGAGTGAGCGCACCATTCAGACACTAGAGGATTTGCTTCGCGCATGCACTTTGGAGTGGAAAGGGTCCTGGAAGGACCATTTGCCTTTGGTGGAATTCACGTACAACAACAGCTATCACTCAAGTATTGGCATGGCACCATTCGAAGCCCTATACGGGCGGAGATGCCTCACACCTCTCAATTGGCGTGAGGTAGGTGATCATGCTTTATATTCCGTGGATCTCTTGGAGGAGACTGCGAGAGCTGTTGATCTTGTGAGACGGAGGCTTCTGACGGCACAGAGTCGCCAGAAGAGTTATGCAGACCGTCGGAGAAGAGATTTGGAATTCCAGGTATCCAATTTTCTTCTCTTCCTTTATTACAAAATTAACTTAGCCTCATATCAATTATAGGTTGGAGATTTGGTATTTTTGCGAGTATCTCCCATGAAGGGAGTGCAGAGATTCGGTGTTCATGGTAAGTTGGCGCCATGATATGTTGGACCGTTCGAGATTCTTGCTCGTGTGGGGAAGGTTGCATACCGAGTAGCCCTTCCTCCACATCTATCAGCTATTCATGATGTTTTCCATATATCCAACCTGAGGAAATATGTGTACGACCCTCGGCACATCATCAGTTACGAGAATCTAGACGTGGAGCTAGATCTGACTTATGAGGAGAGGCCAGTCCAGATACTTGACCATGCTGTGAAAAAGCTTCGCAGCAAAGATATTTCATTGGTCAAGGTTTTATGTCACCGTCACGGAGTCAAAGAGGCGACATGGGAAACCGAAGCCGACATGCGAGAACGATATCCGCAACTTTTCTGAGGTAATAAGCAAAACAAGCTTTTGTAATTAAATATATGTTCAAATATATGGCTTGTTTTCTCTTTGAGGTTTTTATGGGTTCAAAACCCTTTGAGGTTTTTATGGTCAAATAAAACACAAGACACATAAGGACCTTGACTCGAGTTTCGAGGACGAGACTCCCTTTGAGGTTTTTATATTTGTAACATCCGAAATCTGTCTAATCGAACTCGACCCGAACAAGATCCGATTAACCCAATAAAGTTGTCGGTCGGTATCGGATGACTTATATCGACTAATTGATTGTGAATCAAAAGTCGTTTGGGCGAAATCGACCAAAAATCGGTCACCTCGTAATGCGTGCCGCGGAAAAGCCGCGACGCAAATTCGGAAACCGCAAAACAAACCGAGACCATCATTAGATCCGATTCGACGAAACAAGATCAACGGAATCGACCGTTCGTCAATCGGAGGTCGTTTGATATTATTAAATCACAAAATTTAATCTTAAACAAAAATCGTATCCGAAAATTTCGAGTATTCAAAACCCGATCGGGAGTATATTAACATTATACTCATATTGATCCTCGTTCCGAGACGATAAAAACAAGATATTTCGCGTCAAAATCCGAGCCCCGAGGTGCGCGTACGGTCATTTTAATCATATCAAATATAAATATAAAAATAAAATAAAACAAAAATTCATTGATGACTGTACAGCAGTACTCCTCTCCACTCGGCTGTCTTTCTATCTCCGCTTGCCAAAAAAATTCTAGTCCATGTGTCATGCAACAATGTCTCTATTCTATATATATACACCTAAATCCTATCCCCCTTTTTCTCATCTCCATTTCACTTGTAATTTCCAGCCGATAGAACTGCTACAGCCTTTCCCTTTTCCCCATTCCATGTCCCTCCCCTCTTCTCTTTATCTCCCCCAAATTCCAGCAAAGAAGATCTTCTTCCATGTGAAGAGGTTGCCTTCAACATAGGATAGGCTGCTCCAACCACAGCCCATGTTCTCCATCTTCAAATTGGAGTTCTAAGTTAAAGGTACCATCCCTTTTTCCCTCCATCTTTGCTGTCCAGCAATTCCTTCATGGATTACGTAAATTCTTTTAAGCAGTAAGAGGCTGCAGCTCCTTCTCTTCCATGAAACCAAGCCCTGGAGACTATTTCCAGCAAGAGTTTGAAGGTGTTGAAGCTGTTGCATGTCCTTCCAATAGCACTCTAATCTCTAAATTAGAGAGCAAAAGGTATAATCCTTCTCCCTTTATATAACAGCCTTTCTCTTCTAGATTCTCCACTCCTCCAGCCACAAGGGAACCAAAATTTCATTATTGATTTGCTGGATCTACAGCTCTCCAAATAGGGCTAGTTGCATGCTTTAAATCCAATCCATCTTCTTCAATTCTAAGGTCATCTAAGGTACATCCCTCAATCCCATCTTTTGCTGCCATGCATGTCATATTACCCTCCTCTTGCTGCCCTCCTGGTATTTTCATGCCATTTTATCATCAGTTTATTTCTCCTATTAGAATATCACTGTAAAATGCCACATATTCAGATCATTAGGCTGAAAAATGTCACATATTCAGATCATAGACGGTAAAATATCACATATGTAGATCCTGTGAAATGTCACATAACCAGATTGTCAGTTTATAAATATCACATTGTTTATGATATTATCAATTAGGAACGAGTTTCACGTTATTGCCATTATAACCGTAGAATTGGTGTGACCATGATTTGGATTTAAAAAGAATAATCACTCTCGTTGAAGCTCTCTCTCTTGTGAGTATAAGTATTGTGCAGATAATTGCATGTTCATTTTATATTGTTAAAACGGCTTCAGTAATTACTGGTGATAAAATTTCAAGTCTGTTAATCTGCTATTATTCAACTGGTTTTTATTTATAAACTAAATAAGTTATTAAATTAACCTGGTTGATTCAATTAAGATCATATTGATTTTCTTATATAAATAGAAATCAGCTTAACCTTAAAAATATTATTATCTAAATATATATCATTTTAGATTTAAAGGAAGTTGTGTTTTCGATTAGAGGGTTTTGTTTATGCTATAAAAAAATTGAAGCTATGGGTAAAAAAAATTGTGATGATGTCTGATGATGGTTAATTGATAGACACGGGATATTGCTGACTGTTTGAACTTGGGGTGAGTTTAATGTATTGAAAACAACTGATCAACCGAGAATAAGCCATTACTATCCCTGTCTTTATACCTACTAGTCCACTAATTTGACCTTTAATCAAATATCAGATAAATTATGATTGAAATGAAGGAAGGATAAAGTTGCAAAGAAATCACTTAACTCCAGACAGTTCCCTCTTAAACACAACAACATTACAGATGATTCCAGAACAGGTTTAGTGTAACAATGGAAAGGATTGAAATTGGACATTTAGTAGTTAATAAAAATCTAAATCGGATTCCATAGTTGGTAAACCCGCATATCTTCCATTGTCCTGTTACTCCTCTAGTTTAAAGACAGGCGTGCTCTGTTTTTCTAAGTAATACCACATCTTGGCATTTTAGTACTACTGAGTTACTCATTATATCAACTATAGTTAATTTACAAAGTTTTCATCATCAACTGAAAAAAAAATAAAGGTGGGGGATATTGTGCTACTCAGACAAAGAACAAGTACAATATAGTTATTACTGACAGACTTGGCGTTTTCTGTATTGATGTACTTATAAAGGACAGGTTATTCACACACACATATATATATGGTTAAATGATCGACAAATTAACATATTTTTTTATATGAACCAAATTATCTACTCCCAGATACATAGTGGATTTAACTAATCATCTTCAAGAATTAATCCTTTTGATACAATCTACAATCTATCGATCACTATTAATTAGATCATCAATCAAAAGACAGATCTGTATAGTCAACCCAAGAAAAGATTGAGAGAGATGGAAAGTCAAGGACGTAAGGATGATGATAAATCAGTGATGACAATTAATAGTGCCGATCATGGTGATCTTTACCATGATCGTGCGAGGGCGCGGTGACCTTCACCTGGGCGGAAGATAGGAAGCCCAGTTAGGGCAGCGGCCGCCAAGTGCGCGGGTCTAGGATCCCAATCCTTTCACGGTTTTTACACGAGCTCGCAGTGTTTTTACGCCTCGTTGGGATCCCGACTTTAGACCATTCCGCTGACCCTTTGTTTTAGGATACCCAGGCGGGGGATCCTTGGTTTTCAGTTTTACGTACGAGCTCGGTTGCCCGTTACCGGTCGGGCTGTTTTTTCTAGAGTGACTTTTCCGGGAAGTCCCTCTCACCCGTCTCAGTGGCGTAGTTGGGGAGTAGACCTATCCCTCTATTGGACCGTCCTTCCAACTAGAGGGCGAGACGGAAGAGCCATTTGTAGGCTTCTTCACCGCTTGAGTTTTCTTTCGCCAATAGACTTGGCGATTCTACATCCAGATCATCCATATCTACATCTATATCTACATCATTGAGAGTACATCTGAGAGAGTTACTGTAAAGGTGTGGAGAAATTACAATTGAAAATTTAGATGATTGGGAGTGACTATAATCTGTTTCGAAATCCCTATAAAGATCACAGTTTAAGTTGAGTAAATGGAAGTGACTATAATCTGAATTCGAAATCTTAATAAGCTAGTGGACGTGTTGGGAATTTAGTTAGGATGCATTGTACTACACTGCATGCCTACGGAGGCACCCCAACCCTAAGACTTTCCTCAAGTCTTAGAGTCATAGTGTGAGGTTTCACACGAACCAAGACCACAGACTATCCACTAGACTTAAGAATTTAATAAATCATTATATCTTTTTATCTCATCTTTCCCATCATCAAAATCCCCAAATATGATCTCTAAGTAATATGAGAATTAAATATACTTACTTATGATCAATTAGTTACAATATAAATATGCTTATGTGGGAAATGTTGGGTTAGTGGCTAATCATGAGAGGTGCTTAATAGAAATTTGGAAACATTTTTCAATTTCAAGTAGAATTAAATTTTAATTTGAGTTGCTCATGCCTCTCTACTTGCTTTCTTTTGATCACAATAAATGCCTGTTATTTTTTATAAGATTTTGGGAGGTACCAGCGCCTGCTGACGCCTCTTCTTTCCTAACATGTTTGGCAGGAAAACAGTCTGTTGTTTAGTAGCTATACATGGTTCCAGGAGACAAGGTCTATACCAGACGGTATGTGGTCTTTGTTACAGTTTTTAGTTCAAATGATATTGTAAAATGCTTATTCTCTTCAGTAAAATTTTTGGGATGTTGTATGTACTGTCAGACATTGTACATGTTGTAAATTTATATGAATATTAATAAAAAGAAATTTTGGTGCCATTTATCTCTTTTACTTTATGGTTATGTGATGGAAATGAATGTCATAATTGCGCGAAAAGTTTTCCCTGTTTTTCTGCGACTTGTGTGAGCATTTATGAATAAAATATTGTGAATTTTGTCGTAAACAGGTACCCGGATCCTGAGGGGTTCACACCCGCCAAATCCCCTCCTCGCCATCCAAATATCCCCGGCGACATCCTCTGTCCCACCACGGTCGCTACCCCCAACCCCGCCTGCTCCCGCTTCCCCCATCCCCGAAACCCCTGCCCCTGCAGCCAAGACCCCCCCAACCCGCCGCAGCCTACCGAGCCGCCCCCACCTCTCACGCAGTCCATCTACGACCCCATCCACGTCGCCACCGTCAACCGATGCCCTTGCACCCCTGCCACCCTCCCTCGCCCTCGCCCCATCACAAGCCAAGCCCCCAACCCCGCCAACGCCTTCCCCACCCACTATTCACACCGCGATCTCCCCCTCGCCCCCAGCAGCCCCGGCGCCGCCCCTCCATGCGTCGTCACCAACCCCCCTGTTGCGCAACCCTCAAACCCCACCCCACTGCTTCCCCGCTCCTACCTTTTCCCACCACTGCGCGACTGCGACACACCCCCCCCCCCCCCGAACAAACCCCCTCCGCCGCCGCTACCCGCAGCCTCCCCAACATCGCGTCCTGCTGTTGACCCATCCCCGTCAGGCCTACACCGTCTTCAGAAGCCGTCCCACATCCGTGGCCCCGCTCGCGCCACACCGTTTGCCGCCGCCGACCCTTGCGTCACATGCATCATCCCCGATTCCAGCGTCGGTGCGGCCGCCGCCAGCTTAAGAAGAAAGGAGCCCTAAAATCTGAGGGTGTATACTCCATCGTATCCCTTGACAATCGGAGTCAAGAGATATTTTAAGGTATTTGCAGGAAGACCCCCCTTCTTAAAACTTTTTATCCAAAGGGTCAACTGGAGGATATATTATGCTATGAATTCCATTTAATTGAAGGGGTACGAAAATTGCAACCAACCCTCCTGCTGCAGAAATATTTAAAGAGGAGTGCTGAAAAAACGAAATATGGCAACATTCCTTATCCTATTAGGACTAGGACCATGAGTTTCACCTATTTAAAGACCCCATGGCTTCATTTCTTGGACACATTTCCTCCTCTCCTCTCCTTGTGCTATTGTTTTGATATAGATTCTCCAAAGGCCATGTTGTTCATGCCTCATCAATTTTTCAAACACCACAATGAGGAGACAAAGTTCATGAAGACGCCGCCATTTGTGCCCAAGGTTCGAAAAAACGAAAGGCGGAACGAGGCGTTTTCCCTGGAAGCGAGGCGAGGCGTAGCCTCGAGGCGGTCGAGGCGTAAGCCTCAGTTTGTATAGAAAAATAATTATAAAATATATAATAAATATATTTATTGGTGAAATAATATAATCTGACAAACATATAGTATGTAACAATGTAATATATGATGAAATTATGAAGATAAGAGCATGAAAAAAGAATATGTCAATGTCATAAACCTTCCTACTGAATTTCTACCCAATCAGAAAGAAATCATTGGCTGTAACTATTGCTAAAATTTTTATCTAAACAGGATTGGCTATAGTTGTCATTATAGATATCCAAGTTGTTAATATGAATCATATGATTTGAATACTAACTATATGTTCTACTGCACGCAAATGAAGAATGGTCTGATATCCTTCCTGTGCCACCATACCCTACCAGTACGGGGGTCTCGCTGCGGGGGTGCAGGGGGCAGCGCCCCCGTCCCAAATTTTTTTCTTATATGAGTATTCAAATTCGTATACAGTTTTTATATGTTTAAGGATGTAATAGTAAGAGTTCACTGAAATAATTTGGCATGTTAATGGTAAATATGAATGTGAAAGAGGTCAAAGAGGTCAAATTTAAGCATTCATCTTGCATAAATATATACTCAACAACAAGACCTTTATAAACATATGAAAATATGAATAGGAATAATTTTTTCCTTTAAAAAAATACTTGAAAAAGCCCTCACGCCTCACCTAGCGCCTCGCCCCGCCTCAGCGCCTCGCCTCGCCTCGACCGCCTCAGGCATCTGAGGCGCACGCCTCAGCCAGGGGGTCTGAGGCGGTCGCCTCAGGGCGTTTTCTCAACGCCTCGTTTCGCCTCGATCGCCTCAGCGCCTCGAGGCGCGTTTTTTTAAACCATGTTTGTGCCACACATGTTCTTCCAACATGAGGTTGACAATTCCGGCCACCGCACTAACGCCATCTGGGTTCCACCGTTTGCTCCACATCTATTCTTCTACGAGGCGAACAAGAAAATTGACATCAAATCGGCAAGCTTCGAAGATCCAACAATTCGTCGGGAGACGAATTTTTAAAAGCGGAGGAGAATTGATGCAGCGTGGAATAGAAATATAGGGTCGCATTTTTATTTAATTTTATTTACGTTTATTTGAGTCGTCGAATTTTTATTTAAATAAAATAGAGATCGCCTGTGATCTCACTTAGTTGGAAATTTGAATTTCAAATTAGCCGGTTAGAGTCAATTTAGGATAATTAGTTGTTTTTCTATTTTTGCAATTTCATCCCTCCTATATAAAGGGGTGATAGACTACTTATATAATCAGTTCAGTGATATGTAAAATTGAGATTTATTCTCTATCTCCGCCTCTCTCTTTCTCTCTCCCACGTGATCTTCGTGTTTCTCTCCTCCAACCCCTCGTGTTCCTGGCGAGCTTCTCTTCTCAACCCCTCCATTTTCTCCACCAAAACCACCATCACAAAATTATTATATTTTTACCGCCGCACAAATTTCGATTTTGCATCAGTTCTCTAGGAGGGAAAGAGGGACGGGCTAGGGGTTGTGCGAGTTGGGGGTGGGTATATCTCCACCCATGAGGTTGAGGACCTGGTGGTACCCATTTCAGAGGAAGAGGATAAGCGGGCGAGGGGTGGTGTATCTCCACCCAGGAGACTGAGGACCCGGTGGTACCAATTTCGGAGGAAGAGGCTAGGCGGGTGCTATGGCGGCTGAATGCGGATGGGGCCCCATGCCCAGATGGCTTCTCGATGTGTTTCTTCAGGGGGTTCTGGGAGTGTGAAGGAGGATGTGGCAGCGGTCATGTGAGAGTTCGAGGAGGGCAATCGGGGCTTCGAGCGCCTAAACAAGGTGCTCCTATGTCTACTGCCTAAGCGGAAGGGGGTCATGCGTGTGGGGGATTTTAAACATATCGCTTTGTCCAATGCGATCAACCTCCTTATTACCAAGGTCCTAGCAAACCGCTTGCGGAGTGTCATGGGAGGCATCATCTCTCCTGAGCAGATAGCTTTTGTGTCCGGTGGGCATATGGTGGACTCTTGGGTGCTAGCTTCGGAATTGGTGCTGGATTGGAAGAGGGAGAAACAGAAGGGGATCCTATGAAAGGTGGATTTCTCAAATTCTTATGACTGCATTGATTGGTGTTTCCATTGGCGATCATTGCAAAAGAGAGGCTTCCGCTGACAGATGGATTGGTTAGGTGAAGAGGTGCATCACGACGATGTCCTTTTCGATTCTTGTGAATGGCAGGCTAGAGGAGGGATTTTTCCAGCCCCAACGAGGGGTGCGGTAGGGGTGCCCGCTAGCACCACTTCTTTTTGTGATGAGCTGGCTGTGATGATGAGGCTGGCAACGGTTGACGGTTTTTGTGTTGGGTACATGAGAGGCGGCACTTCCATCCCCATTCTGCAGTACGTTGACGACACGATTATGTTCATTGATGGGGACCCGAAGCATGCAAAGAATGCCTCATGTACTATGGATATCTTCAGGGAGGTCTCGGGACTGAGATTGAATAGAGATAAGTCCAAGGTCTTCCCTTTTGGTATGGTACAGGAGGAGGCTCAAGAGCTCTGTCGTGTCTTACGTTGTCCGGGGGATCTCTTCCGACCACATATTTGGGCTCCCTTTGGTTAATGGGTGGTTGCGTATGGCGGATTGAAGGTGGTTCTTGACAGAGAGGAGAGCAAGGTGGCAAGTCAGAAGACAAGAACACTCTCTAGGGGGGGAGCTGGTCTTACTCAAGCACGCTTTGTCCGTTATCTCGATTTTCTTCTTTTCAACGAGGTTGATGCATGTGGGGGTGCGACAGAGGTTAGAGGGGATGATGAAACACTTCTTTTGGTCGGACGGGCTGCAGGAGGGTAGGGGAATGCACATGGTGGGAGGGACATGAGTACAACAACAAAGAGGGAGGGCGACATTAGTGTTTGCGGTTTGGATCTCATAAATAAGGCGTTGCTGGCAAAATGGGCCCTCGGGCTCTGGGGGAAGTCCGATGACCTGGTTTGAAGGGTGATGCGAAACATCTATGGGGTCCATAGTTCGTGGAGAGTAGAGGCATGCACGTTGTCGTCATTGCTTTAGAAGGGGATCTCTAGTGTCATGTCGGACTTGGGTGTTCTCGTGAGACCGATGCTGGGCGATGGGCACGACTTTGGCTTCTAGAAAGATAATTGGTTGGGGGTAGGTCCTCTCAATGAGAGACACCCGCGCCTCTTCGCTATCGCAGGGGACAGGAATGATATGGTGCATCAGGTTTGGTCGACAGGCTCTTGGTGCCCAACCTTTGCTTTTGCTTTGTCGACGTTAGAAAATATAATACGAAGCAAATATCAGAGAAAAAGATTAAACTTGAGGAATACGGGATTTTACGTGGAACCCTACTCCCTAAGGAGCGAAATAAAACCACGGGAGAATGCCTCAAAGGGTTAATGTGTCTATTGACTTTCTCAATGGATACAGGAAGTATGGGGCTTCTTATATACCCTCCTCAGACTCTCCAAGTCCCACCGCTAGTAGATGTGGGACTAAACTCAGGACGTGGTAAATGGATCCTGGAGTGATCCATTTACCCATCTTTCATATGACGCATATACTCCAATACTCCCCCTCAAGTTGGAGCATGCAATGCTCATCTTGGACAAACAGAAAGAAATCTCTAACTCACAATACAAGACACTACAGACAATATCAACTAAACGCGCACAATTGTCGGTTGTTGTCGAGGACGTTGCTTCTCATGTCGTGCAGGTGAGGAGGACGAACAGGCTGAAGTGTGAGTCAAGCCGAATCTCCTCGTCGGAGAGCATGTGCTCTGTATTGCGCCTGTCAGAGCCACTGAAACTGAAAATGAGTCTCCACCTGGAGAACTCTAGCCCGCCACATGTAGAAGAGTGGATCATGTGGACAACTGCTCCATCTCTGAAATGGCCAAACTGAAAAGCCGTGGAGACATCCTCGTCGGAGTCCACGGTCGCTAGAGAATGGAATCTGAAAAGTCTCCTCATTGGACAACTAAATCTCTCCCATACTGGCTCAGAGAATGGGATCTCTACTCTGAAGTCCCTATGAAACCACATGAAAACCCCAGCCCACATGGCATAGGGAATAGGATCTTAACTCTGGAGTCCTTATGGAACACATGAAAACTCTGAGCCGACCAGAAAAGATGAGGACCACACAAACAATGATCACATCCATGTGTGCATATGAAAAAGGAGTCTCTCTCTGGAAAACTCGAAGAAAATGGGTACTCAACTATGGAGTGCCTCGAACTTAGACTCAGACCAATCTAGATGTCGAGTCTGAAATCTGACAAAATCTGTAGAATCTGAAAATCCGGGTCGTCTGGAATCTGGAAAATCTGATATAAGAATCCGACTTGTGACTATACAATACTCCCACTTTCTCCTAGACTGGTCGAAAAAATAATGGCATCGACCAAGTTGGAAGAAGACGTGAAAACGGGGAGGACAAGAAACCAATAAACCGATAATCCTCTCTCTTTTTCTCGACTTTCTCAAACATTTTTTAAAAAAATGACCCAAATAGGGCCCAAAAAATGATGTTTTTTTAAATCACAGCCCAAAACAGCAACCCGCTTAGGGCTCTCTTCCCTCCTCTTTCTTTTTTAAGCTGGGCCTTTCCTCTCTTTTTTCCTTGACCCGTTAAGTCCTTCTATCTTTCTTTCCCATTTTTTACAATCTTCGGCCGACATGGGCACGAGAGTATCAAACCAAAAAAATATTATTTTTTTTATAGGCCATGTCGGGGCTCTGATCACTTGGAACCCTCTTTCCCAAGGACGGCAACCCCCGATAGGGTTTCCTTCTCGTGTCGTTGCCGCCCTGGGAGTTCGAAGTTGTGTCCCGCTTGGATGGGCTTCCCCTGGAGGGTCCTCATGCAAAATGGAGGGTTTTGGGGCGCACCTTTGCATGCACGATGGAGATCGGCAAGAGAGAGAGAGAGTATGTGCCGCTTGGACTTTTGGAGAGGAGGCGGCACCGCCTGGGGCTACTTCGTCATGCTGCCTGGAGCTGCGACTAGAGGGATGGGCAGTATGTGTCTTGGTCCCTTGCCAGGGATCACGGTGGCAGGAGGAACGTGCTGACAAAAAAAGAGGAGTTGCGCCTGCAAGATGGGGCTTCTTCTTCTTTCTTCGACTTCACGAGTCGTTGAATCTAGAGCTTCTTGTGTGATCTGCGGTCACGAGGATGATGCACCCTGTGTGATCTGGAGAGGGCATATTGCAATAGCAGCGATGGGTTGCGTCGCATGTGCGGCTTGGGCATCGCTGGGCTCGATGCCGCAGCCTAGAGAGAGGAAGGCAGAGGAGGCAGGAGGTATCGGTGCCACCTGGAAATGCGGCTCAAGATCGATGTGTCGCCCCGCTGCGCCTAGTTCATCTTTTCCTTGGAGAGAACACACAGATCCTCCTTGGATGCGACTGACATGACTTGCAGGTGCGACTTCGAAGGCATGATTAGGGTTTCCAAAGAAACCCCAGAAATCAAACAACAAAACCTCCTTGGATGAATCACAACTCTTGAATGCAGAAATAATCTTTACAAACAAATCTTCAACATCAAAATTGAATCTCAAATAGAAATAAGAACATGAAAACCTCAAGAATCGAACGCGCTCTAATACCATGTTAGAAAATATAATGCAGAAGTGACTATCAGAGAAAAAGATTAAACACTGAGGAACACGGGATTTTACGTGGAACCCTACTCCCTAAGGAGCGAGATAAAACCACGGGAGAACGCCTCAAGGGGTTGATGTGTCTATTGACTTTCTCAATGGATACAGAATGTCTGGGGCTTCTTATATAAACTCCTCAGACTCTCCAAGTCCTACCATTGGTAGATGTATGACTAAACTCAGGATGTGGTAAATGGATCCTGGAGTGATACATTTACCCATCTTACATATGACGTATATACTCCAACTGTCGGACCACAGGTGCAATGAGACCGTGGCCCTCTTGAGGGATCTAGCGGATGTTTATGGCCTCGACGAGGGCGGGGACCATCTTGCTTGGAAAGAGGGGAGTTTTCTATGAAAAAGGCATATCGGCCATTCGCCAAGACACGTGGGGTTGTTCAGAAGGAGCCCGCTTGGACTATAGAATTATTCGGGCTAGCAGGGTTCCTATGCGGATTAAGATTTTCACGTGGTTGGCGAGACGCAGGCGGCTGCTTTCAAAGGTACGCAAGGCAAGGATGCTGGGTACCGAGGAGATCCTATGAGATAGATGCGGGTTTGAGCAGGAGGATTCCAAACATCTTTTTTTGGCTGCTAGACCTCGGCCATGATATTGGAGAGGGTGGCTATGCCCTGGCTTCACTCCGTAGACAGTGCATCGTGCTAGAGTTTAATTAGAGCAGCTTGTGGAAGTTCTCAGAAGGATGCGGTTGGTCTTTTTGCATTACTTTGGGCCATTTGGTGTGCCAGAAATGAGAATCTTTCGGAGCATCCTTTTACTTGTTAGAGGGTTTTGGGGCACTACAGAGCATTGATGTCGTTGTGGAATAGCATGTAATTTCTAGTTGTAACTTATCTGTAATCTGGAACTAGTTGAATATATTTGTGGTGGGTTCCAATCTTAGGACTACACCCTCTTTCTCCTAAAAAAAAGATTTTGTATAACCGCTCCATGTATTGACAATCATATATTAGTAAGTATTAGAAATATATCGACATGGATCCATGACAAGTACTTAGTATTGATTATCTTAGTTCATGAGCAATGCTAAATGGTAATCTATATTAGATCATATTCTTTCAAATGTCTGGTTATCGTGAATTGATGTACTATATAGTATATATGTTATTGTACGATATTTATTTATTTTATTTTTGAGTATCGCTAAGACTTTTGTTCATATGTAGTATACAATGTAAGATATTGTTAATATGCTAAATACATCTCCTTTATATCTACAAGAGTGTATTCATACATTACCTATTTTTTAAGAACTAAAATGGTTTTAATTCACAAGAATTTCTCTTTTAACACATTTTTTAAGTTTTCTACGGATATATGTGATATATCCCAATATATATATATATATATTTGAGTAAAGGAACGGGGGAGCCCTCCCGAGGCGGGAGTCACCACACCAAATCATTCATTAATAAAGAAAAGTGTACATCAGTTTAACCAGAAATTGTACAAAACATTACAGTGGGCTACAACATTCTCCGAGTAAAACTGTTGCCCCTTGAAGATTGTATCATTCCTACCAAGCCAAATAGCCCACAGTGCGGCAAAAGGCTTGGAGACATCATCGGAAGACCCATGGCCGACCCGACGAACCGACCGCCAAAACTAATCAGCATCAAAGGCCCGGCCCCGGACCGACGGATATATGTGATATATCCCAATATATATATATATACACACACACAATATTCAATCGGCGTTGATTTTCCTTAATTCAGCTATAAAGTTTTGTTTCTAATATATTTTAGTTCATCTTCTTCATTCAAAATTATTAATAATTTCCTTCAATTTTATATATTATTGTGCTCATTTGATTATTCGCCTAATAAAATAATATCGCCTAGCATTTTATTTATACATAATAAGCAATGTCATATAAAGATAATATGCTAAATTCATGTCATTTATGTCTCTAAGTTGTTATGTTTCAAATTTCATCATTTATTTTCCAATACCTCTCAGCAGTCAAAAGTCAGCAGTGACAACCATGCCTTCTTTCCTTGTCTTGTTAAAGTAGAAACATCCAACTTGAGAATGTCCAATAGTTAGACAATATTCACAAAAAGAAGGTAAATTTTCATAGACAACACACTGTGTTATCTCTTTCTCCACATCCGATAACAACGAATTCTAACGTAGGATGAGTTAGATCCACCTCCACATACCCTAATACAACCATGCCTTTGTTAGATTTGTCACATCCCTATCTACAACAACAAAACCTTTTTCTCACATTAAGTAGGGTCGGGTACATGGATTCTTTGTATCCATTCAGATCTAACTTAGGTCATTTTCGGACTTAGATCAAAATAACAAAGATCCCTTTGGATAGCCTCTTTCCAATACTTCTTAGGCCTTCATCGCGCTCTCTTAGACAGCTTAACCTCCCAAAGCTTGCATCTTCTAACGGGTGCAACACACGATGTCCGTTGCAAATGGTCAAATCATCTTAAGCTATTTTCTCTCATCTTATCCATTATCGGAGCTACACCAACTTTCCTTCCGATCGCACCGTTCTGAATCCGATCTTTTCGTGTATGACCACACATCCACCGTAGTATTTTCATTTTGGCCATTGTCATTCTCTGCACATGTCTATGGTTTACACACCAACATTCAAATCCACTGAGCATAGCAGGTCTCATGATTGCTTTATAATATTTTCCTTTGATTTTCAAAGGAATTTTCTTATCACATAGAACAACAGAGGCTCCTCTCAACTTTGGCCAACCTGCATTTGTTTTATGAGTAACATCTCCATCGATTTCTCCATCATGTTGCAAAATAGACCCCAACTATCTAAAAGAATCTTTCTTCTAAATGTTATCTTCTCCAATCTTTACCTCGATTCCTTCATCACTATGTTCATAAAATGTACACTCCAATATTTAAACTTACCCTGTTTAAACAAAATCCTTTAGCCTTTAAAGCATGTCTCCAAACCTAAAGCTTCTCATTTACTCCATCTCTAGTCTCATCAATAAAAACAATATCATCAACGAACAACATACACCAAGGTATCTCATCATGAATGTGACTAGTCAACTCGTTCCAATTTAAAGTAAAATGGAATGGACTCAAAGTTGAACATTGGTGTAGATCGATGTTGATGTCAAAACAGTTAGTCTTCTCAGACTGGATCGTTACACAAAAACTCTCTACGAGATTTCTGAATCATAAGCCTTCTCCAAATCATCCTTTTCTACTGACAAAAAACGGCCTAAAGGTTTAACAATAGACTTCAATGCTCTCTTATTTAAGAATTGCATATTCAACATAGGGAAACCAATTTTTATAGGAACATTCGAAGAGGATGGTCCCGATTGGAAGTAGGGAGATGCCTTATCATACTCATCGCATTACTACCAAATATCCATATATTCTTCATGTAGTAAGGACTAATGCTGCCATTAAAAGACTCAATCCTGATCAAAATATGCTTTGAACCAATGGATCACAATTGGACATTTCCTGATTACAGTATCAATGTCCATCATTTTAGGTCCTGGCTTTGAAAATTTCCCTACTAAGCAGTTCTCAAAAAGTTTATAAAATTAATACATGTTTTTACAGAATAAACTCAACAACCAGGTATGTGCCTTCATAATAGGGTTCTCTCACTTTTTAAAGAGGCCCTAATTTTGGTGTAGACACTTAGAAACATATGGCTTCGGCATTGTTTCTTCTTTCTCAATGCATTGTTTCTTCTTTCTCAATTTCTTCTTAGGCAATAACAATCCCATTAGCAATGATTTTTGGCAGTGAAAACGATGGGGAATTGATCCATACTTTTTGCGAGGAAAAAGAGGGTGTGACTCCGAGGAGGTGCCCGCCCGTAATTTTCTATAGAATTATATTTACGTAAGTATAAAATTACAAAGATCAAAAAATCTTTAAGATTTTTACATGCTCTATCACATTTTTCATGTATATTATGCCACTGAAACCTTAGTAGGGCCTATTACCACTTCCCAAAGCATCGAACTAATCTCAGAAGGCACCCCAATCAAAACAAGACATTGACTCAACATGTAAGGCCACCCACGTCTCCTGTGCAACCGAGCACCCAAAAAGGTGTTGAGCATCCTCCTCTACCACAAAACAACACTGGCATGTGTCATCATTCCTTGGAAAAACATGCCTCTTCGCTCAACAGTCAATGATTAATCCCTTCTCAACATAACAACAACAACAAAGCCTTTTCCCAATACATAGGGTTGGCTACATATATTCTTTGCCTCTGTTCAGATCTACCTTGGGTTAATGTCGGTCTTAGATCCAAAAAAATAAGATCCCTTTGTATAGTCTCATTCCAACACTTCTTAGACCTCCCTCGCCACTCTTAGACGACTCAACATTCCAAAACTCGCATCTCCAAACTGGTGCATCAACCGACCTCCTTTATAAATGGTGAAACCACCTTAACCGGTTTTCTCGCATCTTATTCACAATCGGGGCTACACCAACTTTCCTTCTGATGCATCATTCCGAATCTGTTCTTTACGTGTATGTCCACACATCCACCTTAGCATTTTTCATTTCTGTTGTCATTCTCTGCACATGCCTATGGTTCACATGCCAACATTCAAATCCATAGAGCATAGCAGGTCACACGTCGGCTTTGTAAACTTTCCTTTGATTTTAAAAAAAAATTCTTATCACAGAGAATAGTAGAGGCTCCTCTCCACTTGAGCCAACATGCATTTATTCTATTAGTAACATCTCCATCAACTTCCCCATCATGTTGCAAAATAGATCCTAAGTATCTAAAAGAATCTCTCTTCTGAATGTTATCGTCACCAATCTTCACATTGATTCCTTCACCATTGCTTCCATCAAAAGTACACTCTATATTTTCAGTCTTAGCCTACTTATATGAAATCCTTTAGTCTCCAATGCATGTCTCCATTCCTCAAGCTTCTCATTTACTCCATCTCTAGTCTCACCAATCAATACAATATCATCAACAAATAACATGCATCAAGGCATCTCATCATGAATGTGACTTGTCAACTCGTCCATAATCAAAGTAAAAAATAATGGATTAAAGCTAAACCTTGACGTAGACCAATGTTGATGTCAAAATAATCGATCTTCCCATACCGGATGCTTACACAAGATGAAGCTCGATCATACATATCCTTTATGAGGTTAATATATATAACAGGTACGTGTCTCTTCTCCAAAACTCTCCACAATATCTCCTGTGGGACAGAATTATAAGCCTTCTTCAAATCAATAAAAATCATATGGAGGTTCTTTCTTTTAGCTCTATAAATCTCCATTGTTCTCCTCAGCAAGTGGATGGCTTCAATAGTTGAGCGACATGGCATTAATCTGAACAACCACACAAAAATCCGAACACGCAGAGGGACCTTCCATCTTCAGATGTCAGTAAAACACTCTGACGCCTTCGCAGGAACATAGACCATCATCACATAAAAGTCCATGTAAGTCTTTCGAACCGTGAAATATTTATCAGACCAGGACTAATGATTCATAGTGTCACTTAAGCTTTCGCAAACTTCAGTACCCCCAACACAAGCAGGAACTCATCAGACCGTCGATCCGATAAGTCAGAGCGGAAGAGGGGGGAGCCAACTTCCAAACTCCCAGCAATCCCTCACAGAGCAACCGACCTTAGCTTCCAAAGCGAACAGGCAGGGGAAACGAGCACTTAATGCTCCTTGTCCAGTCCAGACATCAATACATAAGCGAAACCCCCATCTATATCCAAGAACATGCCTTAAGAAGGAGCCACTCGAGGTGGCATCAGCAAATCCCCCTCCAAAAGTTGGATGGCCTATGAATAGCAACAATCGGTGAAGTAGGACCCATAGAGGTGCCATAAATTAATGGCAATGTCCTGCATAACAAATCGGCCACGCCACCTAAATTCGAGTCACCCATTTGGAC
Organism: Ottelia alismoides; assembly: GCA_037367405.1. Classification (NCBI taxonomy): domain Eukaryota; kingdom Viridiplantae; phylum Streptophyta; class Magnoliopsida; order Alismatales; family Hydrocharitaceae; genus Ottelia; species Ottelia alismoides. Next base: position 1,744,745 of record JAZKJV010003589.1, read on the forward strand.
AACAAAGCAAAATTCATCACTTTTTGGCTTCAAACACCTTACCCTCCACTGTCCTCCTTAAGCATCAAAATCTAGGGAGAGGCCTATCTTGCCTCTATGTCTCCCTCATCTTTCGCGCGTAAGAGATCAAGTGGGTAAGTAGATCGACCGCCCTATACCGACCTCCCCGTAGAGGGGAGGGTCTCCACAATATATGGAATTCGAAGATCAAGATTTTTCGAAGGGGGTCCAGTCGTACCTGAACAAGAAGATTCTAGAGCCCCTCAAGAGACTCCTCTTCGACGAGAGCGATGAGAACCCTTAATATAATATTCAGTCCACCACTCGATAGACCGGAGTTGGTTGTATTCTTCCCATTCTAAAAAGGATTTCTAGTATTCCATGCTGCACCATGACTTTGTCCATTAAAAACATCTGGCCATTTTCAATAATAACAGCATCGCCTGAGACTCCCCATGGGACATCCAGAAGAAGCATCTCATAATCGCCTCAAACGTCATCTTCACCTCCACTGGTAATAGACCCGTAGATAAAAAGTGCACATAATATATGAAAGTATCGCCTTCAACAATACTAGGCGGTCTCCTCTCGAAAGACACGAAGCTCGCCAGCACGCCAGTTTTTTCTCCATCCTCTCAATAGGTAGCCAGTCACTCTGTGGTAACTTACCACCCACCAGTGCCAAGCCAAGATAAGAAATAGGTAAAGACTGCTTTTGCATCTACAATGTAGCCTCACAAATCCTCATCTCAACGTTATTAATCCCAAAGGGAACAAAAACTAAACTTAACGTGGTTGATGTTTAGGCTAGAGATCAACCCAAAAAGCTCCAAAACAATGCCCAAACCTTCTGCAAATGTCGCCTCGCCCTCCACAAAGAAGATGGTAATCAACACATTGTAGAATAGGGACTGAAATCTAGCATGTGGTGAAGCCATCCAAGAAGCCTCTATATGTAGCCTTCATGACCATCCTAGCCAATGCGTCTACAACCATGACAAAAAGTAACAATACCAGCGAGCACCCCTGTCTTACCCCGTGCTACGACTGAAAAAATTACCCTCCTGCTTTCCATTCACCACAACTGAGTATGAAGAAGTAGTCATACATCTTTTCATCCAAGCGATCCATTCATTTGGGAATCCCCTACAGTGCAAATGAATCTCCAGTCAACACAATCATAAGCTTTCGAGAAATCCACCTTCCATAGGGAGCATGTCGCCTACTCCCTCCACCAATCAGCAACAATCTCAGATGCCAACACGACTCCATCCATCATATAATATTCAAGGATGAACGAGTCGACATATGTGCCACGTTAATAATGCTACCAAGAACATCCCTTAACATGTTGGTTAGAACCTTAGCCACAATAAGATAAATAGCATTAAATAAAGCAATAGATCGTAGATCCCCAATATGTCGCACCACATACGTCATAAGCAAAAGGAACAACAACGACTTATTCAGGCGCTCAAAACCACTGTTCGCATGCCTTAGCTCCTCCAATTAGCTCCTCCACAACCTCTAGAGTATCCTGACCCAAAGGCTCCAAAACTCCATGAAGAAGAAAACCGAAACCCATCCAGCCTTGGAGAACAATCTGCATTCATACTGCCACATTTGGAACCATATTAGAGGTTCATGCCCCTGGTTCATTAACCTCAATACCCATTTTCTCAATCGAAGGTTCTTTTCCACCTATCATTCATTGATTGGATAAAGCTCATGTATCTTTCCCCAGAGTTACACTTCGATAACAAAAAAAATGTGTCTCTTCTAATTTACAACAAGAAAACAATATACCAGCTATTTATAATGACACTTCCATGTGGCAAAAGAAGATAGGAGGATCCCTAATAACCCGGGACCATTCTTTCAAAAAAATAATAACCTGGGACCACAAACACGGAAATTTTACCGAAGCTTTTTTTCAATCAAAACTTCCCCAAATGAGATATTTCTTCCTCGTAGCAACAAGAAGCACGAAAAACCCATAAATATGATGATCAAAACTGCATCGTAGATCCAAAGGAAACTAGCATAATCAGAACTCAGCTCCCATAACCACAAACTATCGGGAAATGATCAATCTCTGATCCCAGATCCAAACAACAGTAAAATTCATACCAAAAAAGTTTCCAAATCGATACAAAAATGAAAGATTCGCATAAATCGATCGAGTAATATAGTCGCAAAAAACTAGTCCATTATAATATCATAGAGTCAAAGTATAAAATGGATTATAATGACCTAATTTGGATCTTTCTTGAATGAGGCTCCAAGTTGCCCCAAAATCGCCAGAGCTCTCCTGGGGGAGGGTGTGCCGGCCTTTTTATTGTTGAGAAAAATATTGTGAGATATTGTTTCAATATTCTTTCTATAACTTCTCTCTGTAGGAACATATGGCGTATGATCCACGAGTTTGCAGGTAGTTCGTGGATCAACGGATCATGCTTTATCCAAGGAAGTCAGAGGATAGTCGAAGCGTATCCATCCTCGGCATTGTTGCAGTAGTAAATTAGTAGTGTTGACTTTAGTTTTTTCATCCAAAGTTGTAAAGCAAAAAATCCTTTTTAAGCTCAAAAGGGGGAAGACGCTATAGTATCATCCCAAATTTTATAAAATTAAGGGAAAAAACAAAAAGAAGATGTATAAGGTTACCTTACATGAGCCTTAACTTGAGTAGAGTTCTAGCATGAAAAATTACATTCTTATAATAAAACCGATCTAAAGAAAAAATGGCAATGTTTCTCGCAAGCCAAATCGCTCAAGTTGTTGCCAATGAGAGAAAAAGCTCATTTATAGGATGCTGCTTTGCCACATAAATTGATTCCCATCATGTGACGGTGCAATTGGCGTGTCCATTGCCTTGTATGCCTGCAATACTGAAAAATCCACCATCCCTCCACAACCAACAGTCCCTAACCGAAGTTGGACTATTCATGTGATTAATAGCTTGTGACGACCCCAATAGATCCTCCACCCTTTGATCTGAGAAGTCTGTCATAAAATCAGGCATCCAAATACCGTTGTCCCAACAGTCAGCAACATGGGCAGTACGCTCCGCAACTAGGGCAAAGACGCGGGGAAAGCAAGAAGAATGCAGACCACAATAAATCTAGTTGCCCGTCAAGAATGCAATAGAACGTCCATCTCCTAAAGAATGGCAGTACAACACCGAGAAATGTGGCAACAAAGTTTTGATGCCCTTCCAAAATGCTAGGGTGAGGGAAGACTGACACTGAGAAAGACGATCTTGCAACTATATGCATAATAGTGTGCAACATAGGTTTTATATTTTACCCCGATTCTAGCAATCCACTTTAACAAAAGTGATTTGTCCATAGCCTCAAGGTGCAGAATCTCAAGACCCCCCTCAGACTTAGGGAGTGTGATTGTACTAGGGGTGAGCAATTGGGCACTATACGGGTCCACCCATATAACCCAACCAAACCATTGACAACGGGTCAAAATGATTTGGGTCATTTGGGTTTTGGGACGGATTGGACCTAAACCATATTCTTTCAGTGGGTATTGGGTCAGTTGGTGGGTCTAATGTCTTCCATCCAACCCATCCAAATAACTCAAACTATTTCTTTGGATGACCTAAAGTTTGATACCATCCAACCCACCCAATATATACTTAATATATAATGTCAAGAGTTCTTAAATATTTCTAATGTATAACTCGCATTCTCTAATCCAAATTATCAACCCATTAACCAATCTTGTCTCACTAAACATTATTTTAATTGTCATTATGTGTTCTACTCAATATTTTTTTCTCTAATATCCTTAATTTGATCCACACAAACTATAAACAGTTGAGAGCTTGCCTTATTACAACACAATTATGGTCTAGTCCCAAATTGCCACCTCCTCCTCAACCATCGCAAAAGGAACAAAAGCAGACTTTTCAAAGTTAATCTTCATGTTCAAAACAAGACCGAACAACTCCAGTACAATGGTCGTCATCTCCACGACCGTAGCCTTTCCCTCGACAAAGATAATAGTATCATTAGCATACTGAATGACGGGGATGGAGATCCCTCCTGTATTGAAACCAGTCAAGAAATCTCCCTCCCTCACTTTCGTCACCATCCTGGCTAAAGCATCTGCCACCATCACAAAGAGCAATGGAGCCAATGGGCATCCCTGCCAAACCCCTCACTGCAACTGAAAGAAACCACCTTATTTGTTGTTCACCAACACCGCAAAAGATGACATCATCACACAACGCTTCATCCGGTCAATCCACTCACTTGGAAAGCCTCTAAGGTGCAGAGATGCCTAAATGAAACGCCATTCGACACAGTCATAAGCTTTCGAGAAATTAACCTTCCACATGAATGCCTTGGTCCTCCTCCCCGCCACAATGCAATCACCTCATAAGCCAATACAACCGCATCCATCATATGCCTCCCCAAAACAAAAGTTGAATACGTTGAATCAATGATGGGACCCAAAACCTCTCGGAATCTATTGGCAAGCACCTTCGCAATAGTCTAATAAACAACATTTGACAATGCTATAGGACGCAAATCCTCAACTCGTCGCACCACATCCTTCTTGGGCAGAAGGAAGAGAAAGGAATGGTTTGACCGCTCAAACCCTCCATTCAGCCTGCGAAGCTCCTCAACCACTTCTAACATCTCCTTGTCAACCAATTCCCACAATTCCCTGAAGAAGAAGATCAGGAAACCATCGAGTCATGGGGACCCGTCGGAGTTAAGATTGAAAACTGCATGTTTGACCTCGAAAAGGAGAAAAATATGCAACAGCTCCTTCGACTGCAAGTCAGACAATTGTGGGATATCACTTCCCAACCATCTAGCGCCATTGATGGGCACCCACGTGCTAAGTTCAAAAAAGGTGTTGCCTCACTGTGTCGCCACTGTTGGGTATGCTCAAAAGATGAACGGTTACTACTTAAATAAAAATTGTAAATGTTGGAGTATTTGGTTATGTGTCTCTTATATGAGAGATGCATAAATGGATATCTCCACGATCCATTTACCCATCCAGAGTTTAGTCCAACATCTACCAGTTTGGAGGTGTGGAGACTCAGTGGGGGCTATATATAGACCTCCACATCCCTTGTATTCAGATGAGAAAAGCAATAGACTATCAGCCCTCTAAGGCGTTCTCCTGTGGTTTCATCCCGCTCCTTAGGGAGTAGGGTTCCACGTAAAATCTCTTGTTCTTCATGTTTAGCATTCTAGTTTATGCTATGTTTATCATTATCGCTTCCGTATTCCTGTTTCCTAACAAGGTATCATAGCGGGTTCGATTCTTGAGGAGTTTATGTTTATGATTTATTTGAGATTCGATTTTCTCTTCTAGGGTTCTATAAAACCCTAATCAAGACCTCTTTGGGAGTTGTACTTTTGTTCTCAAAGTAAATTATTTTTTGAGATAGCGTCACAGAAAATAGGGTTCTATGAACCCCAATCCAGGAGACACCATCTACATCGACAGATCTTCGCAGTTCATCTCCCTCATTCTCCAGGCAACGCCAAATCGTGAAGACACTCCGCCAAATCTCCAGCGCGAGCCCTCGGAAGCCCTCATTCTCCACGCGATGCTTCATCTCTCCTGCGGCGAGCCAGGCGACAGAGCCCAGTTTGTCAAACCCCAGGCGGCTCCAAACGATGGCCGTAGATCCCCATCATGATGCTCCAGGTGGAGCATCGGTCTTCCAGGCCCTCCTCCGTGCGGTGCGAAGTGATCCTTCGTACTCCAGGTGGCGCTGCACACCTCTCCGTGATGCTCCAAGTGGTGCAGCAGTCCCGCTCTTTTCCAGGTCGTTGCATCCCATATCCCTCCTGTCAACAGCAAGCCACCTCCATCTAGGCGATCGAGCCCCGCCCTTCTGGCGGCAGCAAGCCCCTGCCGCACCCCCTATTTCCAGCGACAACAACGTGGCAGTACACCTTCGACCAGACGGTTGTGCGCCAACCCCAGCGATGTCGCCGGCCTTAGCGCGACTCATCTCCTCCAAGGGAAATCGTTGCGCGATCCAACTCCTCGTGCCCTCCGCATCCTGGCGGAGCATCCAGGCTCGCAAAGCGGCGGCGTGGAGAAAAGATCCCCCATCGGGGACGGATATCTTTGAGAAGGGTTCCAGCGAACGCTAATTAGAAAAGGGGCCGCTTCATTATTCAACCCAGGCCGAAAATGTTAAAAAATTATGATGTTGCAAATGGGCCCTTTGGGCCAATTTTTAAAGAGAGAGAGAGAGAAGATTGGGCCAAAGTAGGCTGAGATAAAGAATGATACGATTTAAAAAAAACAAAAAAATGAAATGATTTGAAAAGCCAAAAAAATTGGTGAACGGCTTAGTTGAAAAAAAAAGGAGAGAGAGAAAGCTGTAAAAAAATTATCGGCTTATTTGATCCATGTTTTCTCCATTATCTTGTCTTCTCCCAACTTTGTCGATACCATTTTCCGACCAGTATGGGAGAAAGGGGGAGTATTGTGTAAACTCACAGGTCTTCTTCAGATTCAGATTCTCCAGACTAGCCGGATTGTTCAGACTCTATAGTGATCAGATATTCAGACTCGGCATCAGACTGGTTCCGAGTCTTCAATTTTAGACACGCACATGTTTGAGGTCTTCTTTAAGATGTGCACATGTTTGCCATCTTTTGTGTGGTCCCCATCTTTTATGTTTCGGCCAGAGTTTTCATGTGAGTCATAGGGACTCCAGTCCAGAGTAGAGGACCATTCCCTATGCCATGTTGGCAAGGGTTTTCATGTGGTTTCATAGGGACTCCAGAGTAGAGTACCATTCTCTGTGCCAGATGGGAGAGACCCAGTTCTCCGACGAGGAGACTTCTTCATACTCCAATTCTCCAGCGATCGTGAACTCTATACGAGATCCTTCCGAGGTTCCTTTTAGAGAGAACTCATTTCGAGGTCCCTGTGAGAGAGACCTATCTTCATATCTGTGTATGGATAACTAGCGATGCTCTTTTCGACCCTTTTCATAGATGGAGTTGTTGTCCACATTATTGTGGTGGGCCAGAGTACTCCGACGAGGAGACTCATTTCAGTTGCAGTGACTGTGACAGGCGTAGTACAGAGCACATGCTCTCTGACGAGGGGACTATGTTGACTCACACTCCAGCTCGTTCGTCCTCCTCACCTGCACAGCATAAGAAGCAACGTCCTCGACAGCAGCCGACAGTTGTGCGCGGTGAGTTGATATTGTCTGTAGTGTCTTGTAGTGTGAGTTCAATTTTCTTTCTATTTGTTCAAGCTGAGCATCGCATGCTCCAGTTTGAGGGGAAGTGTTGGAGTATTTGATTATGCGTCTCTTATATGAGAGATGGGTAAATGAATCTCTCGAGGATCCATTTACCATCAAGAGTTAGTATCACATCTACCAGTTTGGAGATGTAGAGACTCAGTGGGGGCTATATATAGACCACCCACACCCCTTGTATTCAAATGAGAAAACAATAGACTATCAGCCCTCTGAGGTGTTCTCCCGTAGTTTCATCCCGCTCCTTAGGGAGTAGGGTTCCACGTAAAAATCATGTTGTTCTTCATGTTTGATCTTTTTATCTCTAATACGCTTCCGCGTTCCTATTTTCTAACCATAAATAATTACGCAAGCATGATAAATGTGGTGCAGATGGCAACCCTTAAAAGGCCAAACAGATTTACCAATCAGACCTAGATTGGGTTTAAATGATATGATTTCCCAGGAAAACGGAGAAATTTAGTTGGACCAAAATTACTTAACTCTCAAATAGTAAGAAGCAAAATTTTCACAGTATTCAATCGCTTACAGAACCAATATTAAAATGGAATGACTTGACATCATTAATGTGAGAGTGATAAACTTTGATAAAATTAAAAAGGATTCAAGGGTTCTCTTATATAGGATTCTCTTATATAGGAGAAAAACCCAATGGATAAAGTACAAAAGGAAAGGATAAATAGAAGATTACAAAAGATAAAACAAAATAAAAATTGAATTATCTAAATATAGGTATTATCTCAATACTCCCCCTCAAGCTGGAGCGTAGATATCAATAAGACTCAGCTTGGAACAACATTTTTGATAAGGTCCTCTTGCTAGAGCCTTTGTAAATATATCTGTTGTCTGGTCTCCAGAGCTGACACGTGTAGTAGTGATAAAACCCTTTTGTATCATGTCACGAGTGTAGTGACAATCCACCTCTATGTGCTTCGTCCTTTCATGAAAGGTTGGGTTATTTGCAATGAAGAGAGCAGCTTGATTATCACACTGGAGATGCATGGGAAGAGGTACTTCTATGGTTAGATCAGTAAGAACAGATCTGACCCACATCATTTCTGTACTAGCATGTGCCATAGCCCTGTATTCTGACTCAGCACTTGATCTAGCAACCACCGTCTGCTTCTTACTCTTCCATGAAACAAGAGAATTTCCTATGAACACAGCAAATCCAGATGTAGACTTTCTATCTTTTAAACACCCAGCATAATCTGCATCTGCGCATGTTATCACTGATAGAGATGTGCCTCTACTGAAAAGAAGTCCAGTACCCAGTGAAGTCTTCAAGTATCTTAAAATCATATGCACTGCATCCATATGTGCATGTCTGGGCTGCTCCATAAATTGACTTACTTTGCTTACTACAAATGTTATGCCGGGCCTGGTAATAGTTACATATAATAGCTTGCCAACCAGCTCTCTGTATCTTCTCTTGTCGACTTCCTCAGTATAATCATCATACAACTTCATGCTTGGGTCAAGCGGAGTAGTGGCAGGTCTGCAATCTGCTACGCCTATCTCTGAGAGAAGATCTATAACATATTTTCTTTAGGTCATTACAAGACCCCGTTGATTCCTGGCAAACTCTATTCCAAGAAAGTAACGTAAATGTCCAAGGTCCTTGGTCACAAACTGCTGACCTAGGAAGTCATTGGCATCCTGAATACCCTGCTCGTCATCCCCTGTGATAATAATGTCATCAACATAAACAAGAATGACTGTAATACCTCTCTTGATCTTCTGTATAAACAAGGAGCGATCTGCAGTTGATCTCACAAACCCCCGCTTCTCTATTAAGTCCGAGAGCTTCTGGAACCATGCTCTTGGGCTCTGCTTGAGGCCATAAATAGCCTTATGTAACCTGCACACTTTATGACACTCCCCCTCAGCAGCGAACCCAGATGGTTGCTGCATGTAGACCTCCTCCTGTAAGTCACCATAGAGAAATGCATTTTTCACATCAAGCTGATAAAGAGGCCAATCTCGTATTACAGCAATAGCAAGGAGAATACGGAGAGTAGAATGTCTGGCAACAGGGGAGAAAGTATCGTGATAGTCTACCCCATATGTCTGGGTAAACCCTCGTGTCACAAGTCTCGCCTTATAGCGATCCACACTCCCATCCGCACGGTGTTTCACAGTAAACACCCATTTGCATCCCACTACTGATGCATCAATAGGAGCAGAAACAAGACTCCACGTACCACGTGACTGTAGCGCAGCCATCTCTTCCTCCATGGCTAACCTCCACTGACTATCTTTGAGAGCCTCATGATACGTTTGCGGTATATGCACGGCTGATAGTGCTAGCCTAAATCTTCTGAAATCCTCTGATAGCCTATCCAAAGAAAACTGGGCTGCGAGAGGGTAAGTAGCACATGCTCGTTTCCGCTTTCGCAGAGCAATTGGAACATCTAGATCATCAGCCAGGTCATGGTCCTGTATATTTCTTTCTTGAGAGAATGTCTGCTCCTCTTGTTGTACAGTTAATTCAGTAGTGCCATCAGTAATAATATGTTCATTACATACCTGAGGCGTATTGGATGATGGGCAAGGCTCTTGAGCAAGGAGAACAGAACGAGATTTGCGAGGAACATTACGAGGCAAAAACTGAACCAGCGGAGGTGGTGGAGGAGGTGGTGGAGGAGGAGTAGGTGAAGAATCAACAGGAGGTGGTGGCATGTAAATCTCATCATTATAGTCATATGGATTAAGTTTGTCACCTGTAGGAGAAAAATACATGACTGACTCAAAGAAAGTAACGTCAGCACTAACAAAATATTTCTGGCTTAGTGGATTAAAGCAACGATACCCCTTTTGGGTACGAGAATGGCCAACAAATACACACTTGATAGCTCTAGGAGAGAGCTTGTCTCGCCCTGGAGAGACATCACGAACAAAGGCAATAGATCCAAATATACGAGGTATAAGAGAGAAGAGATCCTTCTCGAGAAACGCAATCGAGTAAGGTACCTTCTCTCCTAACACGGACGAGGGCATGCGGTTCACCAGATAACAAGCAGTAAGTACAGCATCCCCCCAGTAAGAATGAGGAGTACTACTCTGTATCAATAATGTTCTGGTTACATCAAGTAAGTGACGGTGTTTGCGCTCGGCAACACCGTTCTGCTGAGAAATGTAGACACATGAAGTCTGGTGAACAATGCCATGGGATTTAAGGAACTCAGAAAGATGTAAGGTGCAAAATTCCAAGGCATTGTCAGGAAAAATATACTTGATATTGGCAAAAAAATATTCTTTATTTCTTTAATAAAATACTTGATAGTGGATCCAGCCTCAGACTTATTTTTCAATAAAAAGATCCAAGACAATCTAAAAAAATCATCGACCGCTGCAAGATAAAAACGGTGTCCTTGAAGATCAGGAACACGACTAGAACCCCAAATGTCTAAATGAAGAAGCTCAAATAACTGAGAGCTGCTCTGACTCTGACGGGATGGAAACGATGAACGATGATGCTTCCCAAGTTGACATGCTTCACAATGAAAGGAAGATCTCGTAGAAATCTGAGGGAGAACATGACATAACTTCTGCAGAGGAAGATGTCCAAACCTAAGGTGCCACAAATAAGGAGAGAGCGGTCCATTGGGTATAATAGAAACACTAATACGAGAAGGTTGGACCAGTCTGTAAAGTCCCCGCTGCTCATGACCACTTCCAATCATCCTGCCCGTCAGTATGTCCTGAAACACAAGAGATGAAGGGTCAAAGATGGCATGACAATGCAGATCCTTAGTGGTCCGACTAATAGAAAGTAAATTCATCTGAAAGTCAGGAGCATATAAAACATTCTTCAGATGCATGGATGGTGTCAACTGCACCTCCCCCTATCCTGTAATGGGTAAGTAGTTGCCATTAGCAATGACGACCCATCTGTCAGGTGGTATTGCTCTGTAGGACTTTAGTTGCGTTTTATCTCCACATAAGTGGTGAGACGCACCAGAGTCCACAATCCATTCTGTCATATCGGCATTCATACTACCAGTTAAGGCATATGATGCGGATCGGAATATCGGCGACGACAAAATAATGATAATATATATTTTTTTGTGCGGTGGATGTTTGGTGGAAGAAGGAGAGGGATTGAGAAGAGAAAGTAGAGGGGTTGAGGAGAAAACTCGCCAGGATTACGAGAGATTGAAGGAGAAGACCGCGGAGATCGCGTGGAGGGAGAAGGGAGAGGGAGGGATAAAGAGAAACTCAATTTTAATTCATCACTGACTGATTAAAACAATGGGCTACCCTCTCTTTATATAGGAGAGAGGGTTTACAAAAATAGTAAATAAATCAAAAACAACTAATTTTATCCTAATTGACCTCTAATTACCTTAATTGGACTCTAAATTATTTAATTGACCTCTAATTACTCTAATTAGACTCTAATTAATTAATTGACCAACAATTACAATTAAAATCTACGAAATAAACGTTGAGATCACAGGTGATCTCAATTATTTAACTAGACCATTACGACCCAAAAAAACGTAAATAAAATTGATTACTATTTAATTAAATAAATGTGGCCCTATAATTTGGGGTCACGCTGCATCAATTCTCCACTGCTTTTAAAAATTCGGCTCCTGACGAATTGCGTGATGTAGGTGGATCGTTGGAGAAATAATCCTTGAATTGGGGCTTCAATTCCCCCAATGCGATCATTTTCCGCGTTACGTTTGTAGTTTTTTCCAATTGGGGGGCATCTCTGCAATTTTCGTACCCCTTCATATTTCCTCACATTCCTATTGCCTCGGACCTTCCTGCAAATATAGATCTTAGTGGATTTATTTTTGCAATTTTCCCATTTTACTTTCCAATCCCATTTTTCCAGGGATTCGGATGCCGCCATTCTCGGCTTCTTGGTTAGGGCTTGCGCTATATGCGCGCGGGGTGATGGCTTCTTGAAAGCGCGAACCGGGGCGGCGGCCTCTCGATGGTGCAGCCTGGGCGGCGGCTTCGAGCACGCACGAGAGAGTGCGCACGAGGGCGGAACTGGAGGGAAGCGTCGAGCGGCGAGCAGGGCGCTGGAGGTTGGCGAGGCGATCACGCGCGGCCGCTCGTGCGGCGGCACCTGGGGTCGGGGCGGTGGTCTGCAGGAGGCGTAGAGGGGCACCGTGGGGAACCGCGCGGAACGGGGACGAAGGCCTCTAGGGAGCGCAGGGCGCAGTATTCGACAGGGGGCGGGGGTGGGGGTCGCCGGGGCTGTGAAGGGTGGGTCTGGTGGTGCGGGGTTGGGCTTGCCGAGGACGAAGCGGGTGTCGGTTGGAGATTTCGCTGGTGGTGCAGCGAGGGCCTGGACGGCCTGGGGTGGCTCCAGTTGCGTGAAAACGATCGGGGGGCATGGCGGAGGGGAGCCTGAGAGCGGAATCTGTTCCGGAGCGGTCAGGACAGCCACGATTTTGTCGCTTTTGTCCTCCGAAATGATTTGGACGGTGGCCGATTCGTCTTCCCCAGCAATGTATTCGGCATATGGACCCGTACTTTCATCAAATACCGGTCCCGTATCATCATCATATGGTTGCACAGGAGTCATATCAAGTAAAACTTCATCCGCAGCGAAAATACCTTCGTCTTTTGCCTCGAAATCGGGTTGAACAGCGGTTGCACAGATCTGATTTTGGTCGTTGGCGGTGGAATCGTCGTCGATTAGCGCTTCCAACCATGCGTGCACCTTGATGCATGATATAAGTCGTTGATGGAACTTCTTTGAACGATACGGATCATGAGATGGGCGGCGGAGACCGAACTTCGAACACCAATAGTCGACAGGATCGTCGAATCGTAGGAACGACTCGATATCCATGCTCTGATACCAAATGATGCGGATCGGAATATCGGCGACGACAAAATAATGATAATATATATTTTTTTGTGCGGTGGATGTTTGGTGGAAGAAGGAGAGGGATTGAGAAGAGAAAGTAGAGGGGTTGAGGAGAGAACTCGCCGGGATTACGAGAGGTTGAAGGAGAAGATCGCGGAGATCGCGTGGAGGGAGAAGGGAGAGGGAGGGATAAAAGAGATAAACTCAATTTTAATTCATCATTGACTGATTAAAACAATGGGCTACCCTCTCTTTATATAGGAGAGAGGGTTTACAAAAATAGTAAATAAATCAAAAATAACTAATTTTATCCTAATTGACCTCTAGTTACCTTAATTGGACTCTAAATTATTTAATTGACCTCTAATTACTCTAATTAGACTCTAATTAATTAATTTACCAACAATTACAATTAAAATCTACGAAATAAACGTTGAGATCACAGGCGATCTCAATTATTTAATTAGACCATTACGACCCAAAAAAAACGTAAATAAAATTGATTACTATTTAATTAAATAAATGTGGCCCTATACTTTGGGGTCACGCTGCATCAGCATAGGTGATACCTGAGGAGCTCGAAGAGGCTCTGGCTGTTGTAGCAGTATCTGTGATGGTGTCAGTACTAGGAGTCATGATCTCTCTGATACGGGAGACAATATCATCCAGGCGAGGATCGGCCTGGGGAGACACAATATGCTCTGCTGCTCGACCAGAAACAAGATATCCATGCTTCTGATAGCATGTATCCTCTGCATGTCCAGGCTTGCGGCAATAGGTGCAGGGGCCACGTTGACGTCCACCGCCTCCATCGCCTCTTCCTCGAGGTGTGCATCCTCTGGAATGGATCGTCCCACCTCGACCACGAGAAGTGGCCATCGCTGAGGAGTGCGAAGACGTGGTTGTCGAAGGGATATCAAGTCGACTGAGACGGCTATAGGCCTCCTCTATAGGGGGAATGGTTGCTCCAGTAAGAAGATGAGTACGTGCAGCATCATATTCTTTGTCAAGTTCAGCCATAAAAACTCCAACCATTGTGGAGTTTCTATATGTCTTCTGCTGCTCAGTAGACGTTGTAATGGGCATGTAGCTATGAAGCTTTTCAAACATGCCTTGTAGTAAAGAATAGTAAACATGTAAGGGACGACCATTCTGCTTGGTGTTGTAGATATCAAACTGGAGTTGAAGAATCTTGGCATCATTCTTCGCCTGGGCATAAGTGGATGCCAAAGTGTCCCACATTGCCTTCGCATTTGGCTGAGTTAGAATATCATTAGCTATTTCTGTAGAAAGAGTCCCACAAAGCCATACTCGTGTGTACGCATCATCTTGCTTGCAGGAAGAATTTTCCCCAGTCTTATCTGTTGGCTCTGGGTCTGTTAATATGTGCTCCTTATTGTTGCACTGCATGAAGGTGAGAAACTGCATGGACCATAACTCATAATTGGTCTCATCCATCTTAACTATGGGAGTCGGGCCCTTAAAGGCACCGGACGAGAAAATGTCATCCTTGGTGTCTGACATGACGATAAAATAGCCAAATAACAGACTTTAACTAGGGTTTTAGACCGATATAATTGAGTCTAAAGAATCATAGAAGGATGATTGTGCGTGTATATTCATACAATCTTCCTTGCTAATACGTATTGCTCGACTAAAAACGTGTTTCTTGTAGTCTCAAATCACATATCTATCCATCGATAGAATAATCAGAACATGATACCTGTCCTGAAATGAGAGCCTGGATGACTAGCGTCGTGGGTGGGTGGGCGCTTGGAGACGCTGGTTTCTGTATTTGATGAGTTTGCAAACACGCCAACAGTAAGGCCGATGAGAAGCGATGCACTGGCCTCGGGGATGTAACGGAACTTGTGGCCGCGGAGGATGATGGTCTGGACTGGCACGTTGCACCTGGAGGGGATTCACGCCTTCTGTCTGGACTAGGGCGCGCGGGGACAGCCGGAGATCGCCTGAGGGGGTCTCTGCCTGTGCAAAGGACGCGCGGGGCGCTAGGCGGAAGGGAGCCTCGTGCAGAGGGGCGCACGCGCAAAGGGGCGCGGTGCGCAGGCACGCGCAGGCGGGGCGCCTGACGAAGAAGGCGACGGGGGCCTGGGCACGATGCGCGAGGGCCTGAGGCACGCCGCCGCCGCGATCTCAGAAGAGGCGTGTAAAACTTTGATAAAATTAAAAAGGATCCAAGGGTTCTCTTATGCACCAGAAAAACCCAAGGGATAAAGTACAAAAAAGAAAGGATAAATAGAAGATTACAAAAGATAAAACAAAATAAAAATTAAATTATCTAAATATAGGTATTATCTCAAAAATTAAATTTCTAATCTCCAGGAAAAATAAAGAAAACAAAAGATGTGAAATTAACAAGGTTACTTCATTCATGAAAGAACTGCAGCAGACTCGACTCGGATTTTCAAGTACTCGGGACTTCAAATAAACATCAAAATTTTATAAAGGCAACTAAATACTTCTAAGCAGGACTCCGAAGGACTGTGGAAGACAGCAATAGTGCTAACCGATGGCTAGACTGTTGCAACAGCGATGCAGGACAGGTGTGGGGCTGAGGGCGGCCTGTTATGGCTGCTGGCGGTTGGGTTGGAGCGGGAAGTTGGCGATGATGGAGTTAGTGGTGAAGGAGTTGACGGTGGAGAAGTTGGGAGGCGAGGTTGTTGACGGCGGTGTGGGGATGTAAGCTGTGGTAATCCGTGAACGTGGTGAGGGTGCGGCTTGGCGGTGGTAGGGGAGTAGGTCACGTAGAGGGAAAAGTTAGGGTTGTGGGGGAGGGGCAGAGAAGGAGTGGATATTGGGATGGGGGAGAACGAAGGTGAGGAAGGAAGAGGGGTTTCGGGGGGAGAGACAGGGTGGTCACAAAAATCTCCTACACTTCCAATACCTAGACTTTGGACTAAAAAAACAAAAAATACATATATAAAAAAATTAAGGAGATACCCGCTATTCTTTATAAGGTTTCTTAACAGTTGTGCCCCTCCGAGATATTGCAATATCATTTATGCCCATCCTTTTTTGGGAATATCAGTTGCACCCCCGACTTCTTGTTGTTCTATCACTTGTGCCCCTCCGTTACTTTAGTCGTCGATGATTTGAACTTAACCATGATTTCTCAAACCATGGTTTGATTACTAGGGGCATAACTGTCAACTCCAACCTTCCCTCCTCCCATTATCTCCAGCTCATACACAATCGAGCTTCGTCTCCACCACGAGTTCCTCCCCCCGCTATGGTGCCTCCACCTCCACGCCCCGAGCTCCTCCATCCGCCCTAAGCTTTTTCCTCCGCCTCGAGCCTCTTTGTATGCCACGAGCTCCTCCCTCTGCCCCAAGCTCAACTCCCAGCCCCACACCTTCCCCTCCATGCCCGAGCTCCTCCCTTCCATCCCCAGCTCCTCCCCTCCAACCCTAACCCATCTCCCTCCCTAGCTCCTCCCCTTCTCCCCAGCTTAGCAGGCCACCTCCACCTCCTCGACGATGACGCATGCATCCTCTTTGCCTCCCCACTCCTGCAGATGCAGATCTTGACCATGATAAGCCATGCGTGCTCTTAGAGGGTGGAGGGGGTGGGGCTGGGGAGGAGGGGGAGGAGGCGGTCTTGGAGGTGGAGGGGTGACGGAGGAGGTGCTGGAGAAGGACTAGACCTAGAGGGGAATGGCCGATTGAGGAGAAGGGTCTTGAGGGGGAGGGGAGGAGGAGGACGAGGATGGCTTGGATAAGGGAGGGGCAACTGAGGAGGACGGGCAATGGGGGAGGAGGAGGGCCTCAAGGGAGAGGGCAGTGGAGGAGGAAGGGCGGAGGAGGCGAGCTTGGAGGTGGAGGGTCGATGGAGGAAGAGGGGCAGAGGAGGAGGAGGAGGGCCTAGATGGGGAGGGGCGGTAGAGGAGGAGGGGAGGGATGACGGGGGTAGAGGGCCTGGCGAGGGAGGGGTGGTGGTGAAGGATGGGCTGGAGGCAGAGGGATGACGACGAAGGCAGACCTGGAGTAGAAGGGTTGGTTGGAGGAGGAGGAAGGGCAGGAGGTAGAGGAGGGGGAAGAAGATGAAACTGGAAATTGTTACCCTTCAATTTTTAATTAGTTACCTTTATATCCCAAAAGTTAGTGGCCGTTTAGGATAAGGATTGATGGCAACTAACCAGAGGGGCATAAGTGATCATTGTGGAAGAAGTGAGGGGCTGAATTAATATTCCTAAAAAGGAAGGGATATAATTGATATTGCAATATCTCAAAAGGGCACAAATGATAAAAACCCTTCTTTATATCATGACAAAATTTTATTTCACCCTTGAATAGGGTCTAAAGTGCATAAGGGGAAACATCATGATTTTGATTGAGGCGAGGAAGCGGTCAATCCTTGATCGTGACCCAGAACTCCTCCATGCGAAGCGTATACCGGTTGTGTCGATAACTTCTAATGAAATCTCATCAATTAACTTAGCAAAGTCAATAGATCCAAGATCTTGACCTCCCCAGAGGCGTAAATGACACATAGAAAGGAGCGACACATTAAAATCATTCCCTACCAGCCAAGGGAGTGTTGGATAACTCCCTCACACATCTCTCAGGTTAGGCCATAAGACCGCATGGTTTGTTGGCAAAATGGATCAGTGCACACAGGACATCATCGTAGAAAAGTCACTGAGACTGAGATGACTCTGAAGATGCACCATCTGGACAAGTCTACCTTTAACTTCAGAGAGGAATGAGAAAGCAAAATCTCTCTGAGCAATAATGGTTCCCCAAGCTAAGTCAATAACATCCAAAGAGCTGAAAGCTGGGAATCATTTCCTCTCAGCAAGTTCCAAAGAGTAGTTGTCCACCCATGAAATTCCATCTAGGAGTAGTACAATGTCACAACACCATGATTACAACAAAGAAACCACCGATCTTTGTTTCTCTGGAACGCTCGGACCCCATACATTCCAGGTCAGAACATTCATTGGGTCAATAATTTAGGTCCCATGGCCGACACCACCCCTACAAGGCTAGCCAGAACCTTCTTTCCCTTTTCCAAGTTGTCCAGCACTTATATCACCACCGGAGCAGTCGTCTTTGTCATGGAACCCGACGAAGAAGCTCTAAGTAGACGCTTCTTTTGCACCATGTAACGCTTTGCTTTCCTACCCTTTAAACTTCCCCAACTGGAGTGGCTGTGGGAGATAGAAACAGAGGCAACTGGAACCGAAGGACCGCGACCATAGAGTTTTCCTCAGAAGCATGTGATGATCGAGATGAGTTTGCCTCCAACTCCATGCTTTCCAGAATGGATGGGGTGCAGAGACCATCTTCCCAACTGGACAGGTGGACTCGCCAAAGACTCAGCTCTGCGTAGAATCCAAGCCTGGGGTCTAGACCCTCGTTGAGAGATTTGTGTTAGCATATAGAAAAGGAAAGGGCTCTATGAAGAGTCCACGTTCAGGAAAACAAAAAACCCAAGTAGCCAAATCTGCACGACCCGATTGATGGTTAAGTTCTGAACCGATTTCAAATCCCTTACTAGAGAGCATACCCGCGCTTCGTGACGGGATAAGACGATAACAGAGAAATTTAATAAATACTGTAAAGTTTAATGGTAAATTAATTTAATAATGCAATTAGCAAGAATGCAGGTTATAGATGTTGATTTTTAAAATAGAACTGTATTTAAATCATATGTATATTTTAAGTAATTTTTTTGGGAAGCAAATAATGGAGAAAAGAAAGTGTGAAAATGCATCAAGTCAAAAAATGAAGCTAACATTTTACATAACAATTGTCTGAGAGAGAAATAATAAAACAACAAAAAGAAAGTAACTAAAAATAATGAAATTTTTTATAAGAAAAAATTCACATAACTTGTATATTTATAAACTATTATGTTAACATATTTATATATTTGATTAAGAATTTGAATAGATTTTTCTAAAAATTAATGGATTAAATTATTATTTGAATTTATACTTTTATTAGAATTATTATGATAATATTATTTCATTTTTTCTTGATATATTTTATATATTCAATATTAGTTTAAATTAACTTATTATTTATACAGTAATTGATCGATGTATGATTGTCAAAATATACTTTAGTAATCCATAGATATATAAAATGTATAAGAAATAAAAGATTTCAAATCCATTCGATAGATGGATATAATTAAAACGAAATCTAATATTTATATGTCACCATGATTTCAAAAAGATGAAGAAAAAATATGTATGTATTACATTTCAAAAAAATCAATATTATGTAATTTGAAATTATTTTCCAATTATATTTTTATTGTTTTATTAAGATTTATATATGTAAATTTAAGTTTGTTTTAAATTATTTTTAAATTATTTTTAAATTATTATTGTATTTCACAATTAAGTTTGTTTTGAATTAATTTTTAATTAGTATTATATTTCAAAGTTTTAACATCACATTTAAATATAATTAAATTTTAATACAATAATAAAATATCTTCATGAGTTTTTACCCGCATTGATTACAAAATTTGAATTTGAATAAAATACTAAGTTTGGAAAAAATGTAACTTTGAAATAATGGAGAGAGAAAGAGGGGACAGTGGGTAAAAAAGAAAGATGAAAAGTGATGTATTTATTTTAGTACAATAATAAAATATCTACATGAGATTTTAACAAAATTTGAATTTGAATAAACTACTAAGTTTGAAAAAAAATGTAACTCTGGAATAATGGAAAATTGGGAAAATCCGATGATTAATATTTTTCAATATTAAGCACATAGAAATGAATATTATTTGTTGTAAAAATACTTTTATTCTTGAAATTAATGATTATACTATCAATATATATAACAACAACTATCCAGTAAATTTTTATTAATATTTGTACTAATAGATGTTAATTTAGCAACTATTCTAAGAAAAGTTCTCCAAAAGGCCAAAAGATAATAGTTGTTATATTTCATGTTCCCTACATAATTATAACAATGAATACATTAGATAATTTTATAACAACTATCATCTGTGAATATAAATTCAACACTCGAAGATGTAGCAATGAATCCTAAAACTATTTTTTGATTATATCTTCATTTGTCACAACATATAAATAAACTTTAGGTGTTCAATATTCATATTTATCTTACATGTATGTATTTAAATTATACAATAACTAATACACAGATGACAACTATATGATAAGGTTGAAACTTGAAATAAAATAATTAACCTAGAAAATTGAAGCACATTTATATACCTCAAATTAATCTTATGATTTCCTATTGAGAACATGATTTTCTTTATTTTTGAGAGCATATTCGTTCATCATTTTCAGCATGGGAGGGAGAGAGGGGGGAGAATTTGAGAGCGAGAGAGGAGGAGAGAGAATGGGGGTAAAATGAGGGGAATGCCAACTGCCTAGTGTCGGGTATGGGGGAGGGAGAATTACCAAGAGTAACTGCCGCCGAGAAAACTAGGACGTCCACGTGGCAAGAAACTGGAAAGTTGCTCGGCTTTAGTGTTATTAATAGATTTATCCGATTCGATATTAGGAAAGTTTGATCCACAAATATATCTCGTTCCACTTCAAAATCAGAATTCTTTGAAGATGGTTATTGATGGAATCTTGATGCCAAGCGTCGAGGTTAGGTTACATCTCTTTGAATTTTAAATTTGAATCGCCTCATCTCTCGCCTCTAAATCCAGGATGTTGGAGGTTCCCAAAAATAAATCATGGTCGGCGGCGACAACAAGGGCTCTATTCGGACATGATCTCTGGTAAGTGCTCGTGTAACAATCTCAGCACCTTTTTCTAAGGGTACTTGATGAATCTGCATGTCACCATCTTTATTCATTTGTTTTAGCTTAAAATCCCTTATAAAATACATGTATATAATACTAAATCCTTATTCTTACTAACCTGCATCAATGTGTAAATATTGTACATATATTATTATTTTAACCTAAAATAAATAAAGAAAGAAAGAAAGGAAAAATAGAGAAAATAAAAAGATTGTATATATGTAATAGATGCAGGCTGACCTGAACCCTGAGAGAAGGTCAAGACTTGACCTGATCGACCAGGAATAAAGTAGGCGGAGATATGGCTTTCTCTTTTGAGCTACTGCTCTTGGTTGTACATATTTGTTTTTATTTTCGACATTATTTTATTGTTCATATTCACTTAATCTAATTCATTTTTTTCTTTCTCATACTTTTATATTTGTGTCTCTTAAACATTTTCGTTTCCTCTTTCCTACAAGGGCCCACGGAGCTAAGGAGGCGATCCTAGGAGAGCCGAAGCACCCAAGCGAAGCAGAGGCGGCTTGATTCTTCACCGATCCACATGAGAGCGTGAGAGGAGGAGAAGAAGATTTTAAGGAGATCAAGCAAAAAAATATTTTAGACTTTCTTTCTAACATTCGAACTCTTGTAAACGGACATTCATTTGTTGCGGGGTCTATTTCGCCAAGTGCCGGTGCACTTGGGGGACCTCACCGTTTTGTTTTCATCGCTTTATTTTTATTTATTTCATGTGGATTTCATGAGCTACCTATTAATTGCTTTAATTAATTTGCTTGAGCCAAGTAATTAATTAGGTCCAAAAACCCTAAATAAAAACTTCTGTACCTATAGAATATGATGTAATTGGGTAGTCAAATTTAATTGGTTCTTGCCCGTTAATAAAAGCTATTGTTAGGACGGTTAACTTGCATCATGTAGGTTAGTTTACTTTTTCTGTATTTAAATTTTGTGTGGATCACCGTGCATGAAGAGTGTTGGCGACAAGGTACGCATCTTTAACCCCTGCATGCATCATTTTATTTAATCGCGCATTGGCATTTCTGATCTCCTTCCTTATTTTCACTCACATAATTTAAAAAGGAAATTGGGCACTTGGTAGGCGATTCATTGAAAATATTCAAACCAAGTGACAACTGCCTAAAATTCGGGACTGCTAAAGCAAACTCAACCCTAAAATAAACGTAAGGAAAAATTCTTATTTTGGGGAGAGTAACCCCTCATTGTTTTATTTATTTGCAAAGTGAGAGAGGGACGACACTAGGATAGACCCACGCCCGGCTTTTTAGATAGACTATTGGTTCTCCAAAAAAGATTAGTCACTTTTCAGTGAGGAAATACGGGTAGCTGGTAAACAGTCTGATTTTTCTTAGCAGAGTGGGAGGTTTATAGGACTCTATGTAAGGCTCTGTCCTCAATTAACACGGGTAGTTGTATTCTTACGGTCCGTACTTACTCCTATACTGGCTAAAAGTGGATGCAACTAGTCGTACGAATCAAGCCAGTCTGTAGGGAAAGACATGCACATAATAGTCTTAACTCTTTCCAATATTGTATTCTCATCCAACTCTAAAAATTGAGAAGATAATTGACTGAACCTTCATGGTCTTTACATTACGTTGAGTTGGTGAATTGGGGGTATGTATTGTGTCTTATTTCTAGTGCTAGAGATCATTCCGCGCAATTTGTGCCTTCACTCATTTTCACTCTTGCATTGACCTTCGTGCTCTTGCATCCTACCTATTGATTTCGAAGATGTCGTACCGGAATATTTCTCGTTCGGACTTTGCGGACTCATTCTACACTCAGATCCATTCAACTTCTATTCGGGGAGACTCACTTCCCGAATATTCCGCATTCTCCAAGTCACCCTTCACAACTTCCATCAACCCACTATTTGAGATTGGCTTTAATCTCGAACTAGTATCTGAGACTCCATCATTTTCTAGAACTAATTGAGTGTCATGCACATTTTCAGAGTCAGACACCAGACACTTGATGCCACCAAAGGGAGGTGGAGGGGTGACGGAGGAGGTGCTGGAGAAGGACTAGACCTAGAGGGGAATGGCCGATTGAGGAGAAGGGTCTTGAGGGGGAGGGGAGGAGGAGGACGAGGATGGCTTGGATAAGGGAGGGGCAACTGAGGAGGACGGGCAATGGGGGAGGAGGAGGGCCTCAAGGGAGAGGGCAGTGGAGGAGGAAGGGCGGAGGAGGCGAGCTTGGAGGTGGAGGGTCGATGGAGGAAGAGGGGCAGAGGAGGAGGAGGAGGGCCTAGATGGGGAGGGGCGGTAGAGGAGGAGGGGAGGGATGACGGGGGTAGAGGGCCTGGCGAGGGAGGGGTGGTGGTGAAGGATGGGCTGGAGGCAGAGGGATGACGACGAAGGCAGACCTGGAGTAGAAGGGTTGGTTGGAGGAGGAGGAAGGGCAGGAGGTAGAGGAGGGGGAAGAAGATGAAACTGGAAATTGTTACCCTTCAATTTTTAATTAGTTACCTTTATATCCCAAAAGTTAGTGGCCGTTTAGGATAAGGATTGATGGCAACTAACCAGAGGGGCATAAGTGATCATTGTGGAAGAAGTGAGGGGCTGAATTAATATTCCTAAAAAGGAAGGGATATAATTGATATTGCAATATCTCAAAAGGGCACAAATGATAAAAACCCTTCTTTATATCATGACAAAATTTTATTTCACCCTTGAATAGGGTCTAAAGTGCATAAGGGGAAACATCATGATTTTGATTGAGGCGAGGAAGCGGTCAATCCTTGATCGTGACCCAGAACTCCTCCATGCGAAGCGTATACCGGTTGTGTCGATAACTTCTAATGAAATCTCATCAATTAACTTAGCAAAGTCAATAGATCCAAGATCTTGACCTCCCCAGAGGCGTAAATGACACATAGAAAGGAGCGACACATTAAAATCATTCCCTACCAGCCAAGGGAGTGTTGGATAACTCCCTCACACATCTCTCAGGTTAGGCCATAAGACCGCATGGTTTGTTGGCAAAATGGATCAGTGCACACAGGACATCATCGTAGAAAAGTCACTGAGACTGAGACGACTCTGAAGATGCACCATCTGGACAAGTCTACCTTTAACTTCAGAGAGGAATGAGAAAGCAAAATCTCTCTGAGCAATAATGGTTCCCCAAGCTAAGTCAATAACATCCAAAGAGCTGAAAGCTGGGAATCATTTCCTCTCAGCAAGTTCCAAAGAGTAGTTGTCCACCCATGAAATTCCATCTAGGAGTAGTACAATGTCACAACACCATGATTACAACAAAGAAACCACCGATCTTTGTTTCTCTGGAACGCTCGGACCCCATACATTCCAGGTCAGAACATTCATTGGGTCAATAATTTAGGTCCCATGGCCGACACCACCCCTACAAGGCTAGCCAGAACCTTCTTTCCCTTTTCGAAGTTGTCCAGCACTTATATCACCACCGGAGCAGTCGTCTTTGTCATGGAACCCGACGAAGAAGCTCTAAGTAGACGCTTCTTTTGCACCATGTAACGCTTTGCTTTCCTACCCTTTAAACTTCCCCAACTGGAGTGGCTGTGGGAGATAGAAACAGAGGCAACTGGAACCGAAGGACCGCGACCATAGAGTTTTCCTCAGAAGCATGTGATGATCGAGATGAGTTTGCCTCCAACTCCATGCTTTCCAGAATGGATGGGGTGCAGAGACCATCTTCCCAACTGGACAGGTGGACTCGCCAAAGACTCAGCTCTGCGTAGAATCCAAGCCTGGGGTCTAGACCCTCGTTGAGAGATTTGTGTTAGCATATAGAAAAGGAAAGGGCTCTATGAAGAGTCCACGTTCAGGAAAACAAAAAACCCAAGTAGCCAAATCTGCATGACCCGATTGATGGTTAAGTTCTGAACCGATTTCAAATCCCTTACTAGAGAGCATACCCGCGCTTCGTGACGGGATAAGACGATAACAGAGAAATTTAATAAATACTGTAAAGTTTAATGGTAAATAAATTTAATAATGCAATTAGCAAGAATGCAGGTTATAGATGTTGATTTTTAAAATAGAACTGTATTTAAATCATATGTATATTTTAAGTAATTTTTTTGGGAAGCAAATAATGGAGAAAAGAAAGTGTGAAAATGCATCAAGTCAAAAAATGAAGCTAACATTTTACATAACAATTGTCTGAGAGAGAAATAATAAAACAACAAAAAGAAAGTAACTAAAAATAATGAAATTTTTTATAAGAAAAAATTCACATAACTTGTATATTTATAAACTATTATGTTAACATATTTATATATTTGATTAAGAATTTGAATAGATTTTTCTAAAAATTAATGGATTAAATTATTATTTGAATTTATACTTTTATTAGAATTATTATGATAATATTATTTCATTTTTTTCTTGATATATTTTATATATTCAATATTAGTTTAAATTAACTTATTATTTATACAGTAATTGATCGATGTATGATTGTCAAAATATACTTTAGTAATCCATAGATATATAAAATGTATAAGAAATAAAAGATTTCAAATCCATTCGATAGATGGATATAATTAAAACGAAATCTAATATTTATATGTCACCATGATTTCAAAAAGATGAAGAAAAAATATGTATGTATTACATTTCAAAAAAATCAATATTATGTAATTTGAAATTATTTTCCAATTATATTTTTATTGTTTTATTAAGATTTATATATGTAAATTTAAGTTTGTTTTAAATTATTTTTAAATTATTTTTAAATTATTATTGTATTTCACAATTAAGTTTGTTTTGAATTAATTTTTAATTAGTATTATATTTCAAAATTTTAACATCACATTTAAATATAATTAAATTTTAATACAATAATAAAATATCTTCATGAGTTTTTACCCGCATTGATTACAAAATTTGAATTTGAATAAAATACTAAGTTTGGAAAAAATGTAACTTTGAAATAATGGAGAGAGAAAGAGGGGACAGTGGGTAAAAAAGAAAGATGAAAAGTGATGTATTTATTTTAGTACAATAATAAAATATCTACATGAGATTTTAACAAAATTTGAATTTGAATAAACTACTAAGTTTGAAAAAAATGTAACTCTGGAATAATGGAAAATTGGGAAAATCCGATGATTAATATTTTTCAATATTAAGCACATAGAAATGAATATTATTTGTTGTAAAAATACTTTTATTCTTGAAATTAATGATTATACTATCAATATATATAACAACAACTATCCAGTAAATTTTTATTAATATTTGTACTAATAGATGTTAATTTAGCAACTATTCTAAGAAAAGTTCTCCAAAAGGCCAAAAGATAATAGTTGTTATATTTCATGTTCCCTACATAATTATAACAATGAATACATTAGATAATTTTATAACAACTATCATCTGTGAATATAAATTCAACACTCGAAGATGTAGCAATGAATCCTAAAACTATTTTTTGATTATATCTTCATTTGTCACAACATATAAATAAACTTTAGGTGTTCAATATTCATATTTATCTTACATGTATGTATTTAAATTATACAATAACTAATACACAGATGACAACTATATGATAAGGTTGAAACTTGAAATAAAATAATTAACCTAGAAAATTGAAGCACATTTATATACCTCAAATTAATCTTATGATTTCCTATTGAGAACATGATTTTCTTTATTTTTGAGAGCATATTCGTTCATCATTTTCAGCATGGGAGGGAGAGAGGGGGGAGAATTTGAGAGCGAGAGAGGAGGAGAGAGAATGGGGGTAAAATGAGGGGAATGCCAACTGCCTAGTGTCGGGTATGGGGGAGGGAGAATTACCAAGAGTAACTGCCGCCGAGAAAACTAGGACGTCCACGTGGCAAGAAACTGGAAAGTTGCTCGGCTTTAGTGTTATTAATAGATTTATCCGATTCGATATTAGGAAAGTTTGATCCACAAATATATCTCGTTCCACTTCAAAATCAGAATTCTTTGAAGATGGTTATTGATGGAATCTTGATGCCAAGCGTCGAGGTTAGGTTACATCTCTTTGAATTTTAAATTTGAATCGCCTCATCTCTCGCCTCTAAATCCAGGATGTTGGAGGTTCCCAAAAATAAATCATGGTCGGCGGCGACAACAAGGGCTCTATTCGGACATGATCTCTGGTAAGTGCTCGTGTAACAATCTCAGCACCTTTTTCTAAGGGTACTTGATGAATCTGCATGTCACCATCTTTATTCATTTGTTTTAGCTTAAAATCCCTTATAAAATACATGTATATAATACTAAATCCTTATTCTTACTAACCTGCATCAATGTGTAAATATTGTACATATATTATTATTTTAACCTAAAATAAATAAAGAAAGAAAGAAAGGAAAAATAGAGAAAATAAAAAGATTGTATATATGTAATAGATGCAGGCTGACCTGAACCCTGAGAGAAGGTCAAGACTTGACCTGATCGACCAGGAATAAAGTAGGCGGAGATATGGCTTTCTCTTTTGAGCTACTGCTCTTGGTTGTACATATTTGTTTTTATTTTCGACATTATTTTATTGTTCATATTCACTTAATCTAATTCATTTTTTTCTTTCTCATACTTTTATATTTGTGTCTCTTAAACATTTTCGTTTCCTCTTTCCTACAAGGGCCCACGGAGCTAAGGAGGCGATCCTAGGAGAGCCGAAGCACCCAAGCGAAGCAGAGGCGGCTTGATTCTTCACCGATCCACATGAGAGCGTGAGAGGAGGAGAAGAAGATTTTAAGGAGATCAAGCAAAAAAATATTTTAGACTTTCTTTCTAACATTCGAACTCTTGTAAACGGACATTCATTTGTTGCGGGGTCTATTTCGCCAAGTGCCGGTGCACTTGGGGGACCTCACCGTTTTGTTTTCATCGCTTTATTTTTATTTATTTCATGTGGATTTCATGAGCTACCTATTAATTGCTTTAATTAATTTGCTTGAGCCAAGTAATTAATTAGGTCCAAAAACCCTAAATAAAAACTTCTGTACCTATAGAATATGATGTAATTGGGTAGTCAAATTTAATTGGTTCTTGCCCGTTAATAAAAGCTATTGTTAGGACGGTTAACTTGCATCATGTAGGTTAGTTTACTTTTTCTGTATTTAAATTTTGTGTGGATCACCGTGCATGAAGAGTGTTGGCGACAAGGTACGCATCTTTAACCCCTGCATGCATCATTTTATTTAATCGCGCATTGGCATTTCTGATCTCCTTCCTTATTTTCACTCACATAATTTAAAAAGGAAATTGGGCACTTGGTAGGCGATTCATTGAAAATATTCAAACCAAGTGACAACTGCCTAAAATTCGGGACTGCTAAAGCAAACTCAACCCTAAAATAAACGTAAGGAAAAATTCTTATTTTGGGGAGAGTAACCCCTCATTGTTTTATTTATTTGCAAAGTGAGAGAGGGACGACACTAGGATAGACCCACGCCCGGCTTTTTAGATAGACTATTGGTTCTCCAAAAAAGATTAGTCACTTTTCAGTGAGGAAATACGGGTAGCTGGTAAACAGTCTGATTTTTCTTAGCAGAGTGGGAGGTTTATAGGACTCTATGTAAGGCTCTGTCCTCAATTAACACGGGTAGTTGTATTCTTACGGTCCGTACTTACTCCTATACTGGCTAAAAGTGGATGCAACTAGTCGTACGAATCAAGCCAGTCTGTAGGGAAAGACATGCACATAATAGTCTTAACTCTTTCCAATATTGTATTCTCATCCAACTCTAAAAATTGAGAAGATAATTGACTGAACCTTCATGGTCTTTACATTACGTTGAGTTGGTGAATTGGGGGTATGTATTGTGTCTTATTTCTAGTGCTAGAGATCATTCCGCGCAATTTGTGCCTTCACTCATTTTCACTCTTGCATTGACCTTCGTGCTCTTGCATCCTACCTATTGATTTCGAAGATGTCGTACCGGAATATTTCTCGTTCGGACTTTGCGGACTCATTCTACACTCAGATCCATTCAACTTCTATTCGGGGAGACTCACTTCCCGAATATTCCGCATTCTCCAAGTCACCCTTCACAACTTCCATCAACCCACTATTTGAGATTGGCTTTAATCTCGAACTAGTATCTGAGACTCCATCATTTTCTAGAACTAATTGAGTGTCATGCACATTTTCAGAGTCAGACACCAGACACTTGATGCCACCAAAGGGAGGTGGAGGGGTGACGGAGGAGGTGCTGGAGAAGGACTAGACCTAGAGGGGAATGGCCGATTGAGGAGAAGGGTCTTGAGGGGGAGGGGAGGAGGAGGACGAGGATGGCTTGGATAAGGGAGGGGCAACTGAGGAGGACGGGCAATGGGGGAGGAGGAGGGCCTCAAGGGAGAGGGCAGTGGAGGAGGAAGGGCGGAGGAGGCGAGCTTGGAGGTGGAGGGTCGATGGAGGAAGAGGGGCAGAGGAGGAGGAGGAGGGCCTAGATGGGGAGGGGCGGTAGAGGAGGAGGGGAGGGATGACGGGGGTAGAGGGCCTGGCGAGGGAGGGGTGGTGGTGAAGGATGGGCTGGAGGCAGAGGGATGACGACGAAGGCAGACCTGGAGTAGAAGGGTTGGTTGGAGGAGGAGGAAGGGCAGGAGGTAGAGGAGGGGGAAGAAGATGAAACTGGAAATTGTTACCCTTCAATTTTTAATTAGTTACCTTTATATCCCAAAAGTTAGTGGCCGTTTAGGATAAGGATTGATGGCAACTAACTAGAGGGGCATAAGTGATCATTGTGGAAGAAGTGAGGGGCTGAATTAATATTCCTAAAAAGGAAGGGATATAATTGATATTGCAATATCTCAAAAGGGCACAAATGATAAAAACCCTTCTTTATATCATGACAAAATTTTATTTCACCCTTGAATAGGGTCTAAAGTGCATAAGGGGAAACATCATGATTTTGATTGAGGCGAGGAAGCGGTCAATCCTTGATCGTGACCCAGAACTCCTCCATGCGAAGCGTATACCGGTTGTGTCGATAACTTCTAATGAAATCTCATCAATTAACTTAGCAAAGTCAATAGATCCAAGATCTTGACCTCCCCAGAGGCGTAAATGACACATAGAAAGGAGCGACACATTAAAATCATTCCCTACCAGCCAAGGGAGTGTTGGATAACTCCCTCACACATCTCTCAGGTTAGGCCATAAGACCGCATGGTTTGTTGGCAAAATGGATCAGTGCACACAGGACATCATCGTAGAAAAGTCACTGAGACTGAGACGACTCTGAAGATGCACCATCTGGACAAGTCTACCTTTAACTTCAGAGAGGAATGAGAAAGCAAAATCTCTCTGAGCAATAATGGTTCCCCAAGCTAAGTCAATAACATCCAAAGAGCTGAAAGCTGGGAATCATTTCCTCTCAGCAAGTTCCAAAGAGTAGTTGTCCACCCATGAAATTCCATCTAGGAGTAGTACAATGTCACAACACCATGATTACAACAAAGAAACCACCGATCTTTGTTTCTCTGGAACGCTCGGACCCCATACATTCCAGGTCAGAACATTCATTGGGTCAATAATTTAGGTCCCATGGCCGACACCACCCCTACAAGGCTAGCCAGAACCTTCTTTCCCTTTTCCAAGTTGTCCAGCACTTATATCACCACCGGAGCAGTCGTCTTTGTCATGGAACCCGACGAAGAAGCTCTAAGTAGACGCTTCTTTTGCACCATGTAACGCTTTGCTTTCCTACCCTTTAAACTTCCCCAACTGGAGTGGCTGTGGGAGATAGAAACAGAGGCAACTGGAACCGAAGGACCGCGACCATAGAGTTTTCCTCAGAAGCATGTGATGATCGAGATGAGTTTGCCTCCAACTCCATGCTTTCCAGAATGGATGGGGTGCAGAGACCATCTTCCCAACTGGACAGGTGGACTCGCCAAAGACTCAGCTCTGCGTAGAATCCAAGCCTGGGGTCTAGACCCTCGTTGAGAGATTTGTGTTAGCATATAGAAAAGGAAAGGGCTCTATGAAGAGTCCACGTTCAGGAAAACAAAAAACCCAAGTAGCCAAATCTGCACGACCCGATTGATGGTTAAGTTCTGAACCGATTTCAAATCCCTTACTAGAGAGCATACCCGCGCTTCGTGACGGGATAAGACGATAACAGAGAAATTTAATAAATACTGTAAAGTTTAATGGTAAATAAATTTAATAATGCAATTAGCAAGAATGCAGGTTATAGATGTTGATTTTTAAAATAGAACTGTATTTAAATCATATGTATATTTTAAGTAATTTTTTTGGGAAGCAAATAATGGAGAAAAGAAAGTGTGAAAATGCATCAAGTCAAAAAATGAAGCTAACATTTTACATAACAATTGTCTGAGAGAGAAATAATAAAACAACAAAAAGAAAGTAACTAAAAATAATGAAATTTTTTATAAGAAAAAATTCACATAACTTGTATATTTATAAACTATTATGTTAACATATTTATATATTTGATTAAGAATTTGAATAGATTTTTCTAAAAATTAATGGATTAAATTATTATTTGAATTTATACTTTTATTAGAATTATTATGATAATATTATTTCATTTTTTTCTTGATATATTTTATATATTCAATATTAGTTTAAATTAACTTATTATTTATACAGTAATTGATCGATGTATGATTGTCAAAATATACTTTAGTAATCCATAGATATATAAAATGTATAAGAAATAAAAGATTTCAAATCCATTCGATAGATGGATATAATTAAAACGAAATCTAATATTTATATGTCACCATGATTTCAAAAAGATGAAGAAAAAATATGTATGTATTACATTTCAAAAAAATCAATATTATGTAATTTGAAATTATTTTCCAATTATATTTTTATTGTTTTATTAAGATTTATATATGTAAATTTAAGTTTGTTTTAAATTATTTTTAAATTATTTTTAAATTATTATTGTATTTCACAATTAAGTTTGTTTTGAATTAATTTTTAATTAGTATTATATTTCAAAATTTTAACATCACATTTAAATATAATTAAATTTTAATACAATAATAAAATATCTTCATGAGTTTTTACCCGCATTGATTACAAAATTTGAATTTGAATAAAATACTAAGTTTGGAAAAAATGTAACTTTGAAATAATGGAGAGAGAAAGAGGGGACAGTGGGTAAAAAAGAAAGATGAAAAGTGATGTATTTATTTTAGTACAATAATAAAATATCTACATGAGATTTTAACAAAATTTGAATTTGAATAAACTACTAAGTTTGAAAAAAATGTAACTCTGGAATAATGGAAAATTGGGAAAATCCGATGATTAATATTTTTCAATATTAAGCACATAGAAATGAATATTATTTGTTGTAAAAATACTTTTATTCTTGAAATTAATGATTATACTATCAATATATATAACAACAACTATCCAGTAAATTTTTATTAATATTTGTACTAATAGATGTTAATTTAGCAACTATTCTAAGAAAAGTTCTCCAAAAGGCCAAAAGATAATAGTTGTTATATTTCATGTTCCCTACATAATTATAACAATGAATACATTAGATAATTTTATAACAACTATCATCTGTGAATATAAATTCAACACTCGAAGATGTAGCAATGAATCCTAAAACTATTTTTTGATTATATCTTCATTTGTCACAACATATAAATAAACTTTAGGTGTTCAATATTCATATTTATCTTACATGTATGTATTTAAATTATACAATAACTAATACACAGATGACAACTATATGATAAGGTTGAAACTTGAAATAAAATAATTAACCTAGAAAATTGAAGCACATTTATATACCTCAAATTAATCTTATGATTTCCTATTGAGAACATGATTTTCTTTATTTTTGAGAGCATATTCGTTCATCATTTTCAGCATGGGAGGGAGAGAGGGGGGAGAATTTGAGAGCGAGAGAGGAGGAGAGAGAATGGGGGTAAAATGAGGGGAATGCCAACTGCCTAGTGTCGGGTATGGGGGAGGGAGAATTACCAAGAGTAACTGCCGCCGAGAAAACTAGGACGTCCACGTGGCAAGAAACTGGAAAGTTGCTCGGCTTTAGTGTTATTAATAGATTTATCCGATTCGATATTAGGAAAGTTTGATCCACAAATATATCTCGTTCCACTTCAAAATCAGAATTCTTTGAAGATGGTTATTGATGGAATCTTGATGCCAAGCGTCGAGGTTAGGTTACATCTCTTTGAATTTTAAATTTGAATCGCCTCATCTCTCGCCTCTAAATCCAGGATGTTGGAGGTTCCCAAAAATAAATCATGGTCGGCGGCGACAACAAGGGCTCTATTCGGACATGATCTCTGGTAAGTGCTCGTGTAACAATCTCAGCACCTTTTTCTAAGGGTACTTGATGAATCTGCATGTCACCATCTTTATTCATTTGTTTTAGCTTAAAATCCCTTATAAAATACATGTATATAATACTAAATCCTTATTCTTACTAACCTGCATCAATGTGTAAATATTGTACATATATTATTATTTTAACCTAAAATAAATAAAGAAAGAAAGAAAGGAAAAATAGAGAAAATAAAAAGATTGTATATATGTAATAGATGCAGGCTGACCTGAACCCTGAGAGAAGGTCAAGACTTGACCTGATCGACCAGGAATAAAGTAGGCGGAGATATGGCTTTCTCTTTTGAGCTACTGCTCTTGGTTGTACATATTTGTTTTTATTTTCGACATTATTTTATTGTTCATATTCACTTAATCTAATTCATTTTTTTCTTTCTCATACTTTTATATTTGTGTCTCTTAAACATTTTCGTTTCCTCTTTCCTACAAGGGCCCACGGAGCTAAGGAGGCGATCCTAGGAGAGCCGAAGCACCCAAGCGAAGCAGAGGCGGCTTGATTCTTCACCGATCCACATGAGAGCGTGAGAGGAGGAGAAGAAGATTTTAAGGAGATCAAGCAAAAAAATATTTTAGACTTTCTTTCTAACATTCGAACTCTTGTAAACGGACATTCATTTGTTGCGGGGTCTATTTCGCCAAGTGCCGGTGCACTTGGGGGACCTCACCGTTTTGTTTTCATCGCTTTATTTTTATTTATTTCATGTGGATTTCATGAGCTACCTATTAATTGCTTTAATTAATTTGCTTGAGCCAAGTAATTAATTAGGTCCAAAAACCCTAAATAAAAACTTCTGTACCTATAGAATATGATGTAATTGGGTAGTCAAATTTAATTGGTTCTTGCCCGTTAATAAAAGCTATTGTTAGGACGGTTAACTTGCATCATGTAGGTTAGTTTACTTTTTCTGTATTTAAATTTTGTGTGGATCACCGTGCATGAAGAGTGTTGGCGACAAGGTACGCATCTTTAACCCCTGCATGCATCATTTTATTTAATCGCGCATTGGCATTTCTGATCTCCTTCCTTATTTTCACTCACATAATTTAAAAAGGAAATTGGGCACTTGGTAGGCGATTCATTGAAAATATTCAAACCAAGTGACAACTGCCTAAAATTCGGGACTGCTAAAGCAAACTCAACCCTAAAATAAACGTAAGGAAAAATTCTTATTTTGGGGAGAGTAACCCCTCATTGTTTTATTTATTTGCAAAGTGAGAGAGGGACGACACTAGGATAGACCCACGCCCGGCTTTTTAGATAGACTATTGGTTCTCCAAAAAAGATTAGTCACTTTTCAGTGAGGAAATACGGGTAGCTGGTAAACAGTCTGATTTTTCTTAGCAGAGTGGGAGGTTTATAGGACTCTATGTAAGGCTCTGTCCTCAATTAACACGGGTAGTTGTATTCTTACGGTCCGTACTTACTCCTATACTGGCTAAAAGTGGATGCAACTAGTCGTACGAATCAAGCCAGTCTGTAGGGAAAGACATGCACATAATAGTCTTAACTCTTTCCAATATTGTATTCTCATCCAACTCTAAAAATTGAGAAGATAATTGACTGAACCTTCATGGTCTTTACATTACGTTGAGTTGGTGAATTGGGGGTATGTATTGTGTCTTATTTCTAGTGCTAGAGATCATTCCGCGCAATTTGTGCCTTCACTCATTTTCACTCTTGCATTGACCTTCGTGCTCTTGCATCCTACCTATTGATTTCGAAGATGTCGTACCGGAATATTTCTCGTTCGGACTTTGCGGACTCATTCTACACTCAGATCCATTCAACTTCTATTCGGGGAGACTCACTTCCCGAATATTCCGCATTCTCCAAGTCACCCTTCACAACTTCCATCAACCCACTATTTGAGATTGGCTTTAATCTCGAACTAGTATCTGAGACTCCATCATTTTCTAGAACTAATTGAGTGTCATGCACATTTTCAGAGTCATACACCAGACACTTGATGCCACCAAAGGGAGGTGGAGGGGTGACGGAGGAGGTGCTGGAGAAGGACTAGACCTAGAGGGGAATGGCCGATTGAGGAGAAGGGTCTTGAGGGGGAGGGGAGGAGGAGGACGAGGATGGCTTGGATAAGGGAGGGGCAACTGAGGAGGACGGGAAATGGGGGAGGAGGAGGGCCTCAAGGGAGAGGGCAGTGGAGGAGGAAGGGCGGAGGAGGCGAGCTTGGAGGTGGAGGGTCGATGGAGGAAGAGGGGCAGAGGAGGAGGAGGAGGGCCTAGATGGGGAGGGGCGGTAGAGGAGGAGGGGAGGGATGACGGGGGTAGAGGGCCTGGCGAGGGAAGGGTGGTGGTGAAGGATGGGCTGGAGGCAGAGGGATGACGACGAAGGCAGACCTGGAGTAGAAGGGTTGGTTGGAGGAGGAGGAAGGGCAGGAGGTAGAGGAGGGGGAAGAAGATGAAACTGGAAATTGTTACCCTTCAATTTTTAATTAGTTACCTTTATATCCCAAAAGTTAGTGGCCGTTTAGGATAAGGATTGATGGCAACTAACCAGAGGGGCATAAGTGATCATTGTGGAAGAAGTGAGGGGCTGAATTAATATTCCTAAAAAGGAAGGGATATAATTGATATTGCAATATCTCAAAAGGGCACAAATGATAAAAACCCTTCTTTATATCATGACAAAATTTTATTTCACCCTTGAATAGGGTCTAAAGTGCATAAGGGGAAACATCATGATTTTGATTGAGGCGAGGAAGCGGTCAATCCTTGATCGTGACCCAGAACTCCTCCATGCGAAGCGTATACCGGTTGTGTCGATAACTTCTAATGAAATCTCATCAATTAACTTAGCAAAGTCAATAGATCCAAGATCTTGACCTCCCCAGAGGCGTAAATGACACATAGAAAGGAGCGACACATTAAAATCATTCCCTACCAGCCAAGGGAGTGTTGGATAACTCCCTCACACATCTCTCAGGTTAGGCCATAAGACCGCATGGTTTGTTGGCAAAATGGATCAGTGCACACAGGACATCATCGTAGAAAAGTCACTGAGACTGAGACGACTCTGAAGATGCACCATCTGGACAAGTCTACCTTTAACTTCAGAGAGGAATGAGAAAGCAAAATCTCTCTGAGCAATAATGGTTCCCCAAGCTAAGTCAATAACATCCAAAGAGCTGAAAGCTGGGAATCATTTCCTCTCAGCAAGTTCCAAAGAGTAGTTGTCCACCCATGAAATTCCATCTAGGAGTAGTACAATGTCACAACACCATGATTACAACAAAGAAACCACCGATCTTTGTTTCTTTGGAACGCTCGGACCCCATACATTCCAGGTCAGAACATTCATTGGGTCAATAATTTAGGTCCCATGGCCGACACCACCCCTACAAGGCTAGCCAGAACCTTCTTTCCCTTTTCCAAGTTGTCCAGCACTTATATCACCACCGGAGCAGTCGTCTTTGTCATGGAACCCGACGAAGAAGCTCTAAGTAGACGCTTCTTTTGCACCATGTAACGCTTTGCTTTCCTACCCTTTAAACTTCCCCAACTGGAGTGGCTGTGGGAGATAGAAACAGAGGCAACTGGAATCGAAGGACCGCGACCATAGAGTTTTCCTCAGAAGCATGTGATGATCGAGATGAGTTTGCCTTCAACTCCATGCTTTCCAGAATGGATGGGGTGCAGAGACCATCTTCCCAACTGGACAGGTGGACTCGCCAAAGACTCAGCTCTGCGTAGAATCCAAGCCTGGGGTCTAGACCCTCGTTGAGAGATTTGTGTTAGCATATAGAAAAGGAAAGGGCTCTATGAAGAGTCCACGTTCAGGAAAACAAAAAACCCAAGTAGCCAAATCTGCACGACCCGATTGATGGTTAAGTTCTGAACCGATTTCAAATCCCTTACTAGAGAGCATACCCGCGCTTCGTGACGGGATAAGACGATAACAGAGAAATTTAATAAATACTGTAAAGTTTAATGGTAAATAAATTTAATAATGCAATTAGCAAGAATGCAGGTTATAGATGTTGATTTTTAAAATAGAACTGTATTTAAATCATATGTATATTTTAAGTAATTTTTTTGGGAAGCAAATAATGGAGAAAAGAAAGTGTGAAAATGCATCAAGTCAAAAAATGAAGCTAACATTTTACATAACAATTGTCTGAGAGAGAAATAATAAAACAACAAAAAGAAAGTAACTAAAAATAATGAAATTTTTTATAAGAAAAAATTCACATAACTTGTATATTTATAAACTATTATGTTAACATATTTATATATTTGATTAAGAATTTGAATAGATTTTTCTAAAAATTAATGGATTAAATTATTATTTGAATTTATACTTTTATTAGAATTATTATGATAATATTATTTCATTTTTTTCTTGATATATTTTATATATTCAATATTAGTTTAAATTAACTTATTATTTATACAGTAATTGATCGATGTATGATTGTCAAAATATACTTTAGTAATCCATAGATATATAAAATGTATAAGAAATAAAAGATTTCAAATCCATTCGATAGATGGATATAATTAAAACGAAATCTAATATTTATATGTCACCATGATTTCAAAAAGATGAAGAAAAAATATGTATGTATTACATTTCAAAAAAATCAATATTATGTAATTTGAAATTATTTTCCAATTATATTTTTATTGTTTTATTAAGATTTATATATGTAAATTTAAGTTTGTTTTAAATTATTT
Organism: Ottelia alismoides; assembly: GCA_037367405.1. Taxonomy (NCBI): domain Eukaryota; kingdom Viridiplantae; phylum Streptophyta; class Magnoliopsida; order Alismatales; family Hydrocharitaceae; genus Ottelia; species Ottelia alismoides. Next base: position 1,782,679 of record JAZKJV010003589.1, read on the forward strand.
TTAAATTATTTTTAAATTATTATTGTATTTCACAATTAAGTTTGTTTTGAATTAATTTTTAATTAGTATTATATTTCAAAATTTTAACATCACATTTAAATATAATTAAATTTTAATACAATAATAAAATATCTTCATGAGTTTTTACCCGCATTGATTACAAAATTTGAATTTGAATAAAATACTAAGTTTGGAAAAAATGTAACTTTGAAATAATGGAGAGAGAAAGAGGGGACAGTGGGTAAAAAAGAAAGATGAAAAGTGATGTATTTATTTTAGTACAATAATAAAATATCTACATGAGATTTTAACAAAATTTGAATTTGAATAAACTACTAAGTTTGAAAAAAAATGTAACTCTGGAATAATGGAAAATTGGGAAAATCCGATGATTAATATTTTTCAATATTAAGCACATAGAAATGAATATTATTTGTTGTAAAAATACTTTTATTCTTGAAATTAATGATTATACTATCAATATATATAACAACAACTATCCAGTAAATTTTTATTAATATTTGTACTAATAGATGTTAATTTAGCAACTATTCTAAGAAAAGTTCTCCAAAAGGCCAAAAGATAATAGTTGTTATATTTCATGTTCCCTACATAATTATAACAATGAATACATTAGATAATTTTATAACAACTATCATCTGTGAATATAAATTCAACACTCGAAGATGTAGCAATGAATCCTAAAACTATTTTTTGATTATATCTTCATTTGTCACAACATATAAATAAGCTTTAGGTGTTCAATATTCATATTTATCTTACATGTATGTATTTAAATTATACAATAACTAATACACAGATGACAACTATATGATAAGGTTGAAACTTGAAATAAAATAATTAACCTAGAAAATTGAAGCACATTTATATACCTCAAATTAATCTTATGATTTCCTATTGAGAACATGATTTTCTTTATTTTTGAGAGCATATTCGTTCATCATTTTCAGCATGGGAGGGAGAGAGGGGGGAGAATTTGAGAGCGAGAGAGGAGGAGAGAGAATGGGGGTAAAATGAGGGGAATGCCAACTGCCTAGTGTCGGGTATGGGGGAGGGAGAATTACCAAGAGTAACTGCCGCCGAGAAAACTAGGACGTCCACGTGGCAAGAAACTGGAAAGTTGCTCGGCTTTAGTGTTATTAATAGATTTATCCGATTCGATATTAGGAAAGTTTGATCCACAAATATATCTCGTTCCACTTCAAAATCAGAATTCTTTGAAGATGGTTATTGATGGAATCTTGATGCCAAGCGTCGAGGTTAGGTTACATCTCTTTGAATTTTAAATTTGAATCGCCTCATCTCTCGCCTCTAAATCCAGGATGTTGGAGGTTCCCAAAAATAAATCATGGTCGGCGGCGACAACAAGGGCTCTATTCGGACATGATCTCTGGTAAGTGCTCGTGTAACAATCTCAGCACCTTTTTCTAAGGGTACTTGATGAATCTGCATGTCACCATCTTTATTCATTTGTTTTAGCTTAAAATCCCTTATAAAATACATGTATATAATACTAAATCCTTATTCTTACTAACCTGCATCAATGTGTAAATATTGTACATATATTATTATTTTAACCTAAAATAAATAAAGAAAGAAAGAAAGGAAAAATAGAGAAAATAAAAAGATTGTATATATGTAATAGATGCAGGCTGACCTGAACCCTGAGAGAAGGTCAAGACTTGACCTGATCGACCAGGAATAAAGTAGGCGGAGATATGGCTTTCTCTTTTGAGCTACTGCTCTTGGTTGTACATATTTGTTTTTATTTTCGACATTATTTTATTGTTCATATTCACTTAATCTAATTCATTTTTTTCTTTCTCATACTTTTATATTTGTGTCTCTTAAACATTTTCGTTTCCTCTTTCCTACAAGGGCCCACGGAGCTAAGGAGGCGATCCTAGGAGAGCCGAAGCACCCAAGCGAAGCAGAGGCGGCTTGATTCTTCACCGATCCACATGAGAGCGTGAGAGGAGGAGAAGAAGATTTTAAGGAGATCAAGCAAAAAAATATTTTAGACTTTCTTTCTAACATTTGAACTCTTGTAAACGGACATTCATTTGTTGCGGGGTCTATTTCGCCAAGTGCCGGTGCACTTGGGGGACCTCACCGTTTTGTTTTCATCGCTTTATTTTTATTTATTTCATGTGGATTTCATGAGCTACCTATTAATTGCTTTAATTAATTTGCTTGAGCCAAGTAATTAATTAGGTCCAAAAACCCTAAATAAAAACTTCTGTACCTATAGAATATGATGTAATTGGGTAGTCAAATTTAATTGGTTCTTGCCCGTTAATAAAAGCTATTGTTAGGACGGTTAACTTGCATCATGTAGGTTAGTTTACTTTTTCTGTATTTAAATTTTGTGTGGATCACCGTGCATGAAGAGTGTTGGCGACAAGGTACGCATCTTTAACCCCTGCATGCATCATTTTATTTAATCGCGCATTGGCATTTCTGATCTCCTTCCTTATTTTCACTCACATAATTTAAAAAGGAAATTGGGCACTTGGTAGGCGATTCATTGAAAATATTCAAACGAAGTGACAACTGCCTAAAATTCGGGACTGCTAAAGCAAACTCAACCCTAAAATAAACGTAAGGAAAAATTCTTATTTTGGGGAGAGTAACCCCTCATTGTTTTATTTATTTGCAAAGTGAGAGAGGGACGACACTAGGATAGACCCACGCCCGGCTTTTTAGATAGACTATTGGTTCTCCAAAAAAGATTAGTCACTTTTCAGTGAGGAAATACGGGTAGCTGGTAAACAGTCTGATTTTTCTTAGCAGAGTGGGAGGTTTATAGGACTCTATGTAAGGCTCTGTCCTCAATTAACACGGGTAGTTGTATTCTTACGGTCCGTACTTACTCCTATACTGGCTAAAAGTGGATGCAACTAGTCGTACGAATCAAGCCAGTCTGTAGGGAAAGACATGCACATAATAGTCTTAACTCTTTCCAATATTGTATTCTCATCCAACTCTAAAAATTGAGAAGATAATTGACTGAACCTTCATGGTCTTTACATTACGTTGAGTTGGTGAATTGGGGGTATGTATTGTGTCTTATTTCTAGTGCTAGAGATCATTCCGCGCAATTTGTGCCTTCACTCATTTTCACTCTTGCATTGACCTTCGTGCTCTTGCATCCTACCTATTGATTTCGAAGATGTCGTACCGGAATATTTCTCGTTCGGACTTTGCGGACTCATTCTACACTCAGATCCATTCAACTTCTATTCGGGGAGACTCACTTCCCGAATATTCCGCATTCTCCAAGTCACCCTTCACAACTTCCATCAACCCACTATTTGAGATTGGCTTTAATCTCGAACTAGTATCTGAGACTCCATCATTTTCTAGAACTAATTGAGTGTCATGCACATTTTCAGAGTCAGACACCAGACACTTGATGCCACCAAAGGGAAAGGGAACCATGTCGGAGCAGAGCGAGATCAACAACACCATGATAGCCTCCATTCAGTCAATTCAAGGCCAGTTAACAGAGCATGTTAATTTTTAGACCGCATTGAGAGACATGACTCTCGAGTTGAGGAAAGAAAGACAAGATTGGAGAGAGGAGGGTAGAAACAATCGTGGAGGTGGGAATGGGGGAGAAGACCCTAACATAGAACCTATGGCTAAGCTTACATTAAAAGATGCTTATAATGCAGGGGTAGGACATACAAGTTCTTGGATACAAATCCCTATGATTCATGGACATTTCGAACTTAAGCCCACTATTTTGTCTTTTCTCCCAATATTCCATGGAAATATTAATGAAGAACCTTATGTACACTTCCAACAATTCGATCGCATTTGTGGAACAATATACTACCCAAATGTCCCGTTAGAGGTAGTGAAGATGACCGCATTCCCATTCAGTCTAATGGACAAAGCTTTATATTGGTTAAATCCCTTGGGGGAGGTTGTCACTACTTGGGAAGAGTTGTGGTCCACATTTCTGAACAAATATTACCCGCTCGAATGACTCAACGAAATGCAATCCTTGATTGATAACTTCTCACAGATGTCCCATGAGCCTATTCACGAGGCGTGGGAAAGATTTAAAGATCTGACGAAGAAGTACCCCCATCATGATATTACAAAGACAAGCCTTGTGCAAAATTTCTTTGGGGTTTAAGCATAGAGAATCAGAAGCTGGTAGATGTCGCTTGTGGGGGGAGTCACCTCAACAAGGACGAGGATGTCCTTTATCAAATTTTTGAGGAGATGGCAGAGAGTTCAGCAACTCTTTCTTCTTCACGTGCTTTTCAGAAGCACCTCATCACCTCTCCAGCAGTATCCCACAAGGTTGTCAATATGACGTCATCAAACGAAGTGGATAGGGTGGACAGCTCTGACATGACCATCATTGGAAACCACCTATCCAAATTGGACATAATTGAGAAACAATCCAAGGAGCTTGAGAAGATTCAAGTGATCGAACAGAGGATGAAGAACCTGGATAAGTTGGATGAGATGACAAAGCACCTGGAGCTTCTTGTGAGTTAATCAATGCAGTCACAGTGCGAGTGCAACAACCGATACCTCTACTGGGGAGAAGACTTCTTCCAACAAGCAGAGTAGTGGAGGACCATCCACAATTCAGCACTTCTACTACATGCATACCCCTGATTAGGTCCATCAGCATTTACAACAGATAGTTTCGTACCAACAAGAGGTAGCCTATATTCCTAAGCAACAGTCTCCACCTCCACCTATCATTCAGGAGGTGAATGGTATATGGTTCGACTGTGAGCGAAACTAGCCCTGTCCGTCGGGGCAAGGCCAGTTGGGTTCACATCAGGGTCAGATACCCGCCCACCAGTTTCAGGGAGGCAGGCACCAGCAGTTCCAACCTCACTACAATCTCCACCACAGTTCCAAAACTGAAGACAAGTCCAGCAGCAACAACAGTCTGCATATTTCCCTCATCCTAACCAAATGCAGACTGCATATTATGGACAATATCCTCCTCCTCCTCCTCCTAATTATTAGAATCTGTATGGTTACCAACAACCTCCACACTATTAATCTCAGCGATAGTCAATCAATGAGTACCCTGTGGCTCCTTCAATCAACCCAGCACTGGACCAACTTGCATTTCTCATGAACATGAACGAACTGACTCAGTGGGTCGACGACCTGACCACCACCAAGATACTAATTCCAGCACAGGTCGAAACCAACCCCAATAACTTCAGACGCAAGAAGCATGTATCCAATAGCCCACCCACACTCAAGATAGGTATATCCCTTGATTTTACATGTTTATCTGACGCCATTCATCTTAGGAGCGGTAGGAAATTGCAGCCGCCTACGCACCAGTTGGAGTTGGGAGATCGAACAAATGAGAGAGCATCATCTTCCACATCATCTCCTTCACCAACAATCGAGAGGCCCGGTGTAGCAGCACCCAAGTCTGGAGTTTTACCATCTTCACCACCACCTTCACATTCATCAGGCAGATGTAGATCACCATCATCAGGGGAGAATATACCAGTCACAGATTCTTCCTCTTCACTAGCAACAACATTCCGTTCTGTTTTGAATTCAGATTTTTCTTCACCTAATTTGGACAACATTGTACAGGCTGATTCTGGTTGTCCTTTTGTACATGTGGATTCTACTTTGAATAATGGAAATGAAAGTTTGAATGTTTCTTCTGATCCGTGCCATTTCCTTCTGCCCTTAAATCTAAAAAAATGCAAAACTTAAAAACGATCCTATCTGATCATGGAGTGGTTGAGATCTTACCGAATATCTTTTTAAAGATGTCGCTCCTTAAGGCCATGGATTATATGTCTGCGGTGAAAAAGGGAATGAAAGAGACATGTACACAAAAGCGTCAACCAAGGCAAAACAGACGAAAGGAAACAAAGAAACACATCTTTACCATGGCCATAGTTCATTCCATCAGTAACCTCTCACCTAAAAAGAGAGACAAGGGATCACCTCACATTCGTTGCCATATCTTTGATCAGGAATTCGACCACACTCTTCTTGATAGCAGTTCCTTCATCAATCTCATGCCTTCCTCTTTGCTAACCGAATTTCGGTTAAGGCTTCTTAAAACAACCAGGATGATCCTTCAGTTTGCTGATAGATAAATTAAGAGGTCAAGAGGTATTTTAGAGGATGTTATTGTAACGGTGCAGGGGATGAAATTCCCTGTTGATTTTGTTGTCATGGATATGGACACACCTGCACCGTTACTCCATTCCCTGATCATATTAGGCTGATCGTTCCTCCGAACAGTCGAGGCAGCAACTTATTATAGTACTGGAGAGATCATCTTTCACTCTTGCAGTGATAAGGTGAAAATTGAGACGATGTCTGATCCTATACCATCACCGCCACCAGCAGCAGATGAGACAGAGAAAGTTATACCAGAGCCAGAGGACTACGATTTTCTTCTTGAATTCCAAGAGACAGATCTTTTCACTGATTTCATAGATACCCGGGAGTTCCTTTCCCAAAAAGACTATATGGAAAGCACAGTCGACATGAGTTCCCTTGGTGGTACAATTGAGCTAGTTGCTAATGGGCAGTTTGAGCTGATTTTTGAGGATCAATCTAAGTCTTTAGAGGCACCTTCTGATATTATTTTGACATACTTTTCTGAGATTACTGATGATATGCCTCATTCTGAGAGTTTTGAGGTACGGATATCTGAGCCATTCGTTGAATTTCCTGAGTTATGTATAGATGAGAGACATCTTTCTGAGCTTATTGCTGAGATATGTGAACTGTTAATTGACAAGAATGTTGAACACCTCGATGAGCCCCTCCTTTCTGAGCGGAGATCATTCATTGCAGATCTATCAGAGATTTCACTTGCTGAGCCGTTAGTAGCCAAGGTGGACAGTCCACAGAGTACATATGGCATACCGTCTACCAATACAGTAGCAGAAGTTATTGTAGAGCTGATTCAAACCCCACCTGAGCTCAAGGTTTTACCATCAACGTTGAAATATGCCTTCCTTGCAGATCCCCCCTATATGTTTCTGGTCATCCTCAGCTCGCAGTTGACCGCTGAACAAGAATCTCACGTGCTAGAGGTTCTTGAGAGAAACCTCAAGGCCATAGGATGGATTATATCTGATCTCCGTTGGATTAACCCAGCTTTGTGCTCGCATCATATCTACCCAGAGGATGATTGTAAACCCTCCCATGAATGTCAACGTCATTTAAATCCAAATCTAAGGGAGGTTGTCACGAAGGAGATCGGAAAATGGTGTGATGCTGGCTTTATATATCCCATTTTGGATTCCAAGTGGGTCAGCCCTTTACATGTAGTCCCAAAGAAATCTGGATTATGATCGTAAAGAATAACTGTGGTGAGGAGATTCCGACCCGGTTTAAGGATATGGGAAGATCCTTAAACGCATCACATAAGTGTGAGGATTGCATCGTATGCGATCGCGAGCGACTAGTCTCACTAGTGCTCGATGTAGTGGAAATTAAAGAAATTTTCATAAGATGAAACCACATGATCCAAGAACACTTCTCGATCGTTTCATCTAAACCACAAACAAGTATTAGGGTTACCTCTTGAAGCGTGGGTTGCGATCTAGTCTCTAAACGAAGAGATCTCCTGTCTCAAGTCCGATCTGACGGAGGAGATGCTTGCGAGCGTGTTGATGAAACACGTGCTCCTCGCAATCCATGTTGATGATCCAAGCGGCTGATCTCCTGATCTCGACACACGAGATCTGACGTATTCTTCACGAGCGAAGAGCACTGAAGGAGACAGAGATCCACGAGCAAACGATCGGGCAGCATAACGACGATGCTGTGCGATGGAGGATCTCTCTAGGGCATCCATGGTGGATGACCATATGAGAGAGAGAGTGTGTGTATGTGGGCATGTAGAGAGAAAGAGAGAGAGAGAGAGAGAGAGAGAGACATGTTCTCATTAGCATATGAAGAGCAAGGGATGCCCTTCTATTTATAATATTTTGGGATCCATGGATCTCAATCCATGAGCAACACAAATCCAATGGCTCTCATTGATTTGTGTTTCTTTTAATGGCTAAGATTTGTGTTGGTAAAAACCAACAACAATTAATTTAATTTAGATTAATTGTATAATGATAAATCAATATGATTTAATCCCAAATTAAATCAATCAAGCATGGAGATTATGGAATGAAGATTGCCTCCTTCCATAATATGGGATTTGTGGCAATCTCATGTAATCTCATGAGATTATATTATTCCATGGAAATCTCCAAGATTTACAACAACACTTGTTGTAAATTATTCAACAAAAATAATTCATAATTATTTTATGAATATTGCAATCTTGCCATTGGAAAATTGTGAATCACATTCACAATCCAAAATAAAAAGTGAATTACATTTTCAATTAATTGTCTAATGCGAATCTAATTCACATCAACATTTAATTAACAAATGTAAATTACAAATTGCTCTCTCTTATATATTATAAATCACATTTATAATATATATGATTAATATGGATAGTGCTATCCACATTATTCATATCCATGAAATTTAAACCACATTAAATCATCTTGGATCTCTATTCTAACGTGCCTAAATAATGTGAATCAAATTCATATTATTTACATCTTTGATAATTAAATCACATTTAGTTATCTAAGGTAACTCTCCTTATAATATGAATCAAATTCATATTATTCATGATAAATAAATTACATTTAATTATCCATTTTTTCAAAGCTTGGATACATATATCAACAATGAAATTATCCTGAACTCTTTCAAGGATAATGCGCTTTCTCCGCGGATACTTGGAGATAAGGACATGGTGATTGTATTGTTCCACGTATAGTGACTTGGATATTGAGATTACATCTCAAATCTAGATCTCGAGCCTCTCATAGATGCTTGATTAAATCAAGACCGTAAATCTAATCTTCTCATTGCATCTGAATCACATTCAGATCAATGTCCAATATTTAGACCAAGATCAGATCACTTCTCTACTGAGAGGAGTCACTAAAATCCAAACCCGTTTCATCACTCTCTAAGAATTGAAGCGTCATGGTTATACAATCGTTTATGATCACATCACCCTCAGGTATTCCCAATACCTGTACATCCTGCATACTGGAAGATCCAGATTAATCATGAAGTATAAGGTCAATTTTACACTATCTACTTCAGGGATTTATCATTAAGTTTCTCATTTGACTATTGGGAGTTGGTATCAATCATATACCTTCCAAAAGCATATATCATACCTAGGTGTTGATCATATACTTTCCAAAAGCATATATCAAACCTACAAATTCAGTCAAGCTTCCAAAGCGAGATTACCGTGCACGAAATTTGATCCTTTCCAATATCTCATGAGTGAGCTCATGTCTTCCGGTTCAGTAATGAACCTATATGATCCCTTTGAGAGATCGTATTACTCATATGCCCTTATATGCACACCAGCACGCCAATGTATAGACCTTGATTAGGTCATCAACCTATTGGTCTGCCAAATGTACATACTCAGACATATAGTAACACATCTGTCTCCGGTCAGATGATGCGTGCTGATATCGTGACAGCATACGACATAGGACTTTGGTTATCTCGATCTCCTTAAGTCAACTCTTTGACCTAACTTATCTAGCACCTCCGAATCTCTATTCTTATGCAGAGGACATGCATCAAGAGGTCGGTTAGATATTAGACTTTAGAGTAAGGATTGCCATCTCCTTCTCTGGCTGGAGATCGTCTCTTAATAATCATTTGACGGTGCTTGATGAGTCCTCAATCTAACTCTTTAGATATTCATCATAGCACCAGCCTCTATGATTCAATAATTGAATCAACAGCTGTATGATCATCAAGATGGTCATGGTACATAACCCTAATTGTACTAAGGGGCCTAATATGCAAATTAATTATTCTTCATTTCTGATCAGAGAATGATATTCGTAATAACATTTATTGCATAATGGCTCGCTGTGGGCTCGCATGTCCAACAATCTCCCACTAGCCCAAAGAGCAATTAATGGGCTAATCATTTAAACCCATACTCATGTGACAATCATAGGCTATTTAGAAAATAGCTAGGTAAGATGATCAATCACTTTGTTCACAAGAGACTATACCAAGTCTTTTACATCACTTGCATATCTCCGAGTAACAGTTCTCGCATTCAATGCGAAAATTGCATCTTATGCAACCAATACTCAACATTGTTAGTTATAGTGTTGTTGACACTACAACTTAATAGTCGTTATTATAACCAGTATGTAGTTTCTATCATCCTTATTAGAATACAGTTAATCCTGGAGATCTCTATCTCCTAAGGTATCCACAGTTAAGACCTTTTAGATCACTATCTATAAAGTCTTAATTTCTCGAAGATAAGACTTAGAGATCACTATCTCCAAAGCCTTGTCATCTTTGAAGATATTGTTATTACTGCAATCAAGTGTTTTATTTCCATAGTAGGATTAGTAACCGTCTACTACGCCCACTGCATGGCAGACATCTGGCTTTTGTACACGTCTAGCATACACCCGGCTTCTCGGAACTGATGCGCAAGGGCAAGCAGTTTTAGCATTCACATCCTCAACTCTTTGAGATGTTATCCCTTTAGATAGGTCAGTACCATATCTTAAGGGAAAGAAGCCTTTCTTGGATTTTTTCAGAAAATGGAAATGTCCAAGGTGTACTATTAATGTGACGGTCCCAATACCCTCTTTCTTTGCTTCTGAACAACTTCAGAACTAAGATCTAAGAGGTATCGTTAAGATCATATCTCGAGGTATGGAACAACCATATTATAAAATACTTATTATTATCTTCCTTATATCATTCCAAATGATTATGATATTATCTACATTTAGCAAGATGAACACAATGGCATTCCCACTAAGCTTCACATGGTTCATTAAGATTCTATCTGAAATCATTTCATCAAATCTTATATTCCAACTACAAGAAGCTTATTTGAGTCCATAGATGGAATTCCATAGTTTGCACACCTTGCTTTCCTCAATTATGAAGCCCTGAGGCTACTTCATGTGAATATCCTCAGAGAGGTATTCATAGAGGAATGCAATCTTGACTCACATCACGAAGATGTCATAGTCAAGTTGCGTAACTATAGTTAGCAATATTCTGATGGGTTTAAGTATGGTCGCTGAAGAGCAAGTCTCATCGCAAGTGATGTCTTCTCTTTGGTGTGTAGCTCATGACTACGAACCGTGCTTTGAAGGTCTCTACCTTCTCATCAGGTTCCCTCTTTCTTCTGAAGATCCATTTACACCTTAATGGGTCTAACCTTATAGGTGGATTCTCGAGGGGTCCATATACAACTCTTGTATATGAAGTCTACATTGGATTTTTATTGCTAACATCCATCTTTCCATATCATCTTTCCATATCATGATCCTCAGGAGCTTCATCACATGAATTCCGATCATTTTCAGACTTAACTGACACATATAATACATCTTCAAACTTATTTGAAGAAGTATTAGTGTTTCATCTTTAATTATTCTTTTAGTTTCCGATTTCTGGAGCCTCATTATCTTTTCAAGATTAAATGAGTTCCTTTACTTCATTTATATCTTGATTCTCAAGAGAGTCATCATCTAAGAATCACATTCTCAGAGTTGAGATCTTTTAAGAATCTCAAGGTCATAAAGTAGGTATCCAATACCATCCTTTATTTTCCTAATGAAGTAGCACTCTCCAGTGCCAGATTCCAGCTTACTTGCATGGAACCTTATTAAGGACATATATTGTAGTCTCTACTACAAATATATACCTGGAAACTAAGGGATAATTATGCTAAGATTCATCATTGATAAGATCATGTCACACATGATCAATTGTATCTCCCTACAACTCTATTGAGTTTAGGTGTATCAAGAGGAGTGAGATAGAAATGACACTCATATCTCCATGAGGTATTTCTTGAATTCATCTAACAGGTACATGCTACCTCGGTTAGATCAAATTCATTTCACCTTCCTTCAAACTTTGGTTCTAAACCAAAATTGTGCAATCTTTGAACATTTCAAAGCTTTCTAAGGTGAAGGGGAGAAATCTCATATCATACATAATCATCAATAGATATCACATATCCATAATGTTTACTATGATATAGATGATTCACATACATCAATATGTATGAGATCCTGAATACCTTGACATCTTACACCTTTCCCAAAGAAGGGTGTATTGGATATTTTACTTTGAATACAATATTCAAAAGTATGCAAGTTTTGAAATTTTAGACATTCTAAAGTTTCATCTCTTACTAGTCTATTGATCTCATCAATAGACTTATGTCCAAGGTTTGATGCCGTATCATTATCAAATGATCTTCATCGTCCTATTGATCTTTAAAGGTTTAATTTTCAGTATTAGAAATGTTAACGAACCATTCATTAATTTTCTAATTTAAAAGAGTCCACTATGTTTTAGATTACTATTTGAAATATCTCCATCATAACTCTTTATGATAGGTCTATTACAGAATTCATGTTTATTTCCAACATTTAGAAATAAACAATGAGTGTATTCTAATATCTAGGTCATAGAGACATTCTCTAGGACTAAGGGCTCTCCCACTGAAATTATGAAGTCTATCAATCCAGAAGAGATTGTTGCAACAATTGCATCAATGTCCATGTGGATGACTATTAAACCTTAAAATCAAATTTCTAATATTCTAATACATATGCAACCAATTGTAAGTGTCCTTAGAAGATTGAGATACAATTATTAGACTTTATCTTATCAAATAAGTAAGCCAATTTCAATGATTATATGTAGATTATTCTGATGTACTATCCAATTCATTCTCTAAGGATTACAGATAGATTTGATAGTCATACGATCAACACATCAACTTATTGCAGTATTGGCATTCATCCAACTCTTTGGATGTCATATGGAAGTCACAGAAGTACAGTCAACTCTTTGACTTTCCTTCTTACTTGGGTCCAACCCATGCTTCCACTGCGCACCCTTTATCTATAAGCAACCATTGCTCAAGACAAAGGATCTCTTATGTTGAAATCAAAAATTTCAATATAAGAGTATTTCAACATTTATACATGCTTCATTCAATTCATACAATATGAATAATATGAAGCATCATGAATGACCAGAGTATAGACAGTAGAATGATGACACTTATCGTATCTACATCCATCTAAACTCTTAAAACATTGGTTCATGTAGGTACTCAAACAATTTGAATACATCATCTCTTATAGAGCCACCATTCTGCATGATGCAGAGAACCACGCCATTCATGATAAAATGTCAAGAGCACATATGCATGCCAAAACATATTCTTAGATTTTATAAAAATTATTCGACAATTTCGATCATCATCGACATGTCACTTCCAAAGTACATTCGATGAGAGATCAAGACTGTAGAGACATACAAACCTTAGGGTTGTAGTCCTATTGTTTATTTAATTGTCATTCCCCATTATTATAGGGAAACTTGCACATTGCAACCACATACATTATGTGTTCAACTGCAAGTACAACATCTTGATCATGGATCCAATCCATGATATTATACTGGTTATTATTGAGTATATTATTGAGTGTGTTTAATGAAGGATTATCTGAAATAAGAAATTTGCATAAATATATATAAATATATATACACACATTTTATTTTGATTTAGGATTTTTTATATCAAAGTTGTCTTGTCTTGTCAACACTGAAAGTTCATTCCCTTAATCACTTTCAATGTAAGAGATATACTTACCATTATATCTCAACAAGATCTGGGTTCTCCTTTCTAACTTTGTTACATCCCAAAATATGAGAACTTGTAACTCAGATAAAAAGAAGCGGGAACACATTCTGCCTTGCAAGTCCAACTTGCATCTCCCAATTCGATTTTTAACACCCAAGCCCACCACCCCTAAAGTGTTGACCCGTCATTAATTGAACCAACCGTCAACATGAATAGTACTCGCTATGCGCAATCCAATATCACCCCAATAATATGAGGACCCGATATTGGGGTCACTACGCATACGACCTTACTCTTTCGAGAAGCAAAGAGCCCGATCCAGATGCGCTTGCATACAGGAGCTGTCACTTTGAACACGCGTCTCCTACATACAATCCCTGGCGACGGAACCCTCTGCCTTGACGGGAGACCATGGATGATGGATGCCACTTATGTGATCCTCCATATCATATTCAAATTCTAATTAAACATCATGAATCATATTCATTATGATTAATTCTTCCAAGGAAAATAACATCTCTATTCATAATAGAGTGTTTTAATTTTAATTGAATTCCAATTAATCTATTCATATTAAATGAATGATCCAATTAATATCCAACAAACAATCTTTATTGTTACTTGAATTATGGTATTACCTCAAATACGTATTATTCTGAATTTTAATAACTAGAAAAATACACCACGATCTCTCCGATTAGACACCAATCCACCTCGGGAAAAGATAATGCCAAATTGATCATTGTGTACTTGAGATTATAATCAGTCTTTCAATCGAAGTTATACCATATGTAATAATAATAAAAACATTTTTGATTAACATTATAATGAGATTTGCTAAATAAATCCCAAATCCTATTCAAGCAACATTGTTTGTTGGAAAGTGGATTGTGTAAATCAAGTAACCAATTTGTGATTTAGATCACATCTAATCAAATATTGGTTAAGGCAATGTCATTTAAGGAAATAATTATCATCAAATATTTCACAAATATTTATCCATAATTATTCTAGGAAACTAAACCATTTAATTTCACTAATTAATTAAATGACAATCACAAGGTTGTTGATTAGGAAAGTAATTTCCAGCAGTGACCATCCCTTACTAAAATTAGCATATCTCAATCAATTTAAATCCAAATTAAGAAAAGTAAGTTTCCAAAGTTTGCTAATTTGATTTACAATAGAACCTAAGTGATTTGCACACATTTCAAGGCATTTCAAATCCGTAATTAACTCTTTAATTATGTTAAGATTCGCAGTCCCCGAAACTGTGGATACATGTTCACTAATTTGGTCATAACTTGAGCAAAACGGATTCGAAATCATGCAAACTCAGATCCTACGGTTTCCTTGTTTAATGAGGAACGAAAATAAATTATTATTTTCGTGTTTAAACAATTTAAACAGAGCCGAAAATAATCACAAAATAGAGATGCGAAAATAAAATGCGATAAAACGTTCGCAACCCTAACGAACCCAAGTCGGCTTAGGTTTATGGATCGTATCCAAAACCTTCAACCTGTCTCTGATACCACTTTGAGGATATGGGAAGATCCTTAAGCGCATCACAGAAGCGTGAGGATTGCATCGTATGCGATCGCGAGCGACTAGTCGCACTAGTGGCTCGATGCAGCGGAAATTAAAAAAAATTTCATGCGATGAAACCACATGATCCAAGAATGCTTCTCGGATCATTTCATCTAAACCACAAACAAGTATTAGGGTTACCTCTTGAAGCGTGGTTGCGATCAAGTCTCTAAACGAAGAGACCTCCTGTCTCAAGTCCGATCCGACGGAGGAGACGCTTGCGAGTGTATTGATGAAACACGTGCTCCCCGCAATCCATGTTGATGATCCAAGCAACGGATCTCCTGATCTCGACACATGAGATCCGACGTCTTCTTCACAAGCGAAGCGCACCGAAGGAGATGGAGATCCACGAGAAAATGATCGGGCAACATAACGATGACACTGCGGTGATGGAGAATCTCTCTAGGGCATCCATGGTGGACGGCCATATGAGAGAGAGAGAGAGGGCGTGTGGAGAGAAAGAGAGAGAGAGAGAGAGACTTATGTTCTCATTAGCATATGAAGAGAAAGGGATGCCCTTCTATTTATAATATTTTAGGATCCATTGATCTCAATCCATGGGCAACACAAATCCAATGGCTCTCATTGATTTATGTTTCTTTTAATGGCTAAGATTTGTGTTGGTAAAAACCAACAACAATTAATTTAATTTAGATTAAATGTATATTGATAAATCAATATAATTTAATCCCAAATAAAATCAATCAAGCATGAAGATTATGGAATGAAGATTGTCTCCTTCCATAATATGGGATTTGGTGGCAATCTCATGTAATCTCATGATATCTCATGAGATTACATTATTCCACGAAAATATCCAAGATTTACAACAACACTTATTGTAAATTATTCAATAAAAATAATTCATAATTATTTTGTGAATATTGCAATCTTGCCATTGGAAAATTGTGAATCACATTCACAACCCAAAATAAAAAGTGAATTACATTTTCAATTAATTGTCTAATGCGAATCTAATTCACATCAACATTTAATTAACAAATGTAAATTACAAATCACTCTCTCTTATATATTATAAATCACATTTATAATATATATAATTAATATGGATAGTGCTATCCACACTATTCATATCCATGATAATTAAATCACATTAAATCATCTTGGATCTCTATTCTCATGTGCCCAAATAATGTGAATCAAATTCATATTATTTATATCTTTGATAATCAAATCACATTTAATTATCTAAGGTAACTCTCCTTATAATATGAATTAAATTCATATTACTCATGATAATTAAATATCATTTAATTATCCATTTTTCAAAGCTTAGATACATATGTCAACAATGAAATTATTCTGAACCCTTTCAAGAATAATGCGCTTTCTCCGCGGATACTTGGAGATAAGGGCATGGCAATTGTATTGTTCCATGTATAGTGACTTGGATATTGAGATTACATCTCAAATCCAGATCTCGAGCCTCCCATAGACGCTTGATTAAATCAAGACCTTAAATCTAATCTTCTCATTGCATCTGAATCACATTCAGATCAATGTCCAACATTTGGACCAAGATCCGATCACTTCTCTACTGAGAGGAGTCACTAAAATCCAGACCCGTTTCATCACTCCCTAGGAATGGAAGAGTCATGGTTATACAATTATTTATGATCATATCACCCTCATGTATTCCAATACCTGTACATCCTGCATACTGGAAGATCCAGAATAATCCCGAAGTATAAGATAAATTTTACACTGTCTACTTCAGGGATTTATCATTAAGTTTCTCATTTGACTATTGGGAGTTGGTATCGATCATATACCTTTAAAAAGCATATATCATACCTAGGTGTTGATAATATACTTTCCAAAACTATATATCAAACCTATAAATTCAGTCAAGCTACCAAAGTGAGACGACCGTGCACGGAATTTGATTCTTCCCAATATCTCATGAGTGAGCTCATGTCTTCCAGTTCAACAATGAACTTGTATGATCC